>OY992865.1:14317500-14885148 GCA_963921415.1 Pyrausta despicata | reverse complement strand
CGCTTGTTTTGTGCGGCTCGACGAGACCTACCCGCGGACACCCCGTTTGCACCCCTACGGGCAACTCAAAGTTCGTAAATTTGCATTTTCAGTGCAATTATTGTCCGTACCGAGGTGTAAAGGCAGGTAGTCAAATATCACTAAATCACGATTTTCAGCACCTGAAACATAGTATTTGGTTATTGTTGCGGTGTTATAATTTTGTATCTAGTAGTTTACAACTGTCTTTAGTGAAATCACCGCAATAAATACATACATTTTGGATTTTTAACGATTTTTCCAAATTTATAGATTCCCCATACAAATTAGTATCGAAATTTTCCTAAGTGTTTTTCAGTCGGTCGATTTTCAAAATTTTTTCGCCTAGATCGGCTGTATTAAGTTATTAGAGCATATCGCCGTTGGTTTTAGCGTGATCCGACGTTGCGTTCATTTTTTATACATAGTAAAAGCTCAAAAATAACGGTTTTTCAGCCGTGCTGAAATTTTTTGTAGGAACACCCTGTGACCTGGTCCGCTTGTTTTGTGCGGCTCGACGAGACCTACCCGCGGACACCCCGTTTGCACCCCTACGGCAACTCAAAGTTCGTAAATTTGCATTTTTCAGTGCAATTATAGTCCGTACCGAGGTGTAAAGGCAGGTAGTCAAATATCACTAAATCACGATTTTCAGCACCTGAAACATAGTATTTGGTTATTGTTGCGGTGTTATAATTTTGTATCTAGTAGTTTACAACTGTCTTTAGTGAAATCACCGCAATAAATACATACATTTTGGATTTTTAACGATTTTTCCAAATTTATAGATTCCCCATACAAATTAGTATCGAAATTTTCCTAAGTGTTTTTTCAGTCGGTCGATTTTCAAAATTTTTTCGCCTAGATCGGCTGTATTAAGTTATTAGAGCATATCGCCGTTGGTTTTAGCGTGATCCGACGTTGCGTTCATTTTTTATACATAGTAAAAGCTCAAAAATAACGGTTTTTTCAGCCGTGCTGAAAATTTTTTGTAGGAACACCCTGTGACCTGGTCCGCTTGTTTTGTGCGGCTCGACGAGACCTACCCGCGGACACCCCGTTTGCACCCCTACGGCAACTCAAAGTTCGTAAATTTGCATTTTTCAGTGCAATTATAGTCCGTACCGAGGTGTAAAGGCAGGTAGTCAAATATCACTAAATCACGATTTTCAGCACCTGAAACATAGTATTTGGTTATTGTTGCGGTGTTATAATTTTGTATCTAGTAGTTTACAACTGTCTTTAGTGAAATCACCGCAATAAATACATACATTTTGGATTTTTAACGATTTTTCCAAATTTATAGATTCCCCATACAAATTAGTATCGAAATTTTCCTAAGTGTTTTTCAGTCGGTCGATTTTCAAAATTTTTTCGCCTAGATCGGCTGTATTAAGTTATTAGAGCATATCGCCGTTGGTTTTAGCGTGATCCGACGTTGCGTTCATTTTTTATACATAGTAAAAGCTCAAAAATAACGGTTTTTCAGCCGTGCTGAAAATTTTTTGTAGGAACACCCTGTGACCTGGTCCGCTTGTTTTGTGCGGCTCGACGAGACCTACCCGCGGACACCCCGTTTGCACCCCTACGGCAACTCAAAGTTCGTAAATTTGCATTTTTCAGTGCAATTATAGTCCGTACCGAGGTGTAAAGGCAGGTAGTCAAATATCACTAAATCACGATTTTCAGCACCTGAAACATAGTATTTGGTTATTGTTGCGGTGTTATAATTTTGTATCTAGTAGTTTACAACTGTCTTTAGTGAAATCACCGCAATAAATACATACATTTTGGATTTTTAACGATTTTTCCAAATTTATAGATTCCCCATACAAATTAGTATCGAAATTTTCCTAAGTGTTTTTCAGTCGGTCGATTTTCAAAATTTTTTTCGCCTAGATCGGCTGTATTAAGTTATTAGAGCATATCGCCGTTGGTTTTAGCGTGATCCGACGTTGCGTTCATTTTTTATACATAGTAAAAGCTCAAAAATAACGGTTTTTCAGCCGTGCTGAAAATTTTTTGTAGGAACACCCTGTGACCTGGTCCGCTTGTTTTGTGCGGCTCGACGAGACCTACCCCGCGGACACCCCGTTTGCACCCCTACGGCAACTCAAAGTTCGTAAATTTGCATTTTTCAGTGCAATTATAGTCCGTACCGAGGTGTAAAGGCAGGTAGTCAAATATCACTAAATCACGATTTTCAGCACCTGAAACATAGTATTTGGTTATTGTTGCGGTGTTATAATTTTGTATCTAGTAGTTTACAACTGTCTTTAGTGAAATCACCGCAATAAATACATACATTTTGGATTTTTAACGATTTTTCCAAATTTATAGATTCCCCATACAAATTAGTATCGAAATTTTCCTAAGTGTTTTTCAGTCGGTCGATTTTCAAAATTTTTTCGCCTAGATCGCTGTATTAAGTTATTAGAGCATATCGCCGTTGGTTTTAGCGTGATCCGACGTTGCGTTCATTTTTTATACATAGTAAAAGCTCAAAAATAACGGTTTTCAGCCGTGCTGAAAATTTTTTGTAGGAACACCCTGTGACCTGGTCCGCTTGTTTTGTGCGGCTCGACGAGACCTACCCGCGGACACCCCGTTTGCACCCCTACGGCAACTCAAAGTTCGTAAATTTGCATTTTTCAGTGCAATTATAGTCCGTACCGAGGTGTAAAGGCAGGTAGTCAAATATCACTAAATCACGATTTTCAGCACCTGAAACATAGTATTTGGTTATTGTTGCGGTGTTATAATTTTTGTATCTAGTAGTTTACAACTGTCTTTAGTGAAATCACCGCAATAAATACATACATTTTGGATTTTTAACGATTTTTCCAAATTTATAGATTCCCCATACAAATTAGTATCGAAATTTTCCTAAGTGTTTTTTCAGTCGGTCGATTTTCAAAATTTTTTCGCCTAGATCGGCTGTATTAAGTTATTAGAGCATATCGCCGTTGGTTTTAGCGTGATCCGACGTTGCGTTCATTTTTTATACATAGTAAAAGCTCAAAAATAACGGTTTTTCAGCCGTGCTGAAAATTTTTTGTAGGAACACCCTGTGACCTGGTCCGCTTGTTTTGTGCGGCTCGACGAGACCTACCCGCGGACACCCCGTTTGCACCCCTACGGCAACTCAAAGTTCGTAAATTTGCATTTTTCAGTGCAATTATAGTCCGTACCGAGGTGTAAAGGCAGGTAGTCAAATATCACTAAATCACGATTTTCAGCACCTGAAACATAGTATTTGGTTATTGTTGCGGTGTTATAATTTTGTATCTAGTAGTTTACAACTGTCTTTAGTGAAATCACCGCAATAAATACATACATTTTGGATTTTTAACGATTTTTCCAAATTTATAGATTCCCCATACAAATTAGTATCGAAATTTTCCTAAGTGTTTTTCAGTCGGTCGATTTTCAAAATTTTTTCGCCTAGATCGGCTGTATTAAGTTATTAGAGCATATCGCCGTTGGTTTTAGCGTGATCCGACGTTGCGTTCATTTTTTATACATAGTAAAAGCTCAAAAATAACGGTTTTTCAGCCGTGCTGAAAATTTTTTGTAGGAACACCCTGTGACCTGGTCCGCTTGTTTTGTGCGGCTCGACGAGACCTACCCGCGGACACCCCGTTTGCACCCCTACGGCAACTCAAAGTTCGTAAATTTGCATTTTTCAGTGCAATTATAGTCCGTACCGAGGTGTAAAGGCAGGTAGTCAAATATCACTAAATCACGATTTTCAGCACCTGAAACATAGTATTTGGTTATTGTTGCGGTGTTATAATTTTGTATCTAGTAGTTTACAACTGTCTTTAGTGAAATCACCGCAATAAATACATACATTTTGGATTTTTAACGATTTTTCCAAATTTATAGATTCCCCATACAAATTAGTATCGAAATTTTCCTAAGTGTTTTTCAGTCGGTCGATTTTCAAAATTTTTTCGCCTAGATCGGCTGTATTAAGTTATTAGAGCATATCGCCGTTGGTTTTAGCGTGATCCGACGTTGCGTTCATTTTTTATACATAGTAAAAGCTCAAAAATAACGGTTTTTCAGCCGTGCTGAAAATTTTTTGTAGGAACACCCTGTGACCTGGTCCGCTTGTTTTGTGCGGGCTCGACGAGACCTACCCGCGGACACCCCGTTTGCACCCCTACGGCAACTCAAAGTTCGTAAATTTGCATTTTTCAGTGCAATTATAGTCCGTACCGAGGTGTAAAGGCAGGTAGTCAAATATCACTAAATCACGATTTTCAGCACCTGAAACATAGTATTTGGTTATTGTTGCGGTGTTATAATTTTGTATCTAGTAGTTTACAACTGTCTTTAGTGAAATCACCGCAATAAATACATACATTTTGGATTTTTAACGATTTTTCCAAATTTATAGATTCCCCATACAAATTAGTATCGAAATTTTCCTAAGTGTTTTTCAGTCGGTCGATTTTCAAAATTTTTCGCCTAGATCGGCTGTATTAAGTTATTAGAGCATATCGCCGTTGGTTTTAGCGTGATCCGACGTTTGCGTTCATTTTTTATACATAGTAAAAGCTCAAAAATAACGGTTTTTCAGCCGTGCTGAAAATTTTTTGTAGGAACACCCTGTGACCTGGTCCGCTTGTTTTGTGCGGCTCGACGAGACCTACCCGCGGACACCCCGTTTGCACCCCTACGGCAACTCAAAGTTCGTAAATTTGCATTTTTCAGTGCAATTATAGTCCGTACCGAGGTGTAAAGGCAGGTAGTCAAATATCACTAAATCACGATTTTCAGCACCTGAAACATAGTATTTGGTTATTGTTGCGGTGTTATAATTTTGTATCTAGTAGTTTTACAACTGTCTTTAGTGAAATCACCGCAATAAATACATACATTTTGGATTTTTAACGATTTTTCCAAATTTATAGATTCCCCATACAAATTAGTATCGAAATTTTCCTAAGTGTTTTTCAGTCGGTCGATTTTCAAAATTTTTTCGCCTAGATCGGCTGTATTAAGTTATTAGAGCATATCGCCGTTGGTTTTAGCGTGATCCGACGTTGCGTTCATTTTTTATACATAGTAAAAGCTCAAAAATAACGGTTTTTCAGCCGTGCTGAAAATTTTTTGTAGGAACACCCTGTGACCTGGTCCGCTTGTTTTGTGCGGCTCGACGAGACCTACCCGCGGACACCCCGTTTGCACCCCTACGGCAACTCAAAGTTCGTAAATTTGCATTTTTCAGTGCAATTATAGTCCGTACCGAGGTGTAAAGGCAGGTAGTCAAATATCACTAAATCACGATTTTCAGCACCTGAAACATAGTATTTGGTTATTGTTGCGGTGTTATAATTTTGTATCTAGTAGTTTACAACTGTCTTTAGTGAAATCACCGCAATAAATACATACATTTTGGATTTTTAACGATTTTTCCAAATTTATAGATTCCCCATACAAATTAGTATCGAAATTTTCCTAAGTGTTTTTCAGTCGGTCGATTTTCAAAATTTTTTCGCCTAGATCGGCTGTATTAAGTTATTAGAGCATATCGCCGTTGGTTTTAGCGTGATCCGACGTTGCGTTCATTTTTTATACATAGTAAAAGCTCAAAAATAACGGTTTTTCAGCCGTGCTGAAAATTTTTTGTAGGAACACCCTGTGACCTGGTCCGCTTGTTTTGTGCGGCTCGACGAGACCTACCCGCGGACACCCCGTTTGCACCCCTACGGCAACTCAAAGTTCGTAAATTTGCATTTTTCAGTGCAATTATAGTCCGTACCGAGGTGTAAAGGCAGGTAGTCAAATATCACTAAATCACGATTTTCAGCACCTGAAACATAGTATTTGGTTATTGTTGCGGTGTTATAATTTTGTATCTAGTAGTTTACAACTGTCTTTAGTGAAATCACCGCAATAAATACATACATTTTGGATTTTTAACGATTTTTCCAAATTTATAGATTCCCCATACAAATTAGTATCGAAATTTTCCTAAGTGTTTTTCAGTCGGTCGATTTTCAAAATTTTTTCGCCTAGATCGGCTGTATTAAGTTATTAGAGCATATCGCCGTTGGTTTTAGCGTGATCCGACGTTGCGTTCATTTTTTATACATAGTAAAAGCTCAAAAATAACGGTTTTTCAGCCGTGCTGAAAATTTTTTGTAGGAACACCCTGTGACCTGGTCCGCTTGTTTTGTGCGGCTCGACGAGACCTACCCGCGGACACCCCGTTTGCACCCCTACGGCAACTCAAAGTTCGTAAATTTGCATTTTTCAGTGCAATTATAGTCCGTACCGAGGTGTAAAGGCAGGTAGTCAAATATCACTAAATCACGATTTTCAGCACCTGAAACATAGTATTTGGTTATTGTTGCGGTGTTATAATTTTGTATCTAGTAGTTTACAACTGTCTTTAGTGAAATCACCGCAATAAATACATACATTTTGGATTTTTAACGATTTTTCCAAATTTATAGATTCCCCATACAAATTAGTATCGAAATTTTCCTAAGTGTTTTTCAGTCGGTCGATTTTCAAAATTTTTTCGCCTAGATCGGCTGTATTAAGTTATTAGAGCATATCGCCGTTGGTTTTAGCGTGATCCGACGTTGCGTTCATTTTTTATACATAGTAAAAGCTCAAAAATAACGGTTTTTCAGCCGTGCTGAAAATTTTTTGTAGGAACACCCTGTGACCTGGTCCGCTTGTTTTGTGCGGCTCGACGAGACCTACCCGCGGACACCCCGTTTGCACCCCTACGGCAACTCAAAGTTCGTAAATTTGCATTTTTCAGTGCAATTATAGTCCGTACCGAGGTGTAAAGGCAGGTAGTCAAATATCACTAAATCACGATTTTCAGCACCTGAAACATAGTATTTGGTTATTGTTGCGGTGTTATAATTTTGTATCTAGTAGTTTACAACTGTCTTTAGTGAAATCACCGCAATAAATACATACATTTTGGATTTTTAACGATTTTTCCAAATTTATAGATTCCCCATACAAATTAGTATCGAAATTTTCCTAAGTGTTTTTCAGTCGGTCGATTTTCAAAATTTTTTCGCCTAGATCGGCTGTATTAAGTTATTAGAGCATATCGCCGTTGGTTTTAGCGTGATCCGACGTTGCGTTCATTTTTTATACATAGTAAAAGCTCAAAAATAACGGTTTTTCAGCCGTGCTGAAAATTTTTTGTAGGAACACCCTGTGACCTGGTCCGCTTGTTTTGTGCGGCTCGACGAGACCTACCCGCGGACACCCCGTTTGCACCCCTACGGCAACTCAAAGTTCGTAAATTTGCATTTTTCAGTGCAATTATAGTCCGTACCGAGGTGTAAAGGCAGGTAGTCAAATATCACTAAATCACGATTTTCAGCACCTGAAACATAGTATTTGGTTATTGTTGCGGTGTTATAATTTTGTATCTAGTAGTTTACAACTGTCTTTAGTGAAATCACCGCAATAAATACATACATTTTGGATTTTTAACGATTTTTCCAAATTTATAGATTCCCCATACAAATTAGTATCGAAATTTTCCTAAGTGTTTTTCAGTCGGTCGATTTTCAAAATTTTTTCGCCTAGATCGGCTGTATTAAGTTATTAGAGCATATCGCCGTTGGTTTTAGCGTGATCCGACGTTGCGTTCATTTTTTATACATAGTAAAAGCTCAAAAATAACGGTTTTTCAGCCGTGCTGAAAATTTTTTGTAGGAACACCCTGTGACCTGGTCCGCTTGTTTTGTGCGGCTCGACGAGACCTACCCGCGGACACCCCGTTTGCACCCCTACGGCAACTCAAAGTTCGTAAATTTGCATTTTTCAGTGCAATTATAGTCCGTACCGAGGTGTAAAGGCAGGTAGTCAAATATCACTAAATCACGATTTTCAGCACCTGAAACATAGTATTTGGTTATTGTTGCGGTGTTATAATTTTGTATCTAGTAGTTTACAACTGTCTTTAGTGAAATCACCGCAATAAATACATACATTTTGGATTTTTAACGATTTTTCCAAATTTATAGATTCCCCATACAAATTAGTATCGAAATTTTCCTAAGTGTTTTTCAGTCGGTCGATTTTCAAAATTTTTTCGCCTAGATCGGCTGTATTAAGTTATTAGAGCATATCGCCGTTGGTTTTAGCGTGATCCGACGTTGCGTTCATTTTTTATACATAGTAAAAGCTCAAAAATAACGGTTTTTCAGCCGTGCTGAAAATTTTTTGTAGGAACACCCTGTGACCTGGTCCGCTTGTTTTGTGCGGCTCGACGAGACCTACCCGCGGACACCCCGTTTGCACCCCTACGGCAACTCAAAGTTCGTAAATTTGCATTTTTCAGTGCAATTATAGTCCGTACCGAGGTGTAAAGGCAGGTAGTCAAATATCACTAAATCACGATTTTCAGCACCTGAAACATAGTATTTGGTTATTGTTGCGGTGTTATAATTTTGTATCTAGTAGTTTACAACTGTCTTTAGTGAAATCACCGCAATAAATACATACATTTTGGATTTTTAACGATTTTTCCAAATTTATAGATTCCCCATACAAATTAGTATCGAAATTTTCCTAAGTGTTTTTCAGTCGGTCGATTTTCAAAATTTTTTCGCCTAGATCGGCTGTATTAAGTTATTAGAGCATATCGCCGTTGGTTTTAGCGTGATCCGACGTTGCGTTCATTTTTTATACATAGTAAAAGCTCAAAAATAACGGTTTTTCAGCCGTGCTGAAAATTTTTTGTAGGAACACCCTGTGACCTGGTCCGCTTGTTTTGTGCGGCTCGACGAGACCTACCCGCGGACACCCCGTTTGCACCCCTACGGCAACTCAAAGTTCGTAAATTTGCATTTTTCAGTGCAATTATAGTCCGTACCGAGGTGTAAAGGCAGGTAGTCAAATATCACTAAATCACGATTTTCAGCACCTGAAACATAGTATTTGGTTATTGTTGCGGTGTTATAATTTTGTATCTAGTAGTTTACAACTGTCTTTAGTGAAATCACCGCAATAAATACATACATTTTGGATTTTTAACGATTTTTCCAAATTTATAGATTCCCCATACAAATTAGTATCGAAATTTTCCTAAGTGTTTTTCAGTCGGTCGATTTTCAAAATTTTTTCGCCTAGATCGGCTGTATTAAGTTATTAGAGCATATCGCCGTTGGTTTTAGCGTGATCCGACGTTGCGTTCATTTTTTATACATAGTAAAAGCTCAAAAATAACGGTTTTTCAGCCGTGCTGAAAATTTTTTGTAGGAACACCCTGTGACCTGGTCCGCTTGTTTTGTGCGGCTCGACGAGACCTACCCGCGGACACCCCGTTTGCACCCCTACGGCAACTCAAAGTTCGTAAATTTGCATTTTTCAGTGCAATTATAGTCCGTACCGAGGTGTAAAGGCAGGTAGTCAAATATCACTAAATCACGATTTTCAGCACCTGAAACATAGTATTTGGTTATTGTTGCGGTGTTATAATTTTGTATCTAGTAGTTTACAACTGTCTTTAGTGAAATCACCGCAATAAATACATACATTTTGGATTTTTAACGATTTTTCCAAATTTATAGATTCCCCATACAAATTAGTATCGAAATTTTCCTAAGTGTTTTTCAGTCGGTCGATTTTCAAAATTTTTTCGCCTAGATCGGCTGTATTAAGTTATTAGAGCATATCGCCGTTGGTTTTAGCGTGATCCGACGTTGCGTTCATTTTTTATACATAGTAAAAGCTCAAAAATAACGGTTTTTCAGCCGTGCTGAAAATTTTTTGTAGGAACACCCTGTGACCTGGTCCGCTTGTTTTGTGCGGCTCGACGAGACCTACCCGCGGACACCCCGTTTGCACCCCTACGGCAACTCAAAGTTCGTAAATTTGCATTTTTCAGTGCAATTATAGTCCGTACCGAGGTGTAAAGGCAGGTAGTCAAATATCACTAAATCACGATTTTCAGCACCTGAAACATAGTATTTGGTTATTGTTGCGGTGTTATAATTTTGTATCTAGTAGTTTACAACTGTCTTTAGTGAAATCACCGCAATAAATACATACATTTTGGATTTTTAACGATTTTTCCAAATTTATAGATTCCCCATACAAATTAGTATCGAAATTTTCCTAAGTGTTTTTCAGTCGGTCGATTTTCAAAATTTTTTCGCCTAGATCGGCTGTATTAAGTTATTAGAGCATATCGCCGTTGGTTTTAGCGTGATCCGACGTTGCGTTCATTTTTTATACATAGTAAAAGCTCAAAAATAACGGTTTTTCAGCCGTGCTGAAAATTTTTTGTAGGAACACCCTGTGACCTGGTCCGCTTGTTTTGTGCGGCTCGACGAGACCTACCCGCGGACACCCCGTTTGCACCCCTACGGCAACTCAAAGTTCGTAAATTTGCATTTTTCAGTGCAATTATAGTCCGTACCGAGGTGTAAAGGCAGGTAGTCAAATATCACTAAATCACGATTTTCAGCACCTGAAACATAGTATTTGGTTATTGTTGCGGTGTTATAATTTTGTATCTAGTAGTTTACAACTGTCTTTAGTGAAATCACCGCAATAAATACATACATTTTGGATTTTTAACGATTTTTCCAAATTTATAGATTCCCCATACAAATTAGTATCGAAATTTTCCTAAGTGTTTTTCAGTCGGTCGATTTTCAAAATTTTTTCGCCTAGATCGGCTGTATTAAGTTATTAGAGCATATCGCCGTTGGTTTTAGCGTGATCCGACGTTGCGTTCATTTTTTATACATAGTAAAAGCTCAAAAATAACGGTTTTTCAGCCGTGCTGAAAATTTTTTGTAGGAACACCCTGTGACCTGGTCCGCTTGTTTTGTGCGGCTCGACGAGACCTACCCGCGGACACCCCGTTTGCACCCCTACGGCAACTCAAAGTTCGTAAATTTGCATTTTTCAGTGCAATTATAGTCCGTACCGAGGTGTAAAGGCAGGTAGTCAAATATCACTAAATCACGATTTTCAGCACCTGAAACATAGTATTTGGTTATTGTTGCGGTGTTATAATTTTGTATCTAGTAGTTTACAACTGTCTTTAGTGAAATCACCGCAATAAATACATACATTTTGGATTTTTAACGATTTTTCCAAATTTATAGATTCCCCATACAAATTAGTATCGAAATTTTCCTAAGTGTTTTTCAGTCGGTCGATTTTCAAAATTTTTTCGCCTAGATCGGCTGTATTAAGTTATTAGAGCATATCGCCGTTGGTTTTAGCGTGATCCGACGTTGCGTTCATTTTTTATACATAGTAAAAGCTCAAAAATAACGGTTTTTCAGCCGTGCTGAAAATTTTTTGTAGGAACACCCTGTGACCTGGTCCGCTTGTTTTGTGCGGCTCGACGAGACCTACCCGCGGACACCCCGTTTGCACCCCTACGGCAACTCAAAGTTCGTAAATTTGCATTTTTCAGTGCAATTATAGTCCGTACCGAGGTGTAAAGGCAGGTAGTCAAATATCACTAAATCACGATTTTCAGCACCTGAAACATAGTATTTGGTTATTGTTGCGGTGTTATAATTTTGTATCTAGTAGTTTACAACTGTCTTTAGTGAAATCACCGCAATAAATACATACATTTTGGATTTTTAACGATTTTTCCAAATTTATAGATTCCCCATACAAATTAGTATCGAAATTTTCCTAAGTGTTTTTCAGTCGGTCGATTTTCAAAATTTTTTCGCCTAGATCGGCTGTATTAAGTTATTAGAGCATATCGCCGTTGGTTTTAGCGTGATCCGACGTTGCGTTCATTTTTTATACATAGTAAAAGCTCAAAAATAACGGTTTTTCAGCCGTGCTGAAAATTTTTTGTAGGAACACCCTGTGACCTGGTCCGCTTGTTTTGTGCGGCTCGACGAGACCTACCCGCGGACACCCCGTTTGCACCCCTACGGCAACTCAAAGTTCGTAAATTTGCATTTTTCAGTGCAATTATAGTCCGTACCGAGGTGTAAAGGCAGGTAGTCAAATATCACTAAATCACGATTTTCAGCACCTGAAACATAGTATTTGGTTATTGTTGCGGTGTTATAATTTTGTATCTAGTAGTTTACAACTGTCTTTAGTGAAATCACCGCAATAAATACATACATTTTGGATTTTTAACGATTTTTCCAAATTTATAGATTCCCCATACAAATTAGTATCGAAATTTTCCTAAGTGTTTTTCAGTCGGTCGATTTTCAAAATTTTTTCGCCTAGATCGGCTGTATTAAGTTATTAGAGCATATCGCCGTTGGTTTTAGCGTGATCCGACGTTGCGTTCATTTTTTATACATAGTAAAAGCTCAAAAATAACGGTTTTTCAGCCGTGCTGAAAATTTTTTGTAGGAACACCCTGTGACCTGGTCCGCTTGTTTTGTGCGGCTCGACGAGACCTACCCGCGGACACCCCGTTTGCACCCCTACGGCAACTCAAAGTTCGTAAATTTGCATTTTTCAGTGCAATTATAGTCCGTACCGAGGTGTAAAGGCAGGTAGTCAAATATCACTAAATCACGATTTTCAGCACCTGAAACATAGTATTTGGTTATTGTTGCGGTGTTATAATTTTGTATCTAGTAGTTTACAACTGTCTTTAGTGAAATCACCGCAATAAATACATACATTTTGGATTTTTAACGATTTTTCCAAATTTATAGATTCCCCATACAAATTAGTATCGAAATTTTCCTAAGTGTTTTTCAGTCGGTCGATTTTCAAAATTTTTTCGCCTAGATCGGCTGTATTAAGTTATTAGAGCATATCGCCGTTGGTTTTAGCGTGATCCGACGTTGCGTTCATTTTTTATACATAGTAAAAGCTCAAAAATAACGGTTTTTCAGCCGTGCTGAAAATTTTTTGTAGGAACACCCTGTGACCTGGTCCGCTTGTTTTGTGCGGCTCGACGAGACCTACCCGCGGACACCCCGTTTGCACCCCTACGGCAACTCAAAGTTCGTAAATTTGCATTTTTCAGTGCAATTATAGTCCGTACCGAGGTGTAAAGGCAGGTAGTCAAATATCACTAAATCACGATTTTCAGCACCTGAAACATAGTATTTGGTTATTGTTGCGGTGTTATAATTTTGTATCTAGTAGTTTACAACTGTCTTTAGTGAAATCACCGCAATAAATACATACATTTTGGATTTTTAACGATTTTTCCAAATTTATAGATTCCCCATACAAATTAGTATCGAAATTTTCCTAAGTGTTTTTCAGTCGGTCGATTTTCAAAATTTTTTCGCCTAGATCGGCTGTATTAAGTTATTAGAGCATATCGCCGTTGGTTTTAGCGTGATCCGACGTTGCGTTCATTTTTTATACATAGTAAAAGCTCAAAAATAACGGTTTTTCAGCCGTGCTGAAAATTTTTTGTAGGAACACCCTGTGACCTGGTCCGCTTGTTTTGTGCGGCTCGACGAGACCTACCCGCGGACACCCCGTTTGCACCCCTACGGCAACTCAAAGTTCGTAAATTTGCATTTTTCAGTGCAATTATAGTCCGTACCGAGGTGTAAAGGCAGGTAGTCAAATATCACTAAATCACGATTTTCAGCACCTGAAACATAGTATTTGGTTATTGTTGCGGTGTTATAATTTTGTATCTAGTAGTTTACAACTGTCTTTAGTGAAATCACCGCAATAAATACATACATTTTGGATTTTTAACGATTTTTCCAAATTTATAGATTCCCCATACAAATTAGTATCGAAATTTTCCTAAGTGTTTTTCAGTCGGTCGATTTTCAAAATTTTTTCGCCTAGATCGGCTGTATTAAGTTATTAGAGCATATCGCCGTTGGTTTTAGCGTGATCCGACGTTGCGTTCATTTTTTATACATAGTAAAAGCTCAAAAATAACGGTTTTTCAGCCGTGCTGAAAATTTTTTGTAGGAACACCCTGTGACCTGGTCCGCTTGTTTTGTGCGGCTCGACGAGACCTACCCGCGGACACCCCGTTTGCACCCCTACGGCAACTCAAAGTTCGTAAATTTGCATTTTTCAGTGCAATTATAGTCCGTACCGAGGTGTAAAGGCAGGTAGTCAAATATCACTAAATCACGATTTTCAGCACCTGAAACATAGTATTTGGTTATTGTTGCGGTGTTATAATTTTGTATCTAGTAGTTTACAACTGTCTTTAGTGAAATCACCGCAATAAATACATACATTTTGGATTTTTAACGATTTTTCCAAATTTATAGATTCCCCATACAAATTAGTATCGAAATTTTCCTAAGTGTTTTTCAGTCGGTCGATTTTCAAAATTTTTTCGCCTAGATCGGCTGTATTAAGTTATTAGAGCATATCGCCGTTGGTTTTAGCGTGATCCGACGTTGCGTTCATTTTTTATACATAGTAAAAGCTCAAAAATAACGGTTTTTCAGCCGTGCTGAAAATTTTTTGTAGGAACACCCTGTGACCTGGTCCGCTTGTTTTGTGCGGCTCGACGAGACCTACCCGCGGACACCCCGTTTGCACCCCTACGGCAACTCAAAGTTCGTAAATTTGCATTTTTCAGTGCAATTATAGTCCGTACCGAGGTGTAAAGGCAGGTAGTCAAATATCACTAAATCACGATTTTCAGCACCTGAAACATAGTATTTGGTTATTGTTGCGGTGTTATAATTTTGTATCTAGTAGTTTACAACTGTCTTTAGTGAAATCACCGCAATAAATACATACATTTTGGATTTTTAACGATTTTTCCAAATTTATAGATTCCCCATACAAATTAGTATCGAAATTTTCCTAAGTGTTTTTCAGTCGGTCGATTTTCAAAATTTTTTCGCCTAGATCGGCTGTATTAAGTTATTAGAGCATATCGCCGTTGGTTTTAGCGTGATCCGACGTTGCGTTCATTTTTTATACATAGTAAAAGCTCAAAAATAACGGTTTTTCAGCCGTGCTGAAAATTTTTTGTAGGAACACCCTGTGACCTGGTCCGCTTGTTTTGTGCGGCTCGACGAGACCTACCCGCGGACACCCCGTTTGCACCCCTACGGCAACTCAAAGTTCGTAAATTTGCATTTTTCAGTGCAATTATAGTCCGTACCGAGGTGTAAAGGCAGGTAGTCAAATATCACTAAATCACGATTTTCAGCACCTGAAACATAGTATTTGGTTATTGTTGCGGTGTTATAATTTTGTATCTAGTAGTTTACAACTGTCTTTAGTGAAATCACCGCAATAAATACATACATTTTGGATTTTTAACGATTTTTCCAAATTTATAGATTCCCCATACAAATTAGTATCGAAATTTTCCTAAGTGTTTTTCAGTCGGTCGATTTTCAAAATTTTTTCGCCTAGATCGGCTGTATTAAGTTATTAGAGCATATCGCCGTTGGTTTTAGCGTGATCCGACGTTGCGTTCATTTTTTATACATAGTAAAAGCTCAAAAATAACGGTTTTTCAGCCGTGCTGAAAATTTTTTGTAGGAACACCCTGTGACCTGGTCCGCTTGTTTTGTGCGGCTCGACGAGACCTACCCGCGGACACCCCGTTTGCACCCCTACGGCAACTCAAAGTTCGTAAATTTGCATTTTTCAGTGCAATTATAGTCCGTACCGAGGTGTAAAGGCAGGTAGTCAAATATCACTAAATCACGATTTTCAGCACCTGAAACATAGTATTTGGTTATTGTTGCGGTGTTATAATTTTGTATCTAGTAGTTTACAACTGTCTTTAGTGAAATCACCGCAATAAATACATACATTTTGGATTTTTAACGATTTTTCCAAATTTATAGATTCCCCATACAAATTAGTATCGAAATTTTCCTAAGTGTTTTTCAGTCGGTCGATTTTCAAAATTTTTTCGCCTAGATCGGCTGTATTAAGTTATTAGAGCATATCGCCGTTGGTTTTAGCGTGATCCGACGTTGCGTTCATTTTTTATACATAGTAAAAGCTCAAAAATAACGGTTTTTCAGCCGTGCTGAAAATTTTTTGTAGGAACACCCTGTGACCTGGTCCGCTTGTTTTGTGCGGCTCGACGAGACCTACCCGCGGACACCCCGTTTGCACCCCTACGGCAACTCAAAGTTCGTAAATTTGCATTTTTCAGTGCAATTATAGTCCGTACCGAGGTGTAAAGGCAGGTAGTCAAATATCACTAAATCACGATTTTCAGCACCTGAAACATAGTATTTGGTTATTGTTGCGGTGTTATAATTTTGTATCTAGTAGTTTACAACTGTCTTTAGTGAAATCACCGCAATAAATACATACATTTTGGATTTTTAACGATTTTTCCAAATTTATAGATTCCCCATACAAATTAGTATCGAAATTTTCCTAAGTGTTTTTCAGTCGGTCGATTTTCAAAATTTTTTCGCCTAGATCGGCTGTATTAAGTTATTAGAGCATATCGCCGTTGGTTTTAGCGTGATCCGACGTTGCGTTCATTTTTTATACATAGTAAAAGCTCAAAAATAACGGTTTTTCAGCCGTGCTGAAAATTTTTTGTAGGAACACCCTGTGACCTGGTCCGCTTGTTTTGTGCGGCTCGACGAGACCTACCCGCGGACACCCCGTTTGCACCCCTACGGCAACTCAAAGTTCGTAAATTTGCATTTTTCAGTGCAATTATAGTCCGTACCGAGGTGTAAAGGCAGGTAGTCAAATATCACTAAATCACGATTTTCAGCACCTGAAACATAGTATTTGGTTATTGTTGCGGTGTTATAATTTTGTATCTAGTAGTTTACAACTGTCTTTAGTGAAATCACCGCAATAAATACATACATTTTGGATTTTTAACGATTTTTCCAAATTTATAGATTCCCCATACAAATTAGTATCGAAATTTTCCTAAGTGTTTTTCAGTCGGTCGATTTTCAAAATTTTTTCGCCTAGATCGGCTGTATTAAGTTATTAGAGCATATCGCCGTTGGTTTTAGCGTGATCCGACGTTGCGTTCATTTTTTATACATAGTAAAAGCTCAAAAATAACGGTTTTTCAGCCGTGCTGAAAATTTTTTGTAGGAACACCCTGTGACCTGGTCCGCTTGTTTTGTGCGGCTCGACGAGACCTACCCGCGGACACCCCGTTTGCACCCCTACGGCAACTCAAAGTTCGTAAATTTGCATTTTTCAGTGCAATTATAGTCCGTACCGAGGTGTAAAGGCAGGTAGTCAAATATCACTAAATCACGATTTTCAGCACCTGAAACATAGTATTTGGTTATTGTTGCGGTGTTATAATTTTGTATCTAGTAGTTTACAACTGTCTTTAGTGAAATCACCGCAATAAATACATACATTTTGGATTTTTAACGATTTTTCCAAATTTATAGATTCCCCATACAAATTAGTATCGAAATTTTCCTAAGTGTTTTTCAGTCGGTCGATTTTCAAAATTTTTTCGCCTAGATCGGCTGTATTAAGTTATTAGAGCATATCGCCGTTGGTTTTAGCGTGATCCGACGTTGCGTTCATTTTTTATACATAGTAAAAGCTCAAAAATAACGGTTTTTCAGCCGTGCTGAAAATTTTTTGTAGGAACACCCTGTGACCTGGTCCGCTTGTTTTGTGCGGCTCGACGAGACCTACCCGCGGACACCCCGTTTGCACCCCTACGGCAACTCAAAGTTCGTAAATTTGCATTTTTCAGTGCAATTATAGTCCGTACCGAGGTGTAAAGGCAGGTAGTCAAATATCACTAAATCACGATTTTCAGCACCTGAAACATAGTATTTGGTTATTGTTGCGGTGTTATAATTTTGTATCTAGTAGTTTACAACTGTCTTTAGTGAAATCACCGCAATAAATACATACATTTTGGATTTTTAACGATTTTTCCAAATTTATAGATTCCCCATACAAATTAGTATCGAAATTTTCCTAAGTGTTTTTCAGTCGGTCGATTTTCAAAATTTTTTCGCCTAGATCGGCTGTATTAAGTTATTAGAGCATATCGCCGTTGGTTTTAGCGTGATCCGACGTTGCGTTCATTTTTTATACATAGTAAAAGCTCAAAAATAACGGTTTTTCAGCCGTGCTGAAAATTTTTTGTAGGAACACCCTGTGACCTGGTCCGCTTGTTTTGTGCGGCTCGACGAGACCTACCCGCGGACACCCCGTTTGCACCCCTACGGCAACTCAAAGTTCGTAAATTTGCATTTTTCAGTGCAATTATAGTCCGTACCGAGGTGTAAAGGCAGGTAGTCAAATATCACTAAATCACGATTTTCAGCACCTGAAACATAGTATTTGGTTATTGTTGCGGTGTTATAATTTTGTATCTAGTAGTTTACAACTGTCTTTAGTGAAATCACCGCAATAAATACATACATTTTGGATTTTTAACGATTTTTCCAAATTTATAGATTCCCCATACAAATTAGTATCGAAATTTTCCTAAGTGTTTTTCAGTCGGTCGATTTTCAAAATTTTTTCGCCTAGATCGGCTGTATTAAGTTATTAGAGCATATCGCCGTTGGTTTTAGCGTGATCCGACGTTGCGTTCATTTTTTATACATAGTAAAAGCTCAAAAATAACGGTTTTTCAGCCGTGCTGAAAATTTTTTGTAGGAACACCCTGTGACCTGGTCCGCTTGTTTTGTGCGGCTCGACGAGACCTACCCGCGGACACCCCGTTTGCACCCCTACGGCAACTCAAAGTTCGTAAATTTGCATTTTTCAGTGCAATTATAGTCCGTACCGAGGTGTAAAGGCAGGTAGTCAAATATCACTAAATCACGATTTTCAGCACCTGAAACATAGTATTTGGTTATTGTTGCGGTGTTATAATTTTGTATCTAGTAGTTTACAACTGTCTTTAGTGAAATCACCGCAATAAATACATACATTTTGGATTTTTAACGATTTTTCCAAATTTATAGATTCCCCATACAAATTAGTATCGAAATTTTCCTAAGTGTTTTTCAGTCGGTCGATTTTCAAAATTTTTTCGCCTAGATCGGCTGTATTAAGTTATTAGAGCATATCGCCGTTGGTTTTAGCGTGATCCGACGTTGCGTTCATTTTTTATACATAGTAAAAGCTCAAAAATAACGGTTTTTCAGCCGTGCTGAAAATTTTTTGTAGGAACACCCTGTGACCTGGTCCGCTTGTTTTGTGCGGCTCGACGAGACCTACCCGCGGACACCCCGTTTGCACCCCTACGGCAACTCAAAGTTCGTAAATTTGCATTTTTCAGTGCAATTATAGTCCGTACCGAGGTGTAAAGGCAGGTAGTCAAATATCACTAAATCACGATTTTCAGCACCTGAAACATAGTATTTGGTTATTGTTGCGGTGTTATAATTTTGTATCTAGTAGTTTACAACTGTCTTTAGTGAAATCACCGCAATAAATACATACATTTTGGATTTTTAACGATTTTTCCAAATTTATAGATTCCCCATACAAATTAGTATCGAAATTTTCCTAAGTGTTTTTCAGTCGGTCGATTTTCAAAATTTTTTCGCCTAGATCGGCTGTATTAAGTTATTAGAGCATATCGCCGTTGGTTTTAGCGTGATCCGACGTTGCGTTCATTTTTTATACATAGTAAAAGCTCAAAAATAACGGTTTTTCAGCCGTGCTGAAAATTTTTTGTAGGAACACCCTGTGACCTGGTCCGCTTGTTTTGTGCGGCTCGACGAGACCTACCCGCGGACACCCCGTTTGCACCCCTACGGCAACTCAAAGTTCGTAAATTTGCATTTTTCAGTGCAATTATAGTCCGTACCGAGGTGTAAAGGCAGGTAGTCAAATATCACTAAATCACGATTTTCAGCACCTGAAACATAGTATTTGGTTATTGTTGCGGTGTTATAATTTTGTATCTAGTAGTTTACAACTGTCTTTAGTGAAATCACCGCAATAAATACATACATTTTGGATTTTTAACGATTTTTCCAAATTTATAGATTCCCCATACAAATTAGTATCGAAATTTTCCTAAGTGTTTTTCAGTCGGTCGATTTTCAAAATTTTTTCGCCTAGATCGGCTGTATTAAGTTATTAGAGCATATCGCCGTTG
Source organism: Pyrausta despicata (assembly GCA_963921415.1). NCBI lineage: Eukaryota > Metazoa > Arthropoda > Insecta > Lepidoptera > Crambidae > Pyrausta > Pyrausta despicata. The sequence goes on along the minus strand of OY992865.1, from coordinate 14,865,131 downwards.
GTTTTAGCGTGATCCGACGTTGCGTTCATTTTTTATACATAGTAAAAGCTCAAAAATAACGGTTTTTCAGCCGTGCTGAAAATTTTTTGTAGGAACACCCTGTGACCTGGTCCGCTTGTTTTGTGCGGCTCGACGAGACCTACCCGCGGACACCCCGTTTGCACCCCTACGGCAACTCAAAGTTCGTAAATTTGCATTTTTCAGTGCAATTATAGTCCGTACCGAGGTGTAAAGGCAGGTAGTCAAATATCACTAAATCACGATTTTCAGCACCTGAAACATAGTATTTGGTTATTGTTGCGGTGTTATAATTTTGTATCTAGTAGTTTACAACTGTCTTTAGTGAAATCACCGCAATAAATACATACATTTTGGATTTTTAACGATTTTTCCAAATTTATAGATTCCCCATACAAATTAGTATCGAAATTTTCCTAAGTGTTTTTCAGTCGGTCGATTTTCAAAATTTTTTCGCCTAGATCGGCTGTATTAAGTTATTAGAGCATATCGCCGTTGGTTTTAGCGTGATCCGACGTTGCGTTCATTTTTTATACATAGTAAAAGCTCAAAAATAACGGTTTTTCAGCCGTGCTGAAAATTTTTTGTAGGAACACCCTGTGACCTGGTCCGCTTGTTTTGTGCGGCTCGACGAGACCTACCCGCGGACACCCCGTTTGCACCCCTACGGCAACTCAAAGTTCAAAAATTTGCCCGCCCGCCCTCCCATTCTTTGTCTAACACTAGGGTTCGGTGGAATTTGGCAATAATTTATGTGACAAATATTCAGGGGAATATACTCTGATACTTTTGGGCACGCGCACGCCTTATTTTGTGACAATAGTATCACTATTGTGATACTATTATTAGTTTTAAGATATATACACTTTTATTTTGTTGTATTGACAATTTTAATCTAATTTTTGACTATTTATTCTCTATTGAGACATTTAATTTTAATCATAATATTATTGACTTTTAACTCTTTTGAGTATTAATATTAGTTTTTAATAATTTAACCTAATTAGTTGTAAGCTTGGTTCTATTGAGCCAATTTTAAAAATTATTTTTACAATTCAATTCAATTTATTTAGGTTTTAAAATGAGCACTATACGGACCCCTGCCAAAAAGACGACTCCGACGAGACCTTCCATCTCCCCGTCGCGCGACAACACGAGGGTAGGACCCTCTGCACCGACGCAGACCTCCAAAGTGAGGCGTAGCATAGGCGAATGGGAGAGTGGAAAGGGGCTCGTGAAGCCCGCAGCGGCTGCGTGCAAAACAGCACCTCCGGCTCCGGAGCCGGCGGCACCTCAGAAGCTAAAGGCCAAAGCTCCTCAGAAGGCCTCGACTGAAGCTGGCGCGGTGTCGCCGGTCCCGAGGACGGACACGACTAAGCCCACGGACAGGGTGGCCCAGGCCAGGGTCTGGCTTGTGAAAGCTAAGACCCAGATCGGCGAGTCTCGCAATCTGCGGTCTGACCTGAAGGCCGGGATCACCCTAGCCGTGGAAAAGTTGTACCAGCTTGTGAAGGAGGCAGCAGCAGGGCAAGCTGGGGTGCGCGTAGCTGCCAACATTGAGGAGTTACCACAGGGGCAGCTTAATGAGACAGTGGTTATTGACAACAGCGACAGCCGTGTCCTGAAAAAGTTGAACGAACAAATGAAACTATTGGTAGAAAATGGAAAGAAGTTAGAAGAATTGAAAGGAATAATAGAAAAACAGGAACGTGAGGAAGTAGTAACAAATGTTAAATTATTGGAAGAGAATGGACGGAAGATGGATGAATTGAAAGGGATGATAGAGAAACAGGAAAGTGAGAAAGGAAAGACAACCTACGCGAGTGTAGCAGCCGCTACCGCAACTCCTACGCAGGTCTCGGGGAGGACAGCGCTCCACTCCGTAGTTGTCACGTCGAAAGACGAAATGGAAACAGGAGAGGAAGTGTTAGAAAAAATAAGGAAGACGATGAACGCAAAGGAAGGATGGATAGAAGTAGAAAGAGTGAGGAAAGCGAAAGACAGGAAAATAATAATGGGGTGCAGAACGAAGGAAGATAGAAGTAGGGTAAAGGAAAGGCTCGAGTCTGATGGCCGCTTCGTGATCGAGGAAATGAGAAATAGGGACCCGCTCTTGGTCTTAAGGGACGTCCTCCTCGTCCATAGTGACGGGGAAATAGTCACAGCCTTAAGGAACCAGAACGGGTCCATCTTCCATGACATCGATCCCGAGGAGGCCAGGATAGAGGTGAAGTATAGGAGGAAGACCAGAAACCCCCACAGTTGTCACGTCATACTGAGTGTCGCTCCAGTAATCTGGCAGAGAGCGACGGAGTCGCGAAAGCTGCGTATCGACCTGCAAAAGGTTACCGTAGAAGATCAGTCCCCGTTGGTCCAGTGCACGAGGTGCTTAGGCTATGGCCACAGCAGACGCTTCTGCAAGGATAGCGAGGACCTTTGCAGTCACTGCGGTGGCCCTCATCTTAGGGATGGGTGTCCCGCAAAACTTGCAGAGGAGCCGCCAGCCTGCGTCAACTGCACCCGTGCCAAGTCAGACAACAACAAGCACAACACGTTCAGCAGGGACTGTCCGATACGTAGAAAATGGGAGTCCATAGCCCGCGCCTCCGTCGCCTATTGCTGAGATCCCAGAAATACGAGTCAATAATTGGCAGCAAATTCATTAAGAAATTGTCGCAAATTATTCGGAGTAAGGACCAGGGATCTTAGCCGTTCAAAACGAGGAGATATGACGTGAAACTGTTGGGGATATAGAGTGTTTTAAAAGGAAAGTAATAGAGAAAGTAGAGAAGTTTAAAAGGAAAGTAGCAATGGCGCAACATAAAGATCATGCTGTGGTCATGACGCACCATTCTAAATAAGTCAAAAACACCAGATGGAAAGAAAATGAAAAGAAATAGGTATGAGAAAAATAAATAAGAATGTAAATAAATATAAACAATGACAATAAGTGTACTATAAATAGCTACAAATATAATATAATTTTAAAAATGTAAGATGTAAATAGATAGAATATGTAGGATATTGAAATAAATAGATAAAACAATAAACATATAGCAAGGTAATTATGTGATAGAAAGATATAAAATAAATGCACCCCAATTATTAAGAGTGAAAAGGAAAAACATACGGAAGTCAAGGTATTAGGGTTTTATTAGATGATGATGCATGGAAGTAAAGGAAAAGAGGACACAGGCTCTGATTACGTTAGAGGAAAAGCTAGCTGAAAACGTCTCTGCTCACCACGGCAGAGGATGGGAGGAGGGAGGATAAAAAAAAAAAAAAAAAAAAAAAAAAAAAACCTAACCTAACCTAACCTAACCTAACCTAACCTAACCTAACCTAACCTAACCGGAGTCGCAAGTCGCTCCCCGCCGCGAGCGCCACGAAAATAAGCCGCTCCGCGGTCGAAAAATCGCGAAAGTGGTATTTTTTCGCCGAACTACACGGTGCGATATATCAAAAGAAGCGCGCTGACGAGACGAATGTGGAAGTGAAAAAATTTTTGAAATCGGAGAAAATTTGTGACATTTTTCCGTGTAAATTGTGAAAAAACACAAAAGTGACACAGTTTTTGGCGAATAACTCGTGAATCATCGCGGTGACCCCAACTTTGTGAAGTGCAGTTCGGAGCGGATTTGCAAGCTGCGTCACGTGACACCTCATTTGGATTTTTCCGGTCACGTGATCCGGAGTTATCTGCAAAAAAACAAGTGACCACGTGGAACGTGGTCCTTGATCCTGCGACGCCCGGCTGCACCTGACCAGCAGGACACATTACCGGATCACCGAAGAGCAGGGAGGCACTTTTGAAATAATTTTAAGTTAAGTGGTTCGTGTTTTACAACCCTTACAAGTTTTCAAAATCTTGTGACAGCCCTAGCGCCCGAACGAGATCGGTGACAGCCCTATTAAAGACTTTTAAAAAATAGCCTTTAATTAGTAGAATAATATATCAAAAATCCAGAATTTTTTAGCGAGTAGTTTTTTATTTATTTAAGTTTTTGTTAATTGTAAAAATAGAAAATAATTTATTTTAGGGTGAAAGCAACCCCTGAAAAATTTCAAAAAATTAGTGTTTGTACATCTTACCAGTGTTAATTTAATTCCGTTTCTTTTTTCAAATTTCATTTATTTTTTGTGTTAGTTTAAGGCATTTTTAATTTTAAAACTTGTAAAAAATTTAGTTTGTGCACCCCCTGTTTACAGAGGGTTGTTTTCGCGTGGGGTTGAGCAACCACGTTTTAAAGCTTATTTATTAGTCTATCCACTGAAAAAGGTTCGAACCCCCTAACATTAATAGTTTAGGCGCTATTTAATTTCGAACGATTACAGGTAAAAACTACCCCTAAAACAAAAATCTATGTAAATTTTTTAATTGTTAATACTTTTTTCTTTTTCCTTTTGTTTTAAATATAAGCTATTTAGTGTAACAAGTTAACGTAAAATTTTACATTTTTTAGGCATAATTAGGTATTTTTTAGGCGTTGTTTTTGGTAAAATTCATCAAAATTTAATAAATTAACTTTAGAACTACATAAAACACCCTAAATATTAAAAATTCATAGTTTTAAAACCTCATTATAGTAGGCTAGTTTATTCTCTTTAAAAGTATAATTTAATTGAAATTTTTATAATTATAGTGGGGATTTTATTTACAATTAATCACGGGCGGGAAACTTAGATTAATTAGAAAAATTAGAAAATTGTAAGGGCTGCAACTTGACAGGGGTTGAAAATTTCTAAATTTTTGCTTCGGTCAAGTTATTTTTTCCGGGGACTTTACAAAACGGGCGAAAAAATTTTTTCAAAATTCAAAATTTCGAGGGGGTCATTTTCGGTTTCAAATTACGTAAACGGTAATTTTCAGAAAACTTATTAAAATCAATAACTCGGCTTTTTACCGTCCGTTTTTGACGCGGTAAAAACAGTTTTGCGCGGCTTGCGGAGACGCACATTTTCTCTCTGGGGTCCAAAGCTCTACATAGAGCCGTTTGGAATTTAGATAGGTAGAGTAGATATTATTTTTTATTTTAGGAAATAGCAAGTAGAAAATTAGGATCACATATAGGTTAGGACATAAATAGGAGACTCTACATTGGCTAAATTTTAAAATAGATTTGGAGCTCTACATATTCAGAAGAACGATAGAGCCACATAGCCCTCGCCAAGACAAACTCGGAGATACCAATCTCGGGTTTCTGCGGCTAGCGGTTGCGGAGATACAGAGGTCCAAAGTTTTGGCGGCCATCTTGGACCGCCATCTTGTTTTTGGAAAAACCGCCGTAGCTCCGCTCCCGGTGGTCCTAGCGACTCGCGGTTTTCTCTCCTGAGTCGAGGTCGAGGAGCCGCATCTGCCTGTAGAATTTTATCAAAATCGGTCTAGTAAAAATTTTTCAAAATTTTTCAAAATTTTTCAAAAAATCTTGTAAAGATTTTCAGTTTATAGAATAGGTATCTATCGGCTACCCCGGAGGACTTTTTTCCCCGGGAAATTTGGACCACAGGAAGCAGAGTAATACCGCTTTGAAGTTTTGGCAGCCATCTTGGCCGCCATCTTGGAAAATTTAAAACAGTTATAACTTCGCTCTCAGAGGTCCCAGCGACACCGGGTTTCCACTACTGACATTGCCAGGGAAAGCTCTATAGGAGGGTGGTACAGCGAGCTCCGTAGCTCTACATAGAGTTTTTACGGAACGTTCCGTTGGCAAAAAAGAGCAGTTTTCGGCCGGGAAAAAAGGGGTAGGCAGCGAATAACGACGGAAAGTCCCATCTTGGGACTCTACACAGAACCTACCTGCACCTACCTGCTATTAGCGCCTCCCGCTGTGACATCCCTGCTGGCTAAACGACTGCGACAATCTGAAAATAGAAATAGGTATTAAAGTGGTATAAATTTGACCTTAGTGTGCACTCAGAGTGCCTCTACATTCTTGTAAAGTTTTACTTTTATTTTATTTTTGTTCTTTTTATTTTCCTTTTGTGTTTGTCTTTTATTGACTACTGAGTCTTTTGACCAGTATTCCTAGGCTAGTTATTTTACACGGTTTATTATTAAACCTTTTATTTTGACCCGACGTAGCTTTATTCGCCCTAAAATGGCTTTAGCACGAACCCCCGTAAAAAAGGTAGAGGTGTCGAACCCCCCCATATCTCCGGCAAATGACGAGAGGGCTGGCCCCTCGCAACTAAACTCGACGCGGACATTGACGTCCCACGTAAGACGTAGTATAGGAGAGTGGGAGAACGCCACCGAGTCCAGACCAGGCACGTCGACTGGGCACTCACCAAAGAAGACCGTCCCAGCAGCCGCAGCATCGCTGAAACCGAAGACGAAGGCAGCGCTCCCCGCGGAGACGAGAGGAGCAGCGCGTAGAGCTTCGACGGAGGCAACAGCAGCATCCCCACGGCAAAGAACAGAGCCGACAAAGCCCGCCGATCGAGTGACTCAGGCCAGGAACTGGTTGGTGAAGGCGAAGACTCTCATAGGAGAGTCCCGCAATCTCCGCTCGGATCTGAAGGCCGGAATCACTCAAGCGGTGGAGCAGCTCTACCAGTTGGTGAAGGCGCAGACAGCACCTGACGAACCTGAAAAAGAAAAGAAAATTAATGACAGGACAGACATAGAGAAAATAGAGGAGAACAAAAAAGATAGGGATATTCAAGAAGAGATTACAAAAATGCTACAAACACAGAGCAAACAAATCGAAGCAACAAATCAAGAGTTAGGTAGACTCAGAGAAACTATTCTCTCGCACCAGGAAGTTGTGACAAAGCACCTGACCTACGCAGGAGCCGCAGCGGCACCACCACCTACGACACAGAGAGCGACCAGGAGGAGCGCTCTACACTCAGTTGTCATCGAGTCACGGAATGAGTCCGAGACAGGTGACGAACTGATGAGCCGGGTGAGAGACGCTGTGAACGCGAAGGACGGGTGGGTGACAGTAGAGAGAGTCCGTAAAGTAAAAGATAAAAAAGTTATATTAGGCTGCAGAACCAAAGAGGAACGTGAGAAAGTGAAAGAACGACTCCAATGTGCCGCAGATCGCCTCAGTTTTGAGGACATGAAGAACCAAGATCCTATGGTCATCTTTAGGGATGTCATCGCCAGTCATACTGATGAGGACATCCTTACGGCTTTGAGAAACCAGAACGGAGTGGTCTTCCATGGCCTCCAAACGGAGGAGAGCCGCATGGAGATAAGATTCAGAAGAAGAGCAAGGAACCCACTACTAAACCACGTTGTGCTAAGAGTAGCCCCACAGATTTACAATCGCCTGATGGACAAAGGAGCAGTGCACATAGACATGCAACGAGTGCGTGTAGCAGACCAATCCCCTCTGGTCCAATGCTCAATGTGCTTGGCATACGGGCATGGAAGGAGGTTTTGTAAAGAGACCATACCGAAGTGCACACACTGTGGCGGCTCTCACATGAGAAGCGAATGCGCAGATTGGCTGGCACAAGCAGCGCCAAGGTGCTGCAATTGCGTTGCGGCCAAATTAGAACACGTAGAGCACAATGCCTTTAGCTCAGAGTGCCCGGTGCGACGGAAGTGGGAGGCACTGGCACGAGCTAAAGTCCAGTATTGCTGAGGTGGTTCCAACACGTTCCGGGGCAGGCGTCCCCACCAGATGTTATGCAGTGGCTCAGGCGAACCTTCAACGCAAGAATCTTGCAACGACCGAGCTCATGGTGGAGGCCAGCAGACGCAAATTGGCGTTTGCGCTGGTCCAGGAACCGTATGTGGGAGGGGTGAAAAGGATGAAGGACTACCGTGGGGCGAGGATCTTTCAGAACTCTACAGTAGGAGATGGGACTGTCAAGGCGGCGATAGTCGTCTTTGATGACGACCTCGACGTCCTGCAGTGCCCGAAACTCACTTGCGACAACATAGTCGCAGTGAGGATCCGAACCAGAGCCTGGGAAATCGCGGCGGTCTCCTTCTACTTTGAACCGGATCAACCCATTGCGCCGTACCTGGAGCGGCTGAGAACGGTCGTAGAGGAGCTGGGCCCAAGATTACTGCTTATAGGCGGAGATAGTAATGCCAAGAGTACCTGGTGGGGCAGCACCGTAGAAGACCACAGGGGTGAAGAAATGTCCGGAACCCTGGAAGAGTCGGGATTACAGGTACTCAATACAGGTGACACACCCACTTTTGACACCGTGAGAGGTACGAGGGTGTTCACCAGTCACGTTGACATCACAGCCTGCACGGAAGACCTGCTTGAGCTGGTCGATAACTGGAGGGTAGACCAGGAGATGACGAGCTCTGACCACAATGCCATCACCTTCGAAATAAGTCTCCAGAAGTCGAAAGGTATGAAGGTCCAAAGGACCACCAGACTCTATAACACCAAGAAGGCAGATTGGGATCGATTTAACACCGAACTTACCGAGGCCAAAGCTCGGAAAAACATTGATTCAGAGAGCATAAATAACATCGATACTTCACAACATCTTGAACAAGTCATCCGAGACTATTCTGAAGCAATTACCGATGCATGCAAGAACAGCATGCCTGTCAAAAAGGGTACTCAAGTACTCAAGATCCCATGGTGGAATGATGAGCTCGCAAGGCTGAAAAAAGTTACCACTACCTTCAGGCGAAAGATCAGAAACGCGGCACCGCACCGCAGAGACATAGTGGTAGCTGAGTACCTGGAGAAGAAAGAACACTACGAGTGCCAAGCCAAGAAAGCCCAAATAGACAGCTGGAAGGAGTTCTGCAGCAAGCAAGACAGAGAAGGCCTATGGGAGGGGATTTACAGAGTAATAGGCCGGACCACCAGGAGAACAGAAGATTTGACCCTATCCAAAGATGGAGCACATTTGAACCCCAAAGAATCGGCGATCTTACTAGCGGAGACATTCTACCCACAAGACCTGAAGGAAACTGACTCAGATTACCACCGCACGATCAGAATATCGGCGGATAGTGTAAACGACATGAGGCATGATGAACAACATGACCCACCGTTTACAAAGTTGGAGCTAGAGACCGCAGCGGGGAGTTTTAATCCGAAGAAGGCCCCAGGGGCGGATGGCTTCACAGCAGACATCTGCAGCCGGGCTATCCACCAGGACCTGGACGCGTTCCTTGCCCTGTTCAACAAGTGTCTCCTGATCGGACACTTCCCGGACATCTGGAAGGAAGCCACAGTAGTGGTATTGAGAAAACCGGGCAAGGACGACTATACGAACCCCAAGGCTTATAGACCAATCGGTCTCCTGCCGGTCTTGGGGAAGGTCCTGGAGAAGATGATAGTAGCAAGGATGAATGGCATCTTGTACCGCGGATTAGTACTCGCCAATACGGATTCATGCCCCAGAGAAGCACCGAGGACGCCCTCTATACGCTAATACACCATATCAAGGGTAAGATTGAGCTGAAGAAGCTGGTAACCCTAGTGTCATTGGATATAGAGGGGGCCTTCGACAGCGCATGGTGGCCAGCAATCAGAGTCCGTTTGGCTGAGGAAAAGTGCCCGGTGAACATCAGGAGGCTACTGGATAGCTATCTGGAGCGCAGAAAAGTCAGAGTGAGATACGCCGGGGAAGAAATAGAAAGAAGCACAACTAAAGGATGCGTGCAAGGGTCTATCGGTGGTCCAATACTTTGGAATCTTTTACTGGACCCTCTGCTGAGAGAGTTGGAGAGAAGGGGGTATTATGTCCAGGCTTTTGCTGACGACGTAGTACTAGTATTTCATGGTGACACGGCACTAGACGTTTCAAGGGAAGCAAATGCGGCCCTTCATTACGTGGATCAGTGGGGAAGGGATAATAAACTGAAATTCGCGCCGCACAAGACGAACGCATTAGTTCTCACGCGAAAACTAAAGTATGACAACCCACACTTGTCTATGGGGGGGGTCGACATTGCGATCTCCAATCAAACTAAAATCCTAGGACTCGTGATAGATGACAGGCTAACCTTCAATGCTCACGTAGAGCAACAGACCAAGCGCGCAATTGAGCTCTATAAACAGCTATCGCGAGCCGCAAAGGTAAACTGGGGTTTGCACCCGGAAGTCGTTAGGCTTATATATACGGCATGCGTAGAGCCAGTAATTTTGTATGCGGCAGCAGCATGGGCTCCTGCGGCAGAAAAGATAGGGGTACAGAAGTTGCTGAACGCGGTGCAACGGGGTTTCGCCCAGAAGCTCTGCAAATCATACCGAACAGTCTCTCTACACTCGGCATTGACTCTCGCAGGGATACTACCTCTCGACCTCAGAATACAGGAAGCAGCCGCACTGTATGAGACGAAGAGAGGGTCGCCCTTGCCTGAGTTAGGAGACAGAGAGACCGAGAGTTCGGTGAGGTTTGCGGAGACTCCTCACCCTGCCGTGCATGTGGCCATAGGGTTCGAGTGCCTTTCAGACCAGAGTTTGGTCGATAGACATAATGTGCAGGAGGTGCGTATATTCACCGACGGCAGCAAAATTGAGGGGAAGGTCGGAGCCGCTCTTTCCTTGTGGAAAGGCGGAGCCGAGTTCCGGAACCAAAAATTTTGTCTGTCCGCGTACTGCACTGTCTATCAGGCCGAGCTCTTGGCCATATGCAGGGCAACGGGCTTGATCCTGAAGGGGAGGGAGAAGAGCTACGGTCTATACAGCGATTCGAGGGCCGCTTTGGAGTCGGTCGCTAACCATAGCTCTCTTCACCCCCTTGCCGTGGAAACGAGGGAGAACCTGCGGAAGGCTTTTGCCCAGAACAAAGATGTATCTTTGTTCTGGATAAAAGCTCATGCTGGACTCCCAGGCAATGAACGTGCCGACGAACTGGCCAAGGAGGCCGCTTTAGCATGCAAAAGGAAGGCAGATTACGACCGCTGCCCTATATCGTCTGCTAAGAGAATGATACGAGGACGTTCCATTATTAAATGGAACAACCGTTATCGCGCAGGCGAAACTGCAGCGGTAACAAAGATGTTTTTCCCGGACGCTGGCGACGCATATAACCTCATCCGAAAAATAAAGCCAGCAGGGGTGCTCACCCAGATCTTCACGGGGCATGGTGGATTCTCCCAATACTTGAACCGTTTCAAGTGCAAGGAGAGTCCATCATGCGCATGTGACCCAGACGAGATTGAGACGGTTCCCCACCTCTTGACGTCGTGCCCAAGATTCGGCCGGGATAGGTACGATTTAGAAATAAAGCTAGGGGTTGAAATTGTACCAGGCATACTGCATGAGTTGTTAGTAAATAAGGATAGTAGAAACGTATTTTTAGAATTTTGTAAGAAGATATGTAATATTGTAAATAAAAGTAATAAAACTGATAGATAGATAAGGTAGCTTAAGTTTATTATTGTTTAATAATAACAAGTAGCACCTAATTATAGATAAGTTGTAAAATTGTAACAAAATGTAAAATTTTTAAAATAAAATAAGAGATGTGTATGCTCACTGAAATAAATAACCCCAATAGAAATAAGAAAAGTAGTGTTAGAATAGGTAGGTAAAATAGTTGAATCTGAGAGTCCCACTCAGTTAAAGCCAGTAAAAATGGAGAAGGATGAAAGAAAGACTCTGTATGAAGAATGAAAGTGCGAGAAGAATAATTGCGAGAACTGGAATGAAAGGTGACTAGAAACTAAATCCTGGACTATGTCCGGGCGAATAGAGCCGAAATAAAAAAAAAAAAAAAAAAAAAAAAAAAAAACCTAACCTAACCTAACCTAACCTTTTTTTTTTTTTTTTTTTTTTTTTTTTTTTTTTTTTTTTTTTTTTTGCGTCAGGAAATGCTGTTACGCATTCCCAAGGCCCCTGGGTTCGGGACACCTGGGATATGTGGGACTCGGAACTCCTGGGAAAACGGAGACCCCTACCCACTAAAACCTGACGGTGGTCATCTTCGGCGCAGCATGGAAGGGAACCGGGATCCCCGACAAGGGACTCTTCACGGGACCCTTCCGTGCGCAAGGCCGCCTCGCAGCCAGCCTCGGGAGGAGCGAAGCTCAACTCCAGTGCACGATAACACAGACCACTGTGTCCGTAGACACGCGTTACCGTCTTCCTCGGGATCGCAAACCGAAGCACAAGCAGGCCCCCCCGCGTGCGCCTCGCGACCCCAAGGGCCCTTTTAGTCGCCTCTTACGACAGGCAGGGATACCTCGGCAGTATTCTACTCCCCTAACCGCAGGGAACAACCTAACCTAACCTAACCTAACTTTTTTTTTTTTTTTTTTTTTTTTTTTTTCGCTGTGGAAATGCTTTTACGCATGCCCCCCACACATCTGCAGGGGGGTATGTGGGAGTCAACGGCTGGTGTGCAAGGCCGTAATACCCACTAAAACCACAGCGCATTCCGCCACTCCGCCATTGTGGGGCGCCATGGGGTCGCGTGAGCATTCACCACGGCACCCCGGCGGATAGCCCGAGGGCCACAAACTCCTTGGCGGCGGAGCAAGGTGTTGGGCTCCGCCACCAAAACTAACTCCCACACGGCCGCAGAGGATAGGGAGGACGGCAACAACACACCGCATCTCCTCTTCCTCTGCGGCCCCACCGCAGCGCCATCAAACGGTGCGCCCCCGTTTAGTCGCGGGAGATAGGCCGCACGGCAACGACACACCGAGACGTCTCTCCTCCCGCGACCGCACCCGACTGCGAGGGACAGCCAAAACCGTCCCCCACACCCGCACCCTTGGACGCATCCTGCGCAGGCCTCCCCAAGCCCACGTGGAGCGTCGGATCCCGCTTAGCTTCACCGTGGGTGGCAAAGCCACGGTTACTGAGCCCCCCCACCACGACAAGGTGGAGATCCGACAGGGGGGAACCTTTTTTTTTTTTTTTTTTTCGCTGTGGAAATGCTTTTACGCATGCCCCCCACACAACTGCAGGGGGGTATGTGGGACTCAACGGCTGGTGTGCAAGGCCGTAATACCCACTAAAACCACAGCGCATTCCGCCTTTCCGCCATTGTGGGGCGCCATGGGGTCGCGTGAGCATTCACCACGGCACCCCGGCGGATAGCCCGAGGGCCACAAACTCCTTGGCGGCGGAGCAAGGTGTTGGGCTCCGCCACCAAAACTAACTCCCACACGGCCGCAGAGGATAGGGAGGACGGCAACGAGACACCGCATCTCCTCTTCCTCTGCGGCCCCACCGCAGCGCCATCAAACGGTGCGCCCCCGCTTGGTCGCGGGAGATAGGCCGCACGGCAACGACACACCGAGACGACTCTCCTCCCGCGACCGCACCCGACTGCGAGGGACAGCCCAAACCGTCCCCCACACCCGCACTCTTGGACGCATCCTGCGCAGGCCTCCCCAAGCCCACGTGGAGCGTCCCCTCCCGGGATCCCGCTTAGCTTCACCGTGGGTGGCAAAGCCACGGTTACTGAGCCCCCCCACCACGACAAGGTGGAGATCCGACAGGGGGGAACCTAAACCTAACCTAACCTTTTTTTTTTTTTTTTTTTTTTTTTTTGCGTCAGGAAATGCTGTTACGCATTCCCAAGGCCCCTGGGTTCGGGACACCTGGGATATGTGGGACTCGGAACTCCTGGGAAAACGGAGACCCCTACCCACTAAAACCTGACGGTGGTCATCTTCGGCGCAGTATGGAAGGGAACCGGGATCCCCGACAAGGGACTCTTCACGGGACCCTTCCGTGCGCAAGGCCGCCTCGCAGCCAGCCTCGGGAGGAGCAAAGCTCAACTCCAGTGCACGATAACACAGACCACTGTGTCCGAAGACACGCGTTACCGTCTTCCTCGGGATCGCAAATCGAAGCACAAGCAGGCCCCCCCGCGTGCGCCTCGCGACCCCAAGGGCCCTTTTAGTCGCCTCTTACGACAGGCAGGGATACCTCGGCAGTATTCTACTCCCCTAACCGCAGGGAACAAACCTAACCTAACCTAACCTAACCTAACCCACGATTTTCAGCACCTGAAACCTACATATTGGCTATTGTTGCGGTGCTATAAAATTTTGTTCAGTAGTTTACAACTGTCTTTAGTGAAATCACCGCAATAAATACATACATTTTGGATTTTCAGCGATTTTTCTAAATTTAACTTTCTACATACAAATTTGTATCGAAATTTCTCTAAGTGTTTTTCGGTCGGTCGTTTTTCAAAATTTTTTCGCCTAGATCGGCTGTATTAAGTAATTAGAGCATATCGCCGTTGGTTTTAGCGTGATCCGACGTTGCGTTCATTTTTTATACATAGTAAAAGCTCAAAAATAACGGTTTTTCAGCCGTGCTGAAATTTTTTACTAGGAACACCCTGTGATTTGGTGCGCTTAATTTGTGCGGCTCCACGAGACCTATCCGTAGACACCTCGTTTGTACACCTACGGCAACTGAAAAGGCAAAAATTTGCCCGCCCACCCTCCCATTCCAAGGCTCAGCCGTATACACTATATTTTATTTTGATTATTTGACTGCGCACAGTATTAGTACTGGACCGCACTGTCTATTGACGCGCGCGTGCCTATTTTAGCCTCTTTTGGAGGTCCTCAATCTGTGAGTTTATATTATAAGTAGACGATAGCGACATTATTGTGTCACTATTATTAGGTTAAGACTTGGTTATAATTTTATATACCCAATTTTATTTATTTAATCATTTTAATTTGACAATTTTAATTTTACTCTATTGAGACATTTAATAGTTCACTCTATTGAGTCATTAAAATATTATTCTAATTTTTAACTTATTTAATTAATTTTACAAACCCCTTACAAACTAAGGATGTTCGGCATCCACACTCCTGTTAAAAAGCCGACTGCTGCCCAAAGGACGGCGGGCTCTTGCAGCCCGCGGGACGATAGACAGACGGCAGGACCCTCAAACGCTCCAACCACTCGGACGCAGGACTCGATGGTTCGACGGCTCACCGGAGAATGGGAGGCAGGGAAGGTGTAAGGACACCCACAGTCACCCAGGAAGACCGGCCCGGTCCAGGTGGCACCGCAAAAGCCCAAACCGAAGGCCGCGCTCCCCGCTGAGGCGAGAGGAGCAGCACGGAGGACCTCTACCGAGGCAGCGGCGGTGTCGCCGGGAGCGAAGCCGGAACAAGCTGTAAACACAGACAGAGTGATCCAGGCCAAAATCTGGCTGGTTAAAGCGAAGACCCAAATAGGGGAGTCTCGCAACCTAAGAGCGGATCTGAAGGCCGGGATCACTCTGGCTGTGGATAAACTATACCAGCTTGTGAAAGAAGAGAGGGCGGCTGCAACAAAAGCAGCAGCAACAGCAGCAGCAGCAACAGGACCTGCAAAAGAAAATAAAATTAGTCAAAAGACATGTAAAGTTGGACAGAGAGGAGAGGAGATCGAAGGGAACGGTGAAGTGATAGAAATTAGGGAAATCGGAGAGGACTTGATATTGAGGAGAGAGAGAATAAGAGTAGAAAGGGAATTCATAGAAAAGATAGCAGAGCACAGCAAGCAAATAGAGGAAAACAAGAAGGAAATGGAAAAGTTGAGACAGGTTATTGAGAATGGTCATAAGAGGGGACTTAGCTACGCGAGTGTCGTGGGCGGCCCGCCCAGGGAGTCAACCCTGGGAGGGCCGACCATGCACTCGCTGGTCATAACCTCTAATGATGAGAAGGAGACGGGAGAGCAGGTTCTGGAAAAGCTAAGGGAAGTGGTCAGGGCAAAGGAAGATGGGGTTAAAATTGATAAGTTAAGGAAGGCAAAGGACAGAAAAGTGATTGTGGGGTGCAGGACGCAAGAAGAAATAGGGAAAGTCAGGGAAAAAATTAGGGCATCGCAGGGAAGACTAAAGGCGGAAGAGATAAAAAATAAGGACCCTATGGTTGTGCTCCGTGACCTGATGAGCTATAACAAGGATGAAGAGGTGCTGAGAGGCCTCCGCACACAAAATAAAGCGCTGTTTGATGGTGTGAACGGTGAAGACGACAGGGTCGAAATAAAGTTTCGTAAAAGGACCAGAAACCCGCTCACATCACATGTTGTGCTGGGGGTCTCTCCGGTACTATGGGCGAGGTTAATTGATGCTGGAGTTGTGCACGTTGACCTGCAGCGCGTTCGGGTGCTCGACCAGTCACCCCTCATCCAGTGCTCCCGGTGCTTGTGCTACGGCCACGGCAAACGGTTCTGCCGCGAAACCGTGGACGTGTGCAGCCACTGCGGGGGCCCGCATCTGGGAGCGGAGTGTGCTGATCGGGCGGCCGGAAAACTGCCGTCGTGCTCGAACTGCCAGAGCGCAAAGATGGGCCGGGTCGACCATAACGCTTTCAGCAGCGAATGCCCGGTCCGGAAAAGGTGGGAGGTTTTAGCACGGTCGGCAGTCCAGTATTGCTAAGGTGGTCACTGGCGCAACTCCAGCAACAACGGAAGAGCACCTCAAGCGGTACCGCGTTGTTCAGGCCAATCTCCAGAGGAGCAGGGCCGCAACGGACGAGCTCATCGTCGAGGCGGCCAAGAGAAGGATTGCCATCGCGTTGGTCCAGGAGCCCTACATTGGAGCAACAGGCGAAATGAAAAACTACTCAGGCGCGCGAGTCCTCCAATGTAGTAAAAGCACGGACCAACCGACAAAGGCGGCGATCGTTCTCTTCGACGATACGATCGATGTCACCCAGTGTCCCACGCTCACCTCGAAGAACATGGTTGCTGTAAAGCTGAGAACCAAAGCGTGGGAGATAGGGGTGATATCAGTCTACCTCGAGGGCGATAAGCCTATAGAGCCGGACGTAGAGCGGCTGAAGGAGGTGGTCCATGGGATTGGCCTGAAAAACGTAGTACTGGGAGGGGATGTGAATGCGTGGAACATTTGGTGGGGAAGTAGAGAGACGAACTACAGGGGAGAGGAAGTCCAAGGCATGGTGGAAGAACTTGGCTTCCACATACTCAACCGGGGGTCTGAGCCCACATTTGACACTATTAGGGGTGGCAAAAGATACACCAGCAGCGTAGATATCACGATTTGCTCCTCGGACATTCTCGGACGGATCGAAGGATGGAGAGTGGACGACAGCGTCACCTGCTCGGACCACAGGGCAATCCTATTTGAAATCAAAATTAAACAATCATACGGCATTAATATTAAAAGAAATACTAGAAAATTTAACACAAAAAAGGCAAACTGGAGTCAATTTCGTGAGAAATTGACTCAGTTATGTGATCAGGAAGAAATTAAAAAATCGATTATTGATAAAATAAATAGTAAAGTAAAATTAGAAGAAATAATAAATAAATACATATCCTTAATAGAAACAAGCTGTAAAGAGAACATTCCAGAAGTTAAAAGCATAAAACAAGTAGGATTGCCCTGGTGGAGCGACAGGTTAGCTGAAATGAAAAGGGAAGTGACGAGAAAAAAGAGGAGAATTAAGTGTGCAGCACCGGTCCGCCGAGAATGGGTCGTGGAACAATACACCACCGCAAAAGCGGAATACCTGCTGGAGATCCAAAGGGCTCAGACCGCCAGTTGGAAGGAGTTTTGTGGTAGACAGGACCGAGAGTCGATGTGGGACAGCATCTATAGGGTTATTGGACGCACAACAGATAGACGGGAAGATTTGCCCCTTGTCCATAATGGCAAGGAGTTAGCAGGAGCAGAGTCAGCCGAACTTTTGGCGGGGACCTTTTACCCGGAAGACAGACAGGAGGACGACAACGCGGACCATAAGGCGGTGAGAGAGGTAGCCAGATACGTGAACATGCGGGGACATGATGAGTCATGTGACCCTCCCTTCACGGCGGAGGAGCTAAAATGGTCCGCGTCTAGTTTCAACCCGAAAAAGGCCCCAGGCCTGGACGGACTCACGGCCGATATTTGTTGTGCGGCAATAGCCCTTGACCCCGATCTCGTCCTGTCGATCATGAATAGATGTCTGGCGCTCTCCTGCTTTCCCGCAAAATGGAAGGAGGCAGTGGTGGTGGTCCTGCGGAAGCCCGGCAAAGCGGACTACACTCTTCCCAAGTCCTACAGGCCGATTGGGCTTTTGCCTGTGCTTGGGAAGATTTTGGAGAAGATGCTGGTGAGGCGAATTAGGTGGCACATTCTACCCAACATGTCTACCAGGCAGTACGGCTTTACACCCCAGCGCAGCACCGAGGACTCCCTCTATGTCTTGATACAGCATATTCAGCAAAAACTGAAAGAGAAGAAGATGATGGTGGTTGTATCATTGGACATAGAGGGAGCCTTCGACAGCGCTTGGTGGCCAGCCATACAATGCCGGCTCGCCGAGTCTGGTTGTCCAATAAGCCTCCGGCGAATGGTGGACAATTATCTCGAGGACAGATGTGTGCGCCTCAGATACGCAGGGGCGGAGTGCCGCAGGAGCACCAGTAAAGGGTGTGTACAGGGGTCGATCGGGGGTCCAACGTTTTGGAACCTGCTGCTGGACCCCCTGTTAAAAGAAATAGAGGGCGAAAATGTGAGTTGCCAGGCGTTCGCAGATGATGTCGTGCTTGTAATCTCGGGCGACAACGGGCACTCTGTGCAAGAACGGGCCAACGGGATCCTCGACCGTGTCCAGCGTTGGGGGGTCAAAAACAAGCTGAAGTTTGCACCTCACAAAACGAGCGCGATGGTTGTAACAAGGAAGCTGAAATTTGACCCACCAAGGCTGGTCATGGGCGGGGTGCGCGTTGACCTGGTAAAGGAGGTGAAGCTGCTGGGCCTCACAATTGACGACGGGCTGACTTTCAACACACATGTTTCCAATGTGTGTAGAAAGGCGCTCGGCCTGTATCGTCAATTGACGAGGGCAGCGAAAGTGCAGTGGGGGTTGTCGCCCGGGGTGATAAGGACGATTTACGTCGCGGTGGTGGAGCCCGTAATATTGTATGGTGCGAGTGCGTGGGCACCGGCAGCCAAAAAGCTTGGAGTGCGAAAGCATCTAGACGCTGTTCAGCGGGGTTTTGTGCAGAAGCTAATCAAGGCTTACCGGACAGTCTCCCTAAACTCGGCCCTACTTCTCGCCGGGCTACTGCCTCTGGATCTGAGGATCCAGGAGGCAGCTTCTCTTTACGAGGTGAAGAGGGGCTACTCCCGGCGGGTGGTAGGAGACCGGGAGGTTGAGGTTCCGGTACCTATCGTCGGCGCACCACATCCCGCTGAGCAGTGTGGGTGTGAATTTGGAAGCGTGGTGGACAGTGCGGAGATACGGAGTGAGGACTCCGTCTGTAACATTTTTACAGACGGTAGCAAGATTGACGGGAAAGTCGGGGCGGCGCTGTCCCTGTGGAGGGACAACGCCGAAACGACTTCCCGGAAATTCAAGCTGGATTCTTTCTGCACTGTCTACCAGGCTGAGCTCCTGGCCCTAGAAAAGGCGACGTTGCTGGTGATTACAAGCAAGGCAGTTGCGTTTAATGTCTTCTGCGACTCCCGATCCGCACTTGAAACCGTCGCTGACTCGACTTCCCTCCACCCAATCGCATTCAAAATTCGCAAAAATTTAAATGAAATCAAAAATTTAGGCAAAATATTGAAATTATTTTGGATCAAGGCACATGCGGGGTTGGAGGGAAACGAAAGAGCGGATGAGTTGGCAAAGGAGGCCGCGGTGGGCATTAAACGCAAACCAGACTACGACGTGTGTCCGGTTTCATTCGTCAAGCGCCAGATACGTCTGGATACGATTGACGAATGGAACAGGAGATACCAGGCGGCAGAAACGGGCGCCATTACAAAGATGTTTTTCCCGGACGCCAGGACAGCATACGGCATAGTCCGCAAAATTGACATCGACTCGGTGCTTGCCCAGGCGTTCACGGGCCACGGCGGGCTCTCCGAGTACCTGAATCGCTTCAAGTGCAAGGAGAGTCCGGCGTGTATCTGTGACGACGACACAGCCGAAGGGGTCCGGCATGTTTTGTTGGAGTGCCCCAGATTCGACATGGAAAGGTTAAGGTTGGAAATTGGATTGGATGACAAATTGACGGTGGGTGTATTGCCCGAATTACTGAAAGATAAAAATAAAAGGGAATTATTGATTAGATTTATAGAGTGTGTTTTTAAAATAGTTATTAAAAATAATAAAGTTTAGGCTGACGAAGATCCAGTCACCGGTGAGTATGATCAAGCATACTCGGCCGGTGAGGATGCGAAATTTATTGCAAGAAAATTTAAATGTTAAAATTTATTATATGATAAAAAAGTCTCTGCTTACACATGGCAGAGGACGGGAGGAGGGTGGATAAAAAAAAAAAAAAAAAAAAAACCTAACCTAACCCTAACCGCACTGCACCGCAGAGACATAGTGGTAGCTGAGTACCTAGAGAAGAAAGAACACTACGAGTGCCAAGCCAAGAAAGCCCAAATAGACAGCTGGAAGGAGTTCTGCAGCAAGCAAGACAGAGAAGGCCTATGGGAGGGGATTTACAGAGTAATAGGCCGGACCACCAGGAGAACAGAAGATTTGACCCTATCCAAAGATGGAGCACATTTGAACCCCAAAGAATCGGCGATCTTACTAGCGGAGACATTCTACCCACAAGACCTGAAGGAAACTGACTCAGATTACCACCGCACGATCAGAATATCGGCGGATAGTGTAAACGACATGAGGCATGATGAACAACATGACCCACCGTTTACAAAGTTGGAGCTAGAGACCGCAGTGGGGAGTTTTAATCCGAAGAAGGCCCCAGGGGCGGATGGCTTCACAGCAGACATCTGCAGCCGGGCTATCCACCAGGACCTGGACGCGTTCCTTGCCCTGTTCAACAAGTGTCTCCTGATCGGACACTTCCCGGACATCTGGAAGGAAGCCACAGTAGTGGTATTGAGAAAACCGGGCAAGGACGATTATACGAACCCCAAGGCTTATAGACCAATCGGTCTCCTGCCGGTCTTGGGGAAGGTCCTGGAGAAGATGATAGTAGCAAGGATGAAATGGCATCTTGTACCGCGGATTAGTACTCGCCAATACGGATTCATGCCCCAGAGAAGCACCGAGGACGCCCTCTATACGCTAATACACCATATCAAGGGTAAGATTGAGCTGAAGAAGCTGGTAACCCTAGTGTCATTGGATATAGAGGGGGCCTTCGACAGCGCATGGTGGCCAGCAATCAGAGTCCGTTTGGCTGAGGAAAAGTGTCCGGTAAACATTAGGAGGCTACTGGATAGCTATCTGGAGCGCAGAAAAGTCAGAGTAAGATACGCCGGGGAAGAAATAGAAAGAAGTACAAACAAAGGATGCGTGCAAGGGTCTATCGGTGGTCCAATACTTTGGAATCTTTTACTGGACCCTCTACTGTGGACGTTGGAGGAGAAAGGGCATTACGTGCAAGCTTTTGCTGATGACGTGGTTCTCGTCTTTGACGGAGACACGTCAAGTGATATAAATAGGCACGCAAATGCGGCACTCGAACTGGTGCGACAATGGGGAAATTGTAATAGGCTCAAATTTGCGGCCCACAAGACCTGCGCGATCGTCTTGAACAAGAAATTAAAATACGACAACCCACGTCTCACAATGGGAGGAGTCGACATCACGATCTCGAAAGAAGTCAAGATATTAGGGTTGACTATAGATGATAGGCTCACATTTAACACTCACGTAGCCAACCAGACGAAAAGGGCAATAGATATCTTCAAACGCCTTTCACGAGCCGCAAAGGTAAATTGGGGCCTGCACCCAGAGGTTATTAGGTCGATCTATACGGCATGCGTAGAGCCGGTTATAATGTACGCCGCGGCAGCGTGGGCTCCTACAGCAGAAAAGATCGGGGTGCAGAAGCTGCTCAACACGGTTCAAAGAGGTTTCGCCCAGAAGCTCTGTAAATCATATCGTACAGTCTCTCTACACTCGGCACTTACTCTGGCGGGGATACTACCTCTCGACCTCAGAATACAAGAGGCAGCCGCCCTGTATGAGACGAAGAGAGGGTCGCCCCTTCCAGAGTTGGGAGACAGAGAGACCGAGAGTATGGTTAGGTTTGCAGAGACTCCTCACCCAGCTACGCATATGGCCATAAAATTCGAACGCCTGGAAGACCAAAGTCTAGTCGATAGACACAACGTGCAGGCGGTGCGAATCTTCACCGACGGCAGCAAAATCGAGGGGAAGGTCGGAGCCGCACTTTCCATGTGGAAAGGTGAGGCCGAGATACGGAACCAAAAATTTTGTCTGTCCGCGTACTGCACAGTCTATCAGGCGGAATTATTGGCTATATGCAAAGCAACGGGCGTGATCCTAAAGGGGGGGGAGAAGAGCTATGGTCTTTACAGCGATTCGATGGCCGCTCTGCTGCTCTGCGGAAGGCTTTTGTCCAGGGCAAAGATGTTTCTTTATTCTGGATAAAAGCACATGCAGGCCTCCTGGGCAATGAACGCGCCGATGATCTGGCTAAGGAGGCTGCTTTAACATCGAAGCGCAAGCCGGACTATGACAGGTGCCCGGTCTCGTTCGCGAAACGAACGATACGAGGTAGATCCATCATGAGATGGAAAGACCGGTATAGGTTAGGAGAGACTGCGTCAATCACTAAACTGTTCTTCCCCGACGCTGCAGACGCGTACCAACTCATGCGTAAAATCAAACCGGCCGGTAGATTGACCCAGATCTTAACAGGGCATGGTGGATTCTCTCAGTACTTGCATCGTTTCAAGTGCAGGGAGAGTCCATCATGTGCCTGCGATCCCGACACCGACGAAACCGTTCCTCACCTCCTGACGTCCTGCCCAATATATGGAAAAGCTAGGTTTGACTTCGAACAAAAAACGGGGGTTAAAATTGAGTTCGATAACCTAAAGGAATTAATAAGTTATAAAGATGTTAGAGACGAATTTATAAACTATTGTATATCCATCTGCGAATTAGTAAATAAGAAGAACAAAACATAGATAAATAAGTTTGCTATTTTTATTATAGTGATAATAAAACAAATAGCAATAATGTAATCTAGAATAAGTAATATCATATAGGATAAAAGAATGTACAATAGATATAAGAAAACTGGAAATGTATATAACAACTTAAGAATTAATTAAACTAAAGGCACCCTGTTTATTGTAATACGAAATGTTAAACTTAAGAACAATAGAATAAAACTTTATATGAAAATATAATATAAAACTAGAATAAGAACTAAAAATGTCTATAAGACAATTAGTCTAATTTTATTGATTTGACGACAAATTAAAACATGTGTTTCTCTGTAAAACAAAGAGTTTTATTTTAATTTTTACATTTACATTTATTGAACACAAATGGACACAAATCTTAATGTAACAAACCATACCTGTAAAACAAAGAAACGACATTTAAAGTTACTTTGTCGTTCTTCTTCCACTAATTAACAAAAATATAATTTTATAAATTTTAAGTAACATGGATCGATCACCATTTATGAAAATCCCTTCTTTCTAACACCGCTAACGCCATCTCACGAATTTACAGGACAACAACTGACATTAAGGAGCGCGCTCAAATTCAAAATAGTAATATGAAGGAATCGTATTCCTTTACATCTCCCCCCCTAACCTGGAAAATTTCTATGGAGATTTTCACTTTATCCAATACTCCTTTTCTATTGACTCTTCTATTCTTCTGGTATGGGAACAGGGATAAGTTTTGTGATATGAAATAAATTTGATTCCAATTTTCTGTGGCCTGTATTAATCTTGTAAATTGATTGTGATAGTTTTTCTTCAATTTTAAATGGGCCAATTCTTAACTCGTCTAATTTTCTTCTGTTTAATTTGTGACCATTTTCAACATATACCATATCACCTGATTTGAAATCATGGTTAATTCTGTTCTTATCAATTATCGCTTTATTATAATCATGTGATTTAATTGATCTTTCTAATGCGATTTTTCTATCTCTTATCCAGTTATTTGTTTCTTTGTTTAGTTTAAGCTCATTTGGTATAAATGAGACATCGGTGCCATCCAGTAGGTATCTTGGTGCAAAACCTGTTATTGAGTGTTCTGTGTTGTTATATTTGTCTACACAATCATGAGCGATAGTTGTCCATGCTTTAGCATTTGGTCTCTCATTTATTTTGCACCTGATTTTATTCACAAGTGTTTGGTTTAGTCTCTCGTTGAGTCCGTTGGAAAACGGTGAATTTACTGCAGTGAAAATCAGTGTGATAGATCTTTCCTGTAAAAATGTTTTAAATTCTTTTGAATTTATTCCGGGATATTGATCTGTGAGCACCATACCAATTTCATTAGAATTCAATACATTATTTATAAGTTTAATGAAGTCTTTAGCACTCTGTGTCTTTGAGGTTACTATATAAGCGTATCGAGTAAAATGATCGACTAGAAGGTGTAGATACTTTTTTGTTGATCTCGAGCCTCCGAATCCTCCAATTGTATCTATTGATACAATTTCAAATGGTTTTGTGGCAGGTCCCAAGTATGACATTAAACCATATTTTGTTTGGCTTCTAGTCTTATTCTTTATACATATATCGCATTGTTTGCATAGATTTGTGATGTTTCTAGTTAAATTCTTTGCGGTATACAGTTTTCCTATTTTGTTTTGCATTTGTTTTATGCCTATATGACACATCATTTCATGTGTAAACTTTATTAGTTTCTTACTGAATTCTTCTGATAGTAATATTTTTTCTTGTTTCTTTATTTTTCTGAAATATACATTGCTTTTACAAATCAATTTGTTTTTATATTTTTTTATATCCTCATTTTTTTCTTGATCTGCCAATATATCATTCAATGTTATTAGGTTAACTATCTTTAACTGTTCATGTACATCTTTATTTGGCTCTAATACAGGATTTCTGCTCAAGCAATCAGCTTCTAAGTTATCCTTTCCTGGTGCATATTTTATTGTGAAGTCGTATTGTGATAGATAATAGGATAATTCTCCTAACTCCTCATCAGTTCGCGACTTGATGTTTAAGTTTTCCAAAGGTTTGTGGTCAGAAAATACTGTGAAAGGTTTGCCTATTAGCCAATATTGCCAATAATTTATTGCTTCTTTAATGGCTAAGCATTCCAAGTATATAGCTTTCTTTCTCTTTTGGACTTCGCTCAATTTCTTTGAGAAATATGCTACAGGATTTTCGTTACCGTTTGGTTGAACTTGTTTCAACACTGCTCCAACCCCTTCTAATGATGCATCAGTGTATATGTTTATTGGCAGGTCCTGATCAAAAATTTCTAAAATTGGTTGTGAGCACAATAGCTGTTTTATCTTCTCAAAAGATTCTTGACAGTCTTTTGACCAAATAAATTTTTGGTTTTTTCTGAGTAGTTTATGTAGTGGTTCTAACATTATTGAACTGTTAGGTATATACTCACGGTAGAAATTTACTTTTCCTAAAAGTTGTCGAATATTTTTTTGATTTTTTGGTGTTGGAAAATCACGTATTGATATCAAGTTGTCTCTCACTGGTGTAACTTTGTTATTTTGTATTACATGTCCAAGATATCTCACAGAATTGGTTGCAAATCGACACTTTGTAAACTTTAGGCGGAACCCTTCTTTTTGAATTGCCTCTAAGAGCTGTGATAAATGATTTATGTGGTCTGCATATGATTTCGAAAATATTAAAATGTCATCTATGAAATTTACCGTAAAGTCTGTTAACTTGTACTTTCTCAGTATGTTGCTTAGAATCCTTTGAAATATTGCTGGCGATGTTTTTAAACCAAAGGGTAAGCATGTCCATTGGTAATGGCCTTCCTGGGTAACAAAAGCAGTTTTCTTTCTGTCTTCAACTCGCATCGGAATAGACCAGAATGCAGAGTTAATATCTAATGTTGAAAAGTACTTACAGTTTCTTGTTTTTGTTACTAAGTCTCCAATCAATGGGAATGGTTGAGCTTGAGGTACCACTATCTTATTCAAGTCCCTGAAATCAATACACAATCTTGTTTTTTTATTGTCTTCTTTTTTGAATGCTAATGTTACCGGTGCTGCAAACGGACTGTATGATTCCTCAATAAGATTTCTTTCCAGCAATTTTCTTACCTGTTCTTCTATTTCTAGCTTGTCTTCTACTGAGCATCTATATGGTCTCTTACTACAGTATTTATCCACAAGTAGATCAATGTGTGCTTCGTAGTCCTTTACTGTTCCAATATCATACTTGTCCTTTGCAAAGCTCGATTTATACTTATCAATGAGTTCATTTATTTCTGATTTCTGTTGACTATTAAGATGACTCAGATCCATTAAAAATTCATTTTCTTTTATATTTTCATTAAAATTTATAAAGTTTAAGTTCTTCTTATCTGGATGTTCCTTTGTTAAATGTAGTTCTTGTTCTATTACTTTTTCCTGATATTTCTGTCTGATCTTCAAATTTTCATCTTGGATTAATTTGAACTCTTTTATTATATCAAGTCCAATAAGGAAATCGTATTTGAAGCTTTTTCCATCTACGACATAAACACCAATTTCCTTTTCTATATTAAATATTTTAATTTTAATTGTTGTAAAACCTTTTGTTTTTTTTAACACCATTAATTGTTATTAGGTTTGTATTGTTGTATTCACTTTCACTTTCTTTCTTTAATCTTAATAATTTAGAATTGATCAAAGAAACATTGGATCCGGAATCATATATACCGAATATGTCCAATTTTCCTTCCAATCTTAACTTTACTTTAATTAATGGTGTAATTACTCGTTTTTTGGCTCGCTGACACTTAATTCAACATCTAGCACTGTATTGTTTACATTCCTTTTATAGTTTCTCTTGTCACAATCATCAGATGGTTTATTGAACCAGCAATTTTCTTCCAAGTGGAAACGGGTTCCTTTATTTAATTTTTCACATATTTTGCAAGGTTTCATTTTTTCACTATTCGTTTTACTATTAAATGGAGTTTTATTTAACTTAATATTATTATTTTTATTGACTGTTTGTTCATGTTTACCAATTTCTTTGAAAAGACTTGCCGTTGTGGTTATAGATTCCTTATCTATTTTGTACACTATGTAATCAGGTAAACCCATAACGATAAGATTTATCAGCGTTTGCATGTCAATTTTGCTATTTGTTTCTAATAATAATCTTTCTTTCTTTGTGGCATAATCAAGTAATGAACCTCCTCGATATCTGAATGTAAATGCATATTTTATTTGTGACCAACCTTTGCTTCCGTATGTTTCACAAAAATTTGATTTCCATGTTTTCCATTCTGCATTTATAGTGCATTTTATTAACATACTTGTGTACCAATCTAAGCATTGTTTTTCAAGTAAATGTTTCAATATCTCAATTTTTTCAGCATCCTTTATTATCTCAAAACGTGTACATTCGTTTTCAAATTCATTAATCCATTGATTAACACTTGATGTTTTTCCTGAAAATTTCTCTATCAAAAATCTTTCTGCTATTTTTCCAAAAATTTTATTTTCAGCACTTACACTGGTATTATAAACGGGGAGTTTCGAATCGTGTGTAATTTCCTCTAGGTATTGTTCACCAAATTGAATATTTTCACTTTCATCTAAGTAAATTTTCCTCAAGTTCTCGGTCAAGGGGATCCATATTTTCCGTGTTTGATGTCTTTTCTTTAGAGAATTCTTGATTTTGGTGAAATAACTTGTAGCTATAATGGCAGTGTGTTGATTTGCAGGCTTCAAATCATCGGGGATATCAAATAAACGGCCATCGGGTGTCCCGATTGAGGTTATGCCAAGTATATTGGTTTTTCCATCAGATGCTGCCAGTACTGCGAACGTGAATTGTAATTTTTCCATTTTCCTTTACTAAAAATGTCGTTTTATAAGACAATTAGTCTAATTTTATTGATTTGACGACAAATTAAAACATGTGTTTCTCTGTAAAACAAAGAGTTTTATTTTAATTTTTACATTTACATTTATTGAACACAAATGGACACAAATCTTAATGTAACAAACCATACCTGTAAAACAAAGAAACGACATTTAAAGTTACTTTGTCGTTCTTCTTCCACTAATTAACAAAAATATAATTTTATAAATTTTAAGTAACATGGATCGATCACCATTTATGAAAATCCCTTCTTTCTAACACCGCTAACGCCATCTCACGAATTTACAGGACAACAACTGACATTAAGGAGCGCGCTCAAATTCAAAATAGTAATATGAAGGAATCGTATTCCTTTACATGTCTATAGCTGTAACATATAATAAAATTTCCTGTGTACTTATTAAAATAAAGAACCCTGAAATAGTAATAAGAAAATAGTTAGTATAGATAGTTAAAATTAGAAACTGAGAATCCCACTCAGGTAGAGTCAGTATGAATGGAGACGGATGCAAGAAAGAACCAGTATGGAGAATGAAAGTGCGAGAAGCATATATGATAGAACTGGAATGAAAGGACAAAATTGCAAATCAATCCTGGACCACGTCCGGGCGAACAGAGTAGAATAAAAAAAAAAAAAATAAAAAAAAAAAAAAAAAAAAAACCTAACCTAACCTAACTCAAACCTAACCTAACTCAAACCTAACCTAACTCAAACCTAAACTACCTCAAACCTAACCTAACTCAAACCTAACCTAACTCAAACCTAACCTAACTCAAACCTAACCTAACTCAAACCTAACCTAACTCATACCTAACCTAACTCAAACCTAACCTAACTCAAACCTAACCTAACTCAAACCTAACCTAACTCAAACCTAACCTAACTCAAACCTAACTCAAACCTAACCTAACTCAAACCTAACCTAACTCAAACCTAACCTAACTCAAACCTAACCTAACTCAAACCTAACCTAACTCAAACCTAACCTAACTCAAACCTAACCTAACTCAAACCTAACCTAACTCAAACCTAACCTAACTCAAACCTAACCTAACTCAAACCTTTTTTTTTTTTTTTTTTTTTTTTTACGTCAGGGAAATGCTGTTACGCATACCTACCAGCCGCGGGGGCAGCTGGGGGTTATGTGGGACTCCAGGCCTCAGAGTGAGAACCCGCCTACCCACTAAAAACCTGACGGTGCCCTCCGGTGCCATGTGAGACGGGGACGTGGCGGGTTCACCGTAGGCCGAGAGGCCATAGGCATTCACCGCAGTTCCCCAGACTCGGCCGACTCACTTTGCAGTGAGCCCCTACCGGTTGCGACGAGGGAGAAACTCGACCCCGTCGCAGAAACAACAGACGGCGCGCGGGAACACGCGCAACGCCGTCTCGGGCCCCCTTTAGCGGACGACAGACACCCCCGTGTCTGAAGCCCGGGGCCCAGGAAGGGGCAGGTGGAGAAGGAAATTCCTTCTCCGGTGCCCATGACGCCGGCGGCGGATCATTGGGGCGTCAGCCGAAGCCTCTCGCTCCCTCTCCGCTGCTTCCTTCTGCGAGATGACAGTCTCACAGAAGGTGAGCACCGCCTGCCACGCTTCCTCGCAGGTTGCCATCCTCCGCACGATTGCTGCCAACGACAGGTCACCGCCCACATCGGCGACCATGGCACTGCGCTCCCTCGCCCAGGCCGGGCATGACGTGAGGGTGTGCTGCGCAGTGTCATTGTCACAACTAGGGCAATGGTGACACTTTGCCGTCGGCTCGCGACCGATCATGCAGAGGTACCACCCGAAGCAGCCGTGGTCCGAGAGCATCTGGGTCAGCCTGAAGGTCAGGCGACCGTGCTGGTGCTGCACCCACTCCGCGAGGACCGGGGCGATTGCCCCCGGGGTGCTGCGACCGAAGCGGCTCTCAGACAAGCGCTGTCTCCACTGGTGCAGGGCGACCTGCGTCAGTTGCGCCCTCTCGGCCTCCACTTCGCGCGGCGCGGGCCTTTGCCCCTGAGACCTTAGGTCTCCCCGCCACCGAAAAACGGCAGCGAGGACCTGGGCGTCGAGGTCCCATGGCATGCTCCCGGCAAGCGCGAGTGCCGCGTCCGCACTGATTGTGCGGTATCCGCGGACTACCCGTATGGCCAAGTGGCGCTGTGCCCTCTGCAACAGCCTGGCGTTGTCTCCGGACACGGCGTCGTCCCAAACCGGGGCCCCGTAAAGGGCCATGGACCGGACAACGCCCATGTACAAGCGCCGGCACGACGCAGAGGGACCCCCCAAATTGGGCATGAGCCTGCTTAAAGCCCCTGCGGCTCCCATGAGCTTCGGCGTTAGGCGCTCGAAGTGGGTGCGGAAGGACCACCGCCCATCCAACCACAAACCCAGATAGCGCATCGACGACGCGACGTTGATGCGGGTTCCGCCAACGAGCAGGTGAGACCCGGCCGGCGGCGCTCGCCGGGGCCCATGAAAACACAGGGCCTCCGACTTTTCGAGCGCCACCTCGAGTCCCAGCTGTCGAATCCGGCTCACCACGCTCGCCACGCCGGCCGTCGCGCGCTGGAGCGCCTCGTGCAAGTCGCTACCGCGGGCTGTCAGCAGGGTGTCATCGGCGTAACAAGTTACGCCCACCCCAGCGATTCGCAGCCCGCGTAGAGCCCAGTCGTAGCCGATGTTCCACAATAGCGGCCCGAGGACCGACCCCTGTGGCACACCGCACGTCACCGCTTGCGACTCAATCGCACCACTTGCCGTAGCCCACTCCACTGTTCTCCGCGCCAGATAGTCGGCGACTACCGCCTGGAGGGAGACAGGCACCCCGTGGTGTACGAGGGCCTGCCGTATACAGGACCACGGCAGGGTGTTGAAAGCGTTGGCGATATCGAGAGACACCGCCAGCAGCACCCCGCCGCTATCCACCGCCCTCTCGGCCAGGTCGCGGACCCGAAGAACAGCGTCCACCGTGGACCGCTCAGCCCTGAACCCGAACTGGAACTCCGACAGGTTCGGCCCCACAGTATCTAGGTGCCGGACAAGGCGCCGGGCAATTATACGCTCAAAGAGCTTGCCCACCTCGTCCAGCAGCACTATGGGACGGTACCCCGACGGAGCGTCAGCAGGTCGGCCGTCCTTCCTCAGCAGTACCAGGCGTCCTCGTTTCCAGAGTTCCGGAAATCGCCCTTGGACCAAGCACTCGCTGAATAAGCGGCGCAACCGGTCTCTAAGGGCGTCCTCGGCGAGGACCCACACTCGGCCTGGTATGCCGTCGGGACCTGGAGCCACCTTCTTGGCTCTGAGGCGCATCATCGCTACTCCGAGCTCTGCCTCTGAGACGGGTTCAGGAGCATCCGATGAGGCCGGTGGGTGTGGCCTCATGGGAGGCGGCCTATGCTCAGGCCGGTCGGGGAACAAGCCGGACACTACACTCTGCAGGAGTGCTGGTTCCATGGTCTCCGTGACCGGGGGTGCCCATGGTCGGAGTTTACCTCTGACCGTGCGATAGGGGCGTCCCCACGGATCCCTGTTAAGGGTCGCCAGCAACTCCTCTCGCGCCTTCGCCTTCGCCTTAGCGATGGCGACCTGGAGGGCCTTCTTGGCCACTCGATAGGCCTCGTGCAGAGGAGCGTCCTGTTCCGGGTCTCTGCGGCGCCTGCGAAGATGACGGGACGAAGCACGACGTGCCGCGAGGCACTCTCGTCGCAGCTGTGCCACCTCCGAGGTCCACCAATAGACCGATCTCCGGGGCAGCGGGGGTCCGGACCGAGGCATGGATGCGTCGCAGACTTGCGAGATCGCCTTCCGGAACCACTCCGCCTCCCCGTCGACGTCGACCGGCTGTCTAGGCCCGGGTAGCCAAGCCTTGACCAGAGCCGCCGCCTTAAGGTTCTCCAGATCCAGGGCACCAAGGCTCCAACGTGGATAGGGAGAGCGCGCAGCTAGTCTAGGCGCTGGTAGAAAGGGGGAGGAGGACACCTCCAACCATATATACCTATGGTCGGAAAGTGACTCCTCACCGTCCAGCACCATCCAGCGAGGCACTCTCGCTGCGACCGCGGCGCTAGCGAACGATAAGTCCACTATAGACTCGCCCTGCGGTGCACACATGTCGCCACGTTGCCCTGATTCAGGAGAACCATGCCCGCCGCCGTTGCCCACTCGAGTACCAAGCGGCCCCTGGGGTCCGTCATCGGGGAACTCCAAGCCGAGTGCTTGGCGTTGAAGTCGCCGCACACGAGTGCAGGGAGTGCGGTTCGCCGCAGGACGGCACACAGCCAATCAAGGCCGGCCTCGACTGCAGCGATACTGCTGCTAGGCGGGAGATAGACCCCGACCAGCAGCAAACCCCCACACTTGGCAACTACAATGCCGTCGGCTTTGTCGATGACAGACAACCGTAGGCCTTCCGTCTTTATGTAGACGGCGCTCCGGGAAAGGTCCGCCACCCAGTCCTCTCTATCTTCGTCTGGCACAAAATAGGGCTCGGCCACCACCGAAACGTTCGCCGACCACTCAGCCAGGTGCTGCGCAAGGATGTCCTGCGCTCTGGAGGAGTGGTTGACGTTCGCCTGGATGACTGTTAGGGCCATCTTCAGGCAGTGTCCATACGTGCCTGCTCGTGGGCCCCTCTGCTAGTGGGCGCTGGTGTTCGGGCTACTGCCCTGCCCCTCCTTTTCGGTGGGGAGCAGCTTTTGCCCCCGACCCTATGGTTTGCAGCCAAGCCCGCGCTCGCACAGATAGGACAGTGCGGCGCGGCAGCGCAACCCCTCGCTTTATGCCCGGGCTTGCCGCAGCGATAGCAGAGATCACTGCGGTCGACTGAAGCCGGGCAAAGGCAACTGACGTGGCCAGGCTCCAGGCACTTGTAACAGCGCAAGGGCCTGGCCTCTAAGATTTGCACGTGGGCTGAAATCCAGCCCACGCGAAGACGGCCTTGGGATATGGTCTTGGCAGCGGCCACTGGTACCTTGACCACGACGGTACCGGCGCCTCCACGTCCCTGCGAGATAGCTCCCACCCTGACTGTGGCCTCCGCACAGCCAGCCTTTTTAGCCACTGCGGCCGCCACTTCCGCCTGAGTGACAGAGTCATCCAGGTCCGACAGACGAACGTCCACCGTCTTAGTGGGCCTGGAGACCCTCATCACGTCCTCGGGGAGGAGCTCGCGGATCTTTGCAGCAAGATTGTCGGCCTTGGTGTCGCTATTAGCTCCTGGGATTTCCAGTAGCCTGCCACCCGTGCGTGCTGTGCGGAAGCGCATGTCGCCTATCCCGAGACTCTCTATATCGATCCGGGACTTAACATCCCGGATGAGAGCGTCGAATGTTGCTCCCTTCTCCTCTGCCCCTGGCTGAAGGGTCAGCACCACTGCCGACGAACGCGGCTGTCGGAGCCTCCTTTTCCGGGCAGATTGGGCTGGCCTAGTGGCTGCCTGTGGCTGCTGGGCAGCACCGCGCCCGTTCGTTCCACCCCGCCTCACAACCGTGGTCCATCCCTCGTCCATGGACGTAGGTAGCGGTGGTAGGGGGCGGGCATGTCTAGTTGGGGCGGGCTCTGCACGCCTGCGGCGCTCCCTATTGCGGTTCCGGCGACGGGCGCTACGGCTCATAGGGGCTCCGGAAGCTGGGGTGGCAGCAGTGGCCACCCTCACGGCCACAGTGGGGACTACAGCCTCACTGGTGGACACACGCGCGGATGTAACCGGTGCAGGAGCTCTTGCGACTGTGCCAGAGGCTCGCATTCTCGCTGTGGCGGGGGCAGGCGCCCTGACCGACATTCGAGTCGATAGTGGGGCAGCGGCAGCCACGGGCGCTCTATTGCCTGGCGCGCTGAAGCGCGGCCTGGCGGTCGGTCCGGGTGGGACGACGGTGGGGAGTGCCGGGAAATCCTCCCGGCGTCTCCTGTCCGCGGCCAGTGGAGGCCTGGAGGAGCACTCAGGCAAAAGCCGGTCCTGGAGGCCCTCCAGTCTAGCGTTCATCATGGAGCCACAAGACTCCATGATGTCGCGCCTTATTTCCTCAACGGAGGGCGCTGCTGGCACAGCAGGCTCGACGCGGCGCTGGCTCATGGCCTCGACATCATGGCGCAACTGCTCCAGCTCCGCACTGAGCCTCTTGTTTTCGGCGCTTAGGCGCTGCACCTCCTCGTCGGTGGTTCGCTTAGTGAGGGCTTCCACCGCCGCGCGTATTAGGGTGGCAGCATCGTTCAGGTTTTTCTGAACGGTGCCTTTAATGTTCCCGCACTTTCTGATTCCGGAAACGATAGAGTCCGTGGCCACCGTCACCTGGCGGACCAACTCGTCGGCACTTAGCTCCGTGGCGCGATACTGCGCCCGTCCAAGCTCTCGGCGAAGCTTGCCCGACCACACTTCGGCCTCCGCTTCCGCCTCAGCGGACCGTATAGTCCGCCGTTCTTCTTGTCGGGCCAGTTTTGCAGCGGCCCTTTGCGCTCTAGGTCCGGCCGGTATGGCACTAACGGAGCTAACAGAACTATCCGAAGCTTGGTCGCTTGTATCGCGCTGGGTGCGCCGTCGCTTCAGCGACTGGCTTCTGCTGGTAGCAGGCGAAGCGTCGGACAGCTCTGACATGTCCATCGTTGGGGTGGGTGCCGCTGAGCGGCTAAGACTTCCACCTGGTGTTGCAGTGCAGGTAGGACCCACGCTGCTTGTGTCGTCTCCGAGTTTGGTCACATCCAAGCGAGTGAGCACCACGGCTGGGCTCAAACGCGCTACAGGAGCCACGGTACGAGACCGCAACACCCTGCCTCCTGCGATAGCGCTTGTGTTAGCGCACACGCCCTCGTCCTGAATGGACGGTGATGGGACAAGTGATGACACCTGTCCGTTCGCGGCTTCAGGCATAGCGAATGAGTCGCTACTTGTGCCTTCTTCGCGCTTCGCGGACTTCCCGCGGACGGCGAGATCGCTCTCGCTTCCCACCCCTGGATTTCCCTTATCATTAAAAACTAAATCCATAATGATCCCACGAGTATGGGGGAAATAAAAGTCCACCCAGGCGGAGCCCCCTGCACCTGAGTAACCCTAATACTGCACGAGGGCGGGCGGTCTCGTGCAGGTGTCGCGCTAGCGGGTAGGCATTGACCCATCCTACCACCTCGAGACCGAGACGGCCGACCGTCACGCGACAAACGGCCAACCTTTTGGGGTTTTTTATTGAGGTTGTCTCCTCTCGGCCCGGGCGACCAAGCCAAGGCCCCTACTTCCCGAGGGCTGCGAGACATGTCCACAACACCCTTCGGGAGCAGGTTGCCAGACGGTTGACCGAAGTCACCCACCTAGTCGCGTAAACGCGAGTGGTGGGCCCGTCCAGCCGCAGGTCTTGCAGACCCGCCATCCCACGAGCCGAAGCTCCGCTAGTCCATAGGACTCCACACGCAGTATAAAACTGCACGGCGACAGAGCACCACACCTCAGAAGGGACTCTCGATCCCTCTTCATTATGAAGGGGGGGAGAATACACCTCCACCTGTGGTGTTATAGACTTTTCCTTGTCTCGGTCCCAACTTCAATAGCTGGGACCCCCGGCTCCCCTTAATTGGGGAGTTACGGGTTGCCCGAACAGGCCCGCCGAGTTGACGGACCTGCCGCGCGTCTGATTTTGGTCCGCGCCGGCAAAAGCCGGTACCCCCCAGTGGGGGGCATTCCCCTATCCGCCACCTGGGGACGCGCCCGATGGGAGATCAGAAACTCCACACGGGAACCTAACTCAAACCTAACCTAACTCAAACCTTTTTTTTTTTTTTTTACGTCAGGGAAATGCTGTTACGCATACCCACCAGCCGCGGGGGCAGCTGGGGGTTATGTGGGACTCCAGGCCTCAGAGTGAGAACCCGCCTACCCACTAAAAACCTGACGGTGCCCTCCGGTGCCATGTGAGACGGGGACGTGGCGGGTTCACCGTAGGCCAAGAGGTCATAGGCATTCACCGCAGTAACCTAACTCAAACCTAACCTAACTCAAACCTAACCTAACTCAAACCTAACCTAACTCAAACCTAAACCTAACCTAACCCAAACCTTACCTTCTCGGGAGCACGGGAACAGGGGAGCAAGGGAACAAGGGAGCTTCTCGCCCCCTCTCCGCTGCAGGTGAGCCCCGCCTGCTACGCTTCCTCGCAGGTCGCATCGGTTTAAGAAGTAAGATTGTCTGTATGTTTTTTAAAAATTCTATGTATATAAATACATGCAAGGCATACAGTTTCTACAGTTAATCATAAAACAACAAATGTGCAAAAATTATAGTAATACTTTTCTTTGTGTTATTTTACAATAACTTTCAAACTTGCAAACCTTTTATTGGAAGTGGAGTGCAAGATTGAGAAACAAAGAAGAAGGTCGTACGAATTATGAATCGCGGATTACGAAAAAATGTCTTTTTCCTTAAATTAAAAGGAAGTGATAATTTTCGTGCTATTAAGCACTATTTCTGTTCAATTTCAATTTAAACAGTAAGATTCCTAAATTTTTCGCAAGAATGGTGAACAATCCCAAGAATCCCACTAATATTTGTTGCAAAATAAAACTCAATATAGCGGTATGAAACAGATCATATATTATTACCAAAAAAAAAAAACCTTGTATACTTAAGCTAAACCGAAAACAATTCGTCACCGCGATTGAATACGGTACAGCGGAAAATTCACACAAATAGCAAATACGTATAATCATATAGAGGTTAGTAAGATTGAGGATTAGAAAGGAAAAGGAACGAGCACTTGCCTGGAATCCA
The DNA here is from genome assembly GCA_963921415.1 of Pyrausta despicata. Taxonomy (NCBI): domain Eukaryota; kingdom Metazoa; phylum Arthropoda; class Insecta; order Lepidoptera; family Crambidae; genus Pyrausta; species Pyrausta despicata. Next base: position 14,828,692 of record OY992865.1, on the reverse strand, counting down.
AGCGTTGTTGAAGTATAGCGCGTGCCTCTTTGTTACCACGCCACGCCCTTGCCAAATTTCTTGCCGTCGGTCGCCAGTCATTCCCAACTCCCGAATTCGCCAAAATTATTAGGCAGTGATTGCAAACCTTTTATTGGAGCAACTTTTGAGGCTGTTTTTCGTAAATTGTTACCTTAACTCATTTGAGTTGTACATTCAAATTGTTTTGAACCCCTATGTCTGTATAGGCAATATTTTTGTATATATCGATCGCTTAAAATCGATATAATCTATAATATCAGTGACAGTGCGTGGTAATTATCGAGAAACTTGAGTCTTCAGTTATAGTGCTATAACAAGAGGATTTCTCGCAGCAAATAATCATGTTCGTAAGTTTTTTATTTTATTTTTTTGATTTACTTTGTCTGAATCTTTAAAAGTGTGTTATGTTACCTGTTTTATGAACAAAGGTCTGTAATCGAGTACAACAACAAGGCACGAGCTGCATACAAGCACTGTTCACAGTTGCACGACGAGCACGGAAGCCTGCAAAGGAGATTTACCAACACAATTCAACTTCACAATTAATTCTGGCTTATTACGTGGCTAAATAAAATATATATTTTTTTACTGGTCTGTATCATGCAATGCTATTTGACACGTTATTGAAGAACTTGTGGCGACCTCTACCGTTCGCCATCACAAAGGCATGCCTAACGGTGGCAAGCACAACAGCGAGCGTAGCGTGCGTATGAGCAACAGTAGCACATAGTAGTACCGCTCATGAACTGCGGCGTATAAGATTTAGATCCAGAATAATATAGATAGACAAATCAAGATGTTGTCTATCGGACGCGCTTCCCTTTAGCTCCTAACTCTAAATCAGTTGCGCCAAAAACTCATTATCAGGAAGCTGAGATTGTACTGTTCCTTGTCCTCTTTAGTTCACTTAGAGGATAATAGGTGGCGCTATAAGTGAGCTGTAGAAATCGCTGGTAACATATATAACATTGAATTGACGACGATGAGTAAAGCGGTATTTTAGATTACTCTAAAATCTGAGTTTTATCCTTTTCCTAACTTACCTGTTCACTTCGTACTTTTTAGGGTTCCGTACCTCAAAAGAAAAAAACGGAACCCTTATGATCACTTTGTTGTCCGTCCGTCTGTCAAGACCGTTTTTCTCAGGAACGCGTGGAGGTATCAAACTGAAATTTCTATATGATACTTAGATCTACTGTCCCTGGAATCTGTAGAAAAATCAACCTTCTATGCCAACGCAATCAAAAGATACAGCCATTTAGGCTGCAATATTTCCGCAAATTTTCGAAACTCGCAGCTGAAATTTAGTACGAAGTCACGTCTTATAGTACAGATATAGGAAAAATTACGAATACCGTAAATTTTCAGTTTCATCATATAAAAAAAATATTTTTGACAAAAACATAAATAAAGTCTAAAAATAAACTTACTTATATACCTACAGGTTTGTACGGAACCCTCGGTGCGCGAGTCCAACTCGCACTTGACCGGTTTTTTACATATTTATAATTGTAATTTCATAAATAAATAAATAAATGGTGTGATTGTTGAGAAATATTTATTTATTTATTATTTATTATAAATATTTATTTTTTAACGATCTTTTGCATTCACCTACTACTCTCGGTTATCTGTAATTCCAAACGTTTACCTACTTACCTTTACTCTCAGTTTCACGTTATGGCAATGCACTAACCGTGGATGCCAAGAAAAAAAAACTGGGTATTTTTTTAGTCCAGAAGCTACATTTTACATATTTTGATGCTGCTGAAGCCAACAGATTGAATTAAACAGATCATCAGAAGGTGACCTTATCTGTTAGATTTGGATAGCATTTTTAAATTGGTTCAGTCAATAGGACTGGACCTATATATTAGGGGAGCTACGTTTGAAGGGGTTGTTTATTGATACTACACAAATAAATAGAACTATAATTATATTATGCAATGAATTATAATAAATCATAAGATGTACTAGGCAACATGAGTGTTTCTGCTTGGTGGCGACGTCGTGCACCTTCTTCTGCAACTCCTGCGCCTGCTTCACGAAGTCGTCGTACGCCTGCTCGCCAGTTACAATTCACACTTTATTTTGGTTTATACAATGCCAAAATTTGCCTACTATAGCTTGGAGCTGATCTGCTTAGTGTTCGCTTTCTTTGAGCTATTTACACCATATTTGAGCTAATACAAGATCAAAACTTGCTTAATTGCTTCGATTTAGTCTGTTTTATGTAATGGCATTGCCATTTGACACGTGTTCACGCAACGCCAACTGTGAACGCTCCATCAAACTACAAAGTCAACTCTTCGTTGCCGTGAATCATTGAAAATCGACAAAGACCGCGTCTTTACGTCAACCTACTACGAGATGGCGCCGCGGACGCGGCGGAGAAGGGGAACGGCGGCTGGAGCGCTGCGCCGGCACACACACTTCTTCTATACACTCGAAAAATCATCGGCAACGATTACACGTAGCCATATTTTGTACTTTATACTTAAATTCAAAAAAATCCTTTGTTATTTCATCATTATAATAAAGAAAATTCATTGAAGATACCTGAGAAACCCAACTATAAGAGAAAGAGTAATAGGCAGGAGACTAGACGGATCTGGTCAGGCTACAATCCCGAACAACACGTTATTGAAGATCACATCGGAACAAAGTCTGGTTTACCGAGAAGGCGCTGATTCCTTGTCTTTATTAATTTCACTAAGAGAATAATTGATGGCGCTATTCGCTGCTGTAGCAATGGCTGGTAACACATTTCATTGAATTGAAGACAGATTGTGTCAGTAGTATGTAGTTACATATGCGTTTGCGCCTCTATTTTTGTGAAGAAGCCTAATTTTACGGATTTTATTGGTCATTAGGATGAACCTTTATTTGTTACTAGCGGGCCCGGCAGACTTTGTCCTGTAGACTTCCAAGATTATTTTAAGACTAAAATTAATCGAACCGGTTTAGCCGTTCTCGAATTTTTGCGAGACTAACGTCGAGAAAGTCAATTTTTTATATAGAAATAACAAATTATGTAGCCAAGAACTCTCTAAGTAGGAACATTTGGGTCTGGGTGGAGTTACGTTTGAAGGGTTTGAGAATTGATACTTCCGAAATAAATAGAACTATAATTTATTGCAATACATATAAAGGCTGTTGGGTGTTTACTGCTTGGTGGCGGCGTCGTGCAACTTCTTCTGCACCTCCTGCGCCTGCTTCACGAAGTCGTCGTACGCCTGCTTGATCTGCGGCGCCAGCTTCGAGTTGGTCTGCTCAACGTTGGCTTGCACTTCCTTGGCCAGCTTCTGGGTTTCCTGTAAAATATAATAAATGCATTTGAATTTGAGTTGTAGCGGTGAACTGAGTTTGGTGATTGAATTATTAAGCTCCTTTTCCCCGTGAGTAAGAATACCCGTGCTTTGAAAGGCATGTTAAGCTTTTGGTCCCGGTTAATATCGATAGATATAAGTCGTCAAGCCTGGTCAGAGGCCATCGAATGGCTTAATAACATCTTACAGTTAAGGTAAGTCACTTACCTTACAAACACCCCTCCACAAATCTGCACTGAGGCCGCGTACTACCTCATAGTTGAGGTGAGGCCTGTGCCCAGCAGTAGCACGTATAAAGGCTGATGAGATGACGGTAATAAGTAATTAGTACTAGTGTTGTACCTGGACGGTGTTCTGGACAGCAGCCTGCAGTTTCTCCTTCAGCTCGTTGGCGGACTTCTCGACCTCCGGGTGCGCCTTGCGGAGCTCCTCCGCTTGCTTCTCCAGGTTCTTGCGTGTCGTCTCCAGCGCTTCCTTGGCTTTGCCGTTCGCGTCCGAGATCTGAAAGTAGCGATTAAGGTCTTAAAAGTCATTTATTTAGACCCACAGGGGGAAACATCACATGACCCATAAAACCCCTACCACAGCTTCGGAACAACTTGTGGGCTGGTGCCGAGAAGAAGCTGCGCAAGAATTTCAGACTCCATTGTCATTGCCTCTTTTAAAAAAAATAATGATTGAAAATGATTAAATGTTATATTGTTCTGTTATTATGAACACAAGATGCTGTAGAATGTTATAGAGGTCAGTGCGAAAAGTAAACATCTCGCACGGTAATCTGTTGCTGGGCGGCCAGTACTCGCTGATAACTAATAAACTTAATAATATGACTGGCACGGTAATTAATAACAGTTATCAGCTTCCATGATAAGTCCATGTTACTTAATGTATTTCATTTTACTAAATACTTTATTCCATAAGTAGGTATTATTATTCGCCATCAATCTTCTGTTTTTAACTAAACTCTTGAGGCTGTATACGATCTTGCCTCTCTCACTGGCAACTTTTGGATTTAAAAAAAATCGTATTTTAAAATCATGATTATAATCGCTTCTGTTGAGCAATAACAACAATATTTTCATACGGCTCTTGTTGCTAATTTCTATTTAGGAAGTTTCTTAACATTAAGACGGGCTTTGTTAATGTTCGAACATAGTCACAAATTAACATACAATACTAGCAATAACTTAACAAGATGTTGGTAAAGTATGAGTTTCACAGGTGGAAGAGAAAGCAGGTACGTATGCCCACACACTGCTTACTGCAACTCCAAGTTATTAGTATCTACCGAAATGGAAACCCAAACTATATCTTAAGAACAAAGTAAGTCTCATTAATGATTATCACTCAGTAGTTTAAAGTATTGATAATTACCGCGCCTTGCAGGGAGGTTGACAGAGCTGACAATTGTTGCAGAACCGAGTCGGAGCCTTCCTTCAGCGCCTTGGTGAAGTCCTGGCTGCTCTTGGAGTTGGACAGCGCGTTCAGTTGCTCGCCGAAGGTCTTCTGGAACTCGACGGCGTGCTTCTCCAGGTCTTGCAGCGGAGAACTGGCTGCTGCGTCACGCTTGACAAGGGCTGCCTGCGTCTGTGAGCGAGAAGTAATAAATTAGTCAACTATGGCGATATTTCAATGAAGAAACAAATGTTCATTAGATTCATAGAGCTCTCAAAGTTTTTGTCATAGTTCGGTGAGACAGAAATCTGACATACCTAACCAGAAAATACGCGCGTCAGGGTAGACACTTTCTGGTTATGTCCCTACTGCGATCAATTAAAGCGCAACTTTAAAAGACATTGCGAGAAGAGAGAAAAAGGCTTCATAGTAAAGAAAATACACCGGTAAGTTGCTGACTCCGAAGCGTTCACAAAACTTTTAAAACATTGTAGGACCGGAAATCGAACCCGTTACCTTAAAAAAAATTACAACTCCACTGGTCACTGTGTTGGCCAACATACGCGGACATTTCACAACTAAATCACAAATGTAAAACAAATTGACTTACGAGAGCGAGGCACGAGATGAGAACGACGAATTTGGCGGCCATTTTCTTTTTTGATTCGGTGCGATGTGTATCCGTCTGAAACAACCAGGGCAGTGTGTAGGGAGATGGCAAGCGGCGGGTTATATACCATAGCGCGGGTAGCGAGGGGAGGGGCGCAGATAACCGTCGAGGGCTGCGGGTTAACCCTCCCTGATCTGGGCCGGATTTACAAACAATGAGGAATGCGCTTGCACATCTGATAACAGCGTGACTCTTCCGGCTAGTTTGATACGCAACGCCTGTCGGAGCCGTGATTGGGAGGCGTTTTAGCTAATCGCAAGTACCCATTTACCTAACTACTAATCTGGAGACGTAACAAGAGCTAAGATCTGTGTTTTAAAAGAAAAGATGAATAGACAAAACTTGTTAAGGTCACCAAACTAAATGATTTTCGCTAAAACAAACAGCAAGTTTGAATTCGAGCTCCAGTTACATAAAATTTCATTAAGAGATCCTACAATATTACTAAAACAGTTTTTCTCGTTTTTTAACAGTCTGCATTAGTTCAATTTAAGTAGACATTATCAAGTTTACTTAAAAGCAGTGCATGCATGCATTGAATAAAATATTTTTCAATGAACCAAGTACATACATGTAGGTACTTAATTTAATTATTTGACCAGGACAAGTAACAAATTAATTAATTACCTGCTTAATCATTATAATCAAATGTGCTACGGTTTGTCAATAACTGCTACGACGAAATAAATTTCAATTGTACTGACAATAACCTCTGAAATTAGGTAAGATCGAAAGTTAGATATTATTTTTCGTAGCATACTCGTAGATAGTTTTTGATCTTTGAAAAATATTATGAGATTTTAAATAATGACGAATCTTTGTATAAATACAAAAGCAAAATTCTCAATAACATTTAAGATAAGGGTGCCAAAAGGTTGGCTCACAAAATACTTACTTTATGTACCTGGAGATAACTAAATAATGGCGATGACTAAGCCTCTTACTATCTGTTAGTCAGAGATAGCGAAATCTGAAGAGGGCTATTATACTTACAAATACTAAGCATTTCTCTTTTAACCTATCAGTAATCTTTAAACATCCTCCTCAAATTTTCTTTTGGGTAAAATTACATGAAATGATGATGACATTTTTTTAAGCAAAACATAATAATAATTAATTTAGTTTAAATAATTCTGTAGCTCGGTTAAATTAAAAAAAAAATGAATATAAATGCGGGTAAATAACTTTTATGCGTTGCATGGCGTTTAAATATGGAGCTGATGCCATTTGATTCATCTATTTCATCATTTATTTATCGATGGGTGTGTTACTATTATCCTATCATCATCAAAATCACTCGCACTTTGAAGGATTCACTTATCGACTTTGAAGGAATTACTAGTCGACTTTGTAAAGGACACCCGTAAGTTTAACAGTTTATTTAGTTTAGTTTATGAAGCAGAGGTTATTCTCGTATAGTAGCTCACGAGTCATATACATGTATTTATTCAAAATATCTTTCTTACTAACCTTAGTTGTTAAAGTTTAATTATTGTTATTAACAAATTGAGTCCTGGTCACTTGAATAAAGAATTTTTAATATTATTATTGGTAATTTAGGGCCAACGCATCATAGTATTAATATCCTTAATCCAAAGTACAGTTAACACAGTCCTGGTTAAGGCAAGTGGGCAAAGATTTGCCAAAAAATCGCAAAGATTCGCGAGTGTGCGCGGGCACTGCCAGCGTCCCTGGCCCTGACCGCGACCGCAGATAACGCTTCGCGAACTCTATCGATAATTCGTTTAGCCTCGCTCCACGGACACTATTGTGATCGCGGACAATGACTGCCCGACCCAAAAATACGACAACACCTCGCCAGTCCTTTACTCTAAAACTAAATTTCCCGTTAAAACCCCCGAATGAGCAGCAGGAACACGCTGGTGATCTTTAATCTCTTCTGTGGTAGGGTTCAATGGGACTATTTACAGAAATAAATGTCTTTAATGTATTTTTATGACTTTTAACGTTTTGACGGATTTTGACCAGTCATAGCTCCAGAACCATCGGGATTAAATAAAACTTATCTTTCGAAAGAAAAGTCACTTTGAAATCGGTCCTCCGTTCGGGAGATAGGATACAACAGAAAGACACAAAAACACAACACAGTCTTTTTTAGTCGAGGGTTAGTAAGCCGTTGTCCGTGGATTCAGCTGGACTATTCCTGTCAGATGCAGACCGCTTGTGATCGGTCTATGTGGAAAACTGTGGGGAAGGCCTATGTTCAGCAGTGGACGTCCCTTGGCTGATAATGATGATGATGATTCCTGTCACTCAAGCTTGGCCAGACCCGCAAATAGGGACGATGGTTACCTGCGTTGCACGGCACCGAGGCTGTTGTATATACTACATGACAATTTCTATCGACACGAATAGCAATTGCTATTTATTTGCCAAATGTATGAAAATGGAATAAATATAAATATACATATGTGTCGTTTCGTATGCCATTCATGGCGCATCATGAAGTTCCTGTATTCTATTTTGTTAGCTTTGTTTACCTATGATGACGAATAAATGAATTTGAATTTGAACAATCACATACATTAATCTGACTAGCTTAAGCACTTGTGTTTCAGATAACAGAATCAACAGTGGCATTACAAATTCACTTAAATATGTAAATACATTTAACAAACAGACATGTTCATGCACACAAATGCAACAAAATCCCCGCACTGTACAAAACAGTGCGGGGATTGAACCTGCGACCTCTTGGTTATTAGTCAACTTCTTGACCATTACACCAAAGTGGAATGGAAATGCACTATATTTTGAAAACGATAGCGGTAGCTATTTTTGATGACATTTTACTTATGGACGCACTATATTGTGGCGCTATTGTGCTATTTCTTCAAATAACGCCCAATGTATGAAATTATTTTTTGTAATCTATTTAGGTTTATAGAGCTTCTTTTCCATAATTTCATGTGATTATTTAGTTATGACGTCAACATTTTGTTAAGTTCTTTTGCAAACACACTTTTTAAGTCATTTTCGCTTCATTAATAAGTTTGCTAGTTATTGTGTTAAACGTTGATTTTTTACTTTATTTTTTTTAATTTAGAGATAATTACGTACTGGATGTGTCTGTGAAAAATAATTTAAGCGTAAGATAAAAAAAATCAAGCATTTTATTTTTTAGCGGGGGATAATAAACATTGTATTTTTAATAACGCCCCAAGTAAGGCTTCTAATAATGTGCTATTTTTATCTGAATTTTCCATAGCTATCTTTCCTATCTAAATCTGTGAGATCGGGAAACTATGTTTGACATATTGAATGAGTTTTTTGTTTACTATAAGAAGCATTTAAGGAATATGGATGATTTTATGTTAGGCGGGCGTTAATTGTCTTAAGTAATAAAAGTCTTCCTGGCCGATTTCGACCACGGCGGCCAATCTTAACAGAGATCAGCAAACTACGTAGGAGATATAATAGTGCAGAAGTGTGAGCGCAATACACAGGTGCACTCACTGTTCCATCACTCTCAAAGTTCAGTGAGACGGGAATCCGACATGACCGGAGAGACTCTCTTGCCTTAAGTACATTATAAGTGATAGGAAAGTTATTAGTTTTGATACAACCACTGACGCCTTAAATAACACGATCATTATCCAAATCGATTCAGCAACGTATAGGTTAGTTACTGTATAGCATTCATAAATCATCATAACCTCTTCCTTTGCCCTTGGGTACCCACTTAACTATTTATTGTGATGTTAAATATACAAACAACTTAACTAATCACCTGACAACACTAACAATATTGATAAAATGCCCCTCTTTACAATGTAAACTGGACTATTTACATAATATTAAGTGATAGCTCAACATTATAAGAGATACATAATAATTATAATTTTCTGATGGATGTGGAAGGTCAGGGCTTGGAGGGTTAGTTATTTTCCGTTAATTCAGCTGATCATATTCTAGCTGATGATATCTTTGTTGTGCTGACTTTAAGTATGAGTTTTCTTGATTATTACAGCTGTGATTCTCTTTAAGCTGTATTATAAGATAACTAATAATAATTAGATATAGCCTTCTAATAACTTTTAATTATTTTTGCAATACCCAAACTGAAAGGCTAACTAAGTTATAAGTGCAATTGTCTAGCATAAAATCTGCTATAATTATGTATGTTACAGTTAGTTTGTAAATAAATTAATAAATGAAAAATAGAATCAACTAGTGAACCCTAGAGACGTTGTCATGCCCGCTGTTTTCGCGAAATATGGAAATATTTCCATATTTTCTCATCATTTAAACCTTCCCAGGATTTTCCTTACACGTTGCAAAGTAACAAAAAAATAAGTCTTTTTAGTTCATTTGGTGCAGGCAGTGTGAAGTTATGCGCGTACATACATTTCGCATATTCATTTTTATTTGTGTAAATAGATAAGGACCTATGATATACATATTATACACTTTTCTCGAAGTTTACCTTCTAAATCTTTACCTTAGCCTACCATGATTAAACCAGCACCAAAAATATACCTGCGGCATCGGAAGGTTCTTCATTTCTGTCATTCAAATACTTTCTTACGTAGGCAGATAAGCAAAATTAAAAGCCCTTCCTTTTTTAAATTCGAAAAGACAACACTTAAAAAAATCTCGGGGAGGAATCGAACCCCCGACAGAGCATTGGACCGGACTTCCAAAGGTCGGGGGTTCGATTCCTCCCCGATGACCGGAGCCGAAAAGATTTTTTTAAGTGTTGTCTTTTCGAAATTAAAAAAATAGCGTTGTAAACGCGAAAATATATTTAACAAATAAAAGCCCTTCCTTTAATTATAAGTTCAGTTATCCAAAGGTCTTGAATTATTTTATTTACTAATCCGGTTTGCACGGGCTTATTATTAATTAATTAATAATAAATAATTTATTTCAGATTTAATTAGTTGCTCATTATGATTTGGGATTATCTAAGATCTAATAACACCTAATCAGGAGCTAGGTCACCCACAATCACGCCGGCTACAGGGCGCTGTGACCCGGCTATCTTAAATTATTAGATCTTAGATTCTTCACAGCTTTGGTTATTTTCCGTATTTCTCACGTCCAGGAAACTAATCTAACTAATCTTTTTGCTAATACGTCTAATACCGTCTACTTCGTTGGTGTAGTGGCAAATTTTCTGCCTTACATCCGAGGGGTCCGAATCCCAGGTCGAGCCAAATTGTTTTTGAGATTTTGTCATGAATTTCTCAAAAACAGCTCGGAGTCGGGAAGTAGGCGGTGTTACACCCCCGGTTCGCACGTTAAGGCGTTGGTCCTGCGCCTAATCTCTCTTCGATTGCCGTCTCACCGAACTTTGACAGTGATGGATCAGTGGGTGCACCTGTGTATTGCGCTCACACTTGTGCACTTTAAAATCTCCTGCACAGTTGGCTGATCTCTGTTGAGATTGGCCGCCGTGGTCGAAATCGGCCAGGAGGACTATTATTACGTCTAATAATGCTACGGTTGTTTATTTAAAGTTTGGATGGTATCGGCCCTACACCATCCATATTGGGGATTGGGGTGAAAAAGTTAACATAATTGATTTCTCATTTTCTTTGACTTTTGTTTTCATCATTAATTATATTATCTATCTGTCTTTCCACGCGGTTGACTGGTAGATCATGCCTTTTGTCATTAAGTCCGCCAATTGCAGCACTAGCGGTGCAATCAAGTTGTAAGAAATATTTTTACATAGACTACTTTTATTTTATATTCTTTACACGTACATTCTTTATGCGTACATTTTTGTACGTATAATATCATACTTATGACAATGACAATATTAAGAGATAACTAATTCGATCATTAGTGTTTCACTACTTAACTTGTTTATTTGCTTTGTTGCCAAATAAGCTAAGTACCCAATTACTATCTTCATGTTATAGGAAGTTTGTCTGCTAAAAGACGGACCCTCTGAAAATCAATCTTATGATTTTTGGTTATGCCGTAGTTTGTTTTTCTGAAATCTGCTTTCATTTAAAAGCAAATATTCAAAAATTTGTAGAAGTATTTCTCTTAGTGGGTAAAGACGCTGGCTAATGGTTTTTTTCTCAACTTTGCTAATTTCTCTTCATTCTTTGTTTCTATGATAATCTAAATTGTAAAAAAAAACCGGTTAAGTGCGAATTGGACTCGCGCACCAAGGGTTCCGTACAAACCTGTAGATAAGGAGTAGTAACTTTGAAATTTTCAAAATTATCAAAAATATTTTTCAAAAATATTTTTTTTATATGATGAAACTGAAAATTTATGGTTTTCGTAATTTTTCCTAAATTTCATGATTCTAAGTTTACGGGAAGTACCCTGTAGGTTTTGATTCCCGTGCGAGTTTCGAAAATTTGTGGCCTAAATGGATGTATCTTTTGATTGCGTTGGCTTAGAAGGTTGATTTTTCTACAGCTCCCAGGGACAATAGACCTAAGTATCATATAGAAATTTCAGTTTAATACCTCCACGCGTTCCTGAGAAAAACGATCTTGACAGACGGACGGACGGACAACAAAGTGATCTTATAAGGGTTCCGTTTTTTCCTTTTGAGGTACGGAACCCTAAAAATCATGATTACAGTTGGATGTGTATTGGTTCCTGCGCTGGCGCCGTTTAGTGGAAATTTAAAGCAACGTAATCCTCTTTTTCAGCTTTAGTCATGGATTTCCGCAAAGGCAACGCCTGACTCCATCAACTATCTAAACTGACAGTTTAATTGTAATTGATATTATTTTTAATCATTAAATTTTTTTCATGTAAAATTTAAATTTGCATTTATTTATTTATTTATGAAAGCTTTATTGCACAACAATACTTTGTACAAAAGGTGGACTTAACGCCGTAGGGCGTAGGGCATGCTAATTAGTCATAAGCAAAACATTTTGCCCTTATTTTATTTTAACACCTACAAATACCATGTTTTTAAGCAAATATAGATGTATTATTTATTATTATTATTATTCAAAAAGATATAACACTTAAAAAAATCTTTTCGGCTCCGGTCATCGGGGAGGAATCGAACCCCCGACCTTTGGAAGTCCGGTCCAATACCGAGGACCTTATTGGAGTCGTTGAATTTTATAAGTGCTTTTTAACGCTTTGAGCCAGCGTATGTTTCATCAATGATTGTGGGAGTTACCCTCAAATCACCCGAGAGAAATATTTTTAAAAATATTTGACAATCGGTAAAGATGAAACAGGCTAAAATGTTATTAGTTAAGTATTTTTTAGCGTTCACAACGCTATTTTTAATTTAGAAAAGACATAACACTTAAAAAAATCTTTTCGGCTCCGGTCATCGGGGAGGAATCGAACCCCCGACCTTTGGAAGTCCGGTCCGATTATTATTCAGTAATTAGGTATAATACTGAAGGGTGCTAAAAGGTCAAGTAATCCTGGCAAGTAGCTGGGCCTGACTCAATCTTTATCTAGCAGCTGGCACGATCACATGAGTAATTTGTTTGTTTGTTTTACGAGAGAGGTAAAAAGGTCAACTGCTTGACCCTTGAACTTGTACACGGATGTTAATTAAGTGCATAATAAATAAGATATGGAGGGTTTAATGAGGGCGCAAACACACCCGTGGGTGGCAGGATCGCTTCCTGGTTTGAAAATAGAGAGTATTAAAACTATATTTCCAGTCAAAATATCCTCAAATGAGCCATGAGAACATGTGGTGAAATTAATAAGGTGGACGGATTTTGACCAGCTATTAGTAAAAACTCTCATCAGCCTATATACGTCCCACTGCTGGGCACAGGCCTCACCTCAACTATGAGGTGGTGCGAGCCATACTCCACCACGCCGGCTCAGTGCGGATTGGTGGAGGGGGATTAAGTAGCAAGCGTAGTAGTAAGCGCCTGTGGGCCTCTAACCAGGCTTAACGACTAATATCTATGGATATTAACTGGGACCAACAGCTTAACGTGCCTTCCGAAGCACGGAGATGCTTGTAAATAGACGTCACTTAAATGATCAGAATGGTCACCCATCCAAAACATGACCGCGCCTTAGGTTTAACTTTAGGTATCTCTACCAAAGCGATGCAACCACTGCGCCACAAGCACCTCTAAAAACTACCGGGATTAAATTATCTTTCGAATAAACAAAACCGCATTGAAATCGGTCCATCCGTTCTGGAGCTACGATGCCACAGACAGACACACACAAACACATATATAGCGGCCAAACGTGTAACACCTCTATTTATCGTCGGGGTTTAAGAAAACGAACTTGTTTTGTTTATGTTCGCTCTTGACATCATTCTCCCTCTAAGAGGTAAAGAAGATGTCGACGATGTAGCGAGCTGACCCAGAAGGTGCCTATTGAATATTTTTAAACTCCGACGAAAAACGATGAAAAGGGGTGTTTTAAATTGGTATATTTATTTTTGATATGTAAATTTGCTCTTTATCAAGTCTTAGTTCATCGAGGCAGTAGACGTTGGAGCGAGCTAACCTGGATGTTGCCTGTTTGATGTTCACACTACCACAATTTTTTTTAGTCGGCCTATTCAGAGCTATTAAGTTGCCTGCTTACATTCATCATCACACTAATATTATACTCGTAAATGTGAAAGTTTCTTTGTTTGGATGTTTAGATGTTTGTCTGTCAATCACGCTGAAACTACAAAACAGAATTTGGTGAAATTCGGTATACAGACTTGGGTGTTAGGATACTTTTTATTCCGATTATTTGCTCCCTTGGGATATCCGAAACCAAGGCGAACGAAGTCGCGGGCGTCCTAGTGTTTCATATTTTTAATACGAGTATTATGAACACCTACTTTTTTATCTGCAAGAAACTAATAAAAATATTATTGCATAGGTACTAGACGTTTGCAAACGTTGCATAGGTACCTATTATTCGCTTATAACGCTTCATCATCGTCTGTGAACTTAACAAAAAACTAGCAGATAGTGGAGGTACCTAAGTAACAAATCAAGAATGATTCATCCTTCCCTGATAACTGTAGTTTCACAGAATAATATTATTAAAAACTGTTGGTTTATAAGGAAAAAAACATGATTATTTTTCAAAAAATATATTTAAATTACTGCGGATTGCCTTGCCTAATTCAGCTTTGTTGTTGGTTTGAGAAAACGGTGTTACAAATTACTTATTGGTTAAGTTGCCTAGATATATCCTTTTTTTTAAAGCGAAACCTATAAGTACTCGTAGCGTAGGTAAGTAACGTTTTAATTGCGAGAAAAAAAGTTACAGAAATAACTTCACGTCAGATTAGGTAAGTATATCTTCAACTTATTTATCACTCGCTTTACGAACTTAAAGTTATTCGGAATATCTGCAAACATGGTTGATTTTTGTAACATTTTATGTTAGAAATTCTTTACTAATTGTGCACCTAATGATGTTTAAAGTGGCGCCAACGAGGGTTGATTGGAATAGCTGCACGCAGACATCACCTAATTAAGCTCTTTGTTTTTACTCCGAACTCTACCGACTACTCCGAAGCAACTCAGAGAGAAGATGGCAGCTGGAGGATCCGGAAAAACCACGAGATCGACGAGCTGGTCGCCGAACCCAACATCCTGGGTGAAGCCAAAGCCCAGAGACTTTGTTGGTTGGGACATCTAGTAAGAATGGGGGAGGATCGTAGCGCCAAAGTAGCGTTTCTCGGAATACCTCGAGGCGGCCGCCCCGTCGGCCCAGATACCGCTGGAAGGACGCCGTCATGTCAGATCTGCAGGAGCTACAAGTTGCGCGTGGCGTTCTCTTGTGTCGGAGGCCAAGACACACTTTGGGTCGCTGCGCCAAAGGAGTAAGTAAGTAAGTACTCCGAAGCAAAAAGGAGAGCTATGGTTTTTGCCGGTATGTGTGTATATTCATCTGTTTCCTAACTTCTAAACCTTCCATCATAATTTCACTCGGCTGGTTATAAGCTACCTAGCCTATATTGCAATTGATTGCAAGTGGCATCTTCTAGGACACATTAAGTCATGAACAAAAAAAAATTGGAAACGTACAAGTTATGTTGGGTATCCAATAAAAGGGCTCAATTAGCACAATTCAAAAAAAATTGTTCCAAAAATCTATCATCTGAACATCAGTATGAATATTGTTTTATACTATTGTGTACCTAGTTGGGCTTAAGTTTTGGAACTCATGTTACTTGACTCGATTCAAAGTTTTACTAATTTTTAAAAATTATTCTACAAACATTTTTTTGTTTGCTCTTGACCCAAGACTAAGCGAGGCAGAGACTGGGTCTACGAAGTTGCGAGCTCGCCTTGAAGATGCCTGTTCACTCTAGCTTTGAAAATTTCTTGATTAAAACTGCAGGGAAAAACTAAGCCTGGCTTTTTTGCAGTGCGCATCAGGAATGTGGATAAAATACCTACACTTGGTTCGCATTAGTGGAACATCAATAGATAGTATCCCGCGCTACGTCTGGTGTTCAAATAGTAAAATGGAATGGCGGAATAAGCTGGTGTAGTTCATGCCTAGACTTGCTGAAGTAGTTAATCAGAAATCAGAAATTAATTTACAAGAATACATATTATATAAACTAAGGTCTTCAAGCACAAACAAAGCAAACGTATTCAGCCTGCAAGCAGACGTGCAAATATTAAAAAAAAAAAAAATATCCCACCATCTCGGAAAGAGTATTTTTGCTCTTCAATATCTGAGTGGAAAAGCCGTTTTTATTCACTAGAGGTGAAAGTAAATTTGAATTTAGAACATCGTGTGCACTAAGTTTGTGAATTAAAAAAAACACGGGTTGCACTCCGGGAGTGCCGGCAGAAGTGAAAACTTAACAACCGTCTTACGGTTTTTCGATCAGCATCACGTGACCTGACGCGAGTTTCACAGTTTCTACCCATGCCACAAAAGTGCTCAACGCCGCTAAAGAAGTTTTCACTTCAAAAATCATTATACCTATTTATTGCTACCTCTATGGTGCCAAATATATCATACAACATTATTTTAATTTGTTAAAAACTCAATCTCGGAACCTTTTTGGTGTTCTTTTTTCAATTTGCTTTGTAGGCGGTTCTTTACGCGGCATTTTTTCACGTCATTGTTGAACCTTATTTAAAAACAAGAAACTTGAAAACAAGTGAAAAAACTAAAATGAGTGATTCTAGCGACGAGGAAGTTTGTTTGACGCCAACAGAATTGACTGAAACTGTTAATAATGCGCAAATGAGCTTTCTCCCTCAACAATCACGCGAGTAGTATTTAAAACAGTACGTTATGTTCAACACGTGGCGACTAGCAAAAGGAGCCAAAACATTCTCAGAAAACGTTTTGCTGGCATATTTTATAGAATTATCCGAGAACAAGAAAGCAAGCACTCGAAAAACAGTACACAAGTGACTAACACCAATATTACAGTACCCAACAAAAATATTACACTCAATTTAAATAACTGTAGCAACGTTACTTTCAATTTTTATTAATTATACCTAAGTATTATTTTGTTATAATTTAAAGATTAATCTGTAATACTTACCTGTCATAATGTAGTAGTTAATACCTAAACTGAAATAAAAGTACCTATCTTGTGATTGTCAACGGTTTTTTTTTTGCATTTAGTCATTTCCTCGCTAAGGTGGAATGAAAAGTTACGTGTTGCACTCGAGTGCAAAGATTTTTAACCTCGTGCTCTTTTGATTCCCTCGCTTGCTCGGTCATCAAAATTGAACACGCGGTTAAAAAGCAACTTTGCACTCTTGTATAACAAATAACTATGGTGTAATCTAAAAACTCTTTAATACTCTAAAAACAATGAAACATGAGCCAATCCGTTTTCTTTCTTTTAAATGCCAGCCCCTCTAACACTTTATTTTACAACACAAAACAAAAATTACAGACAAGTTTAACAAAGAAAGATGTACAATTTAGGCGGTCTTATCGCTGTCGCTGTAACGTCTGTAGAAAATCGACAAGCAGGCGACTTTGCGGCGATCCACCAAGCTTTGGAGCTGTGTGCTTACAAATTGAATTAAAAGTGAATAATCCTAGTACAACTTTTCTAAAACACTCTCAATCGCCAATTTTTTTTTGTTGTAGTGGTATGAGCTCAGATCCGAGCCTGTTACAATGTATATATGTACTAATTAGACTAATGTTAGTGGTAGGTGGCTTAAGAAGATAGTTTATATTTATAAACCACCTTTAAAACCTCATTTAAGATGAGGCCTGTGCCCAAGAGTGGGCCGTAGGAATATCTAAAGGCTGATGAGAAATAGAGAGAGAAAGATATTCTTAAGATGATGGTGATGAGCGAAAACAAACGAAGTACTAAAATACATTTAAAATCAGCTAAAGTCATGATTTTGTCAAATGCGTAAAGTTTACTGACTATTGAAAATTTCGATCTGACAACTGTCGAACGAACGCAAAATTTGTTGATTAGTGCTGAACTCAAGAACGCTTGGACCAATTTGGTCAATTCTTTTTGTATGATATTTCTTAAAGTACGGAGATAGTTCTTACGAAGAATAAAAAACAACGGGCAGGGCAACGTCTACGGATACGCTAGTAAATAAATAAATAAGAAAACATCTTCTGGTAGGTTATTTTGTTATTAATTGACCTATCTACATAATAAGCTGTCTTTTATCTAAGTAATTATGGAATCATTAGTACCTATTAGAGGAGATGATTGGTTACCTCTCTTCAAAAATTACTCCCAATGATCTTAGATGGTGACAACCAATTTTATTCCCTAACAATTTAAAAAAGTATGCTACCGGAAGTAGGTAAAGTCAAATAATAAAGACGACAATAAACAGAAGCGACTCACCTGCGGAGTCAGCGAGCGACACTGGCACCGGCGCAGGCGCATCCACCATTGTCGCCCTAATACGGAGCGCAGGGCTACGTCCATGGTGTTTCTGTGACAATTACCTATATATTTTAATGTTTCTCTTCATATTTACATTCACAGAAGAAATATGACTGGTTGAGGATTCCCTTTGGTGGTATGTCCAATCGACCTTTTGTACAGAGCTTTGTTGTGCCATAAAACTTAAGCAAATAAATAAATATGTATATTATATACAGTCATTTTTAAAGTCTCATACTTATATTTAACGTTAAGGTAGGTAAGTAAGTATGATTTTGCTGCGTGTTGTCAGTAAAGGTAAGGTTGAAGCTGAAGAGCTTTCCTTCATCTATCTACACAATCTCATTCAATACCAAGGTTATTTTTGTTGTGGGTGACATATACGAGTAGTTACAGTGATACAGTCGAACTGTCAAATTGTGCGACAGAACGCTTAACGCCTGCACGTTTTTTAAAAGCAATTATTTACAAAGCGACACCATTGCCGCTCTATGTTTGTCAGTCCCTATTTGTTTCATTCTGAAAAAAGTAGGTTATTAAACCAAGTCATAAAAAATATTATAATTTAATTATTTAAGCTTAAAGCACAATAAAATTTGCACAAAAGTTGGACTAAACGCCATTCTACCTTTGGGCTAAGCAGAAATGAAATGTAGGCGGTGCGATAAAGGTATAAAACATTTATAAAATCAATCACAATACAAAAATAAATAAAAATCAGAAAGAAATACTAATTATTACATATAAAATAAACATAATACTTACATATAAAGTTAATACGTACATATATATAATGTATATATATATAATATATGTGTAATAATCTATATAGGTACGTACATATATTAAAATAAGAATATAACGAACATGCGAGATGCATGTTTTTAATAGCAAACTTTCTTTATAAATATTTAGATCTTGATAACAAAATAATACTAGGAGTTATTTAAGTTAAATTTCTGTACGCACTAGCGGGTCGCCCGCACTTCGTCCGCGCAAACGTGTTTATCCTAATTTAGCATTTACTCGGTATAAAAAGTATTCTATCACCTAAGTCAGCTCATGTGCTATGTGCATACAAATTTCATCAAAATCCGTTGAGTAGTTTCAGCGTTATTGACGTACAAACATCTTAACATCCAAATATCCAAACAAAGAAACTTTCACATTTATAATATTAGTGTTATGTATTATATTATATTATGTATTGTATTATATATAGTATATTAGGTACCTACAGACATACTTAAAAGTTGGTTGCCTGTAAAGTCGGTATACGGGCGAAAGTTTTACGTGACAACGACTTTGAGTGGTAAAATAATTTTAATGTGAATATTCATTCGTATAAACCGGTGTGTACCTATGCCTATCTCTCTCACTCTCTCTCTCTCTCGCTCTGTCTCTCTCGCTCTGTCTCTCTCGCTCTTAGGCGGGTTAACTGTGCTCGAGTGGAAGGGACGCGTGCCTTTCACTTTTTATGTCTGTCTCACTCGCTCTTAGGCGGGCTAACCATGCCCGAGTCGAAGGGACGCGTGCCTCTCACTCGCTCTCATTGTGAGCGCGGAACGTGAGCGGAGCGTAACGCAGTTTCTTGAAGTGTCACCCGGCAAACCAATTTATAAGACGTTGTCACGTCAAAATCTGAGATTGAAAATAAATAAATAATATTTGTGTCAGCCCTACATAACAGTTTGCCAAAAAGGCAGCAAGGTTGCCAGAGACATGATAATAGGCACTTTGTGACATGACCGCACCAAGATACAACAACACAACTATACATATATTGTTACTGCGCCTTATTGTTGTTCTTATGGCCAGGGTAATCTAGTAAGGGGACAAATTAAACTTCCTGCGCATAAAAAGGTTGGTTGGATTTAAATGCGATTAAAAAACATTAGAATTACATCTTAATTAATTGCTGAGCTAGGTTAATAAAAAAATACATTGAAAATTTTACTTGCCTTAATGCGTTGCAAGTTAGGTATCCACGTAAGATTATTGGTTTAAACTTAGAGTAATAATAATAACAGCTATCACATTAAATGAAGCTAATAGGTATCGAAGGCATCATCAGCCTATACACGCCCCACTGCTGGGCACAGGCCTCACCTCAACTATGAGGTGGTGCGAGCCATACTCCACCACGCGGGCTCAGTGCGGATTGGTGGAGGGGTGTGTGTAAGGCAAGTGACCAACCTTACTGTCAGATGTTATTAAGCCGCCCGAGGGCCTCCGACTAGGCTTAACGACTAATATCTATCGATAGTAACTTATATTAGGTTTATTAAATTTATATTAGGTATCGAAGGCAACAATTTTTTAAATGTCCTAGTCAATAATTTTAATTTGGAACACCGAAATTATGGGTTAGTCTTATTTACCTACAAACACTGTCAAGAAAAGTTATTGCGAAGTGAATAACTATATGAATTTAATATTTAGTTGAGCGTTATTAACAAGGAGCCTATTTAACCGAGTAATTTCATCTTTTCAACAAAATTGTTTAAATTAACTTCAAAAATTGTTTTCATTTGAGTTAAAGTCACTGAAATTATATACAACCGATTATAGAGTATATGGACCTGACTTTTAACAGGGGTTCCTTAACATGCAGACAGTTTGTGTTATTTGACCATGAGCAATAAAGACAGGCTGATTTATTTATGTGCTATTATGTCACGATCGAACCAATCCCAATGATCTATTGTTAGCGCGTGTCACTGCGCAGGTTCTTTGTCCGCACATGGGTGCTGCGTACGTGTTGCAATGTCAGGCTACCGGTCGATTTATTTGTTAAAGCAGAAAAAGAGGATTATTTTGCTTTAAATTTCCACTAAACGACGCCAGCGCAGAAATCAAAATACATCCAACTGTAATCACCTGAAAAGGTAAAGCCGGAAGTCGCAGGACTTAAAATACCTACAACTCACAACGTGACACAGAAGATGCACCTGGAATCACAACACTGACACCAACAAACACTCGACAACACCCTTCGTAGCAACCTTAGCAAGTATCTAATAATGGAAATAATGGTCTCGTAGTCTGTAGCAAAATCGTAGCACTGAAATGTTATGTAAGTTGGTCGATTGCAGACCGTTAATACCGACCTACCAACTTCATTTGTCTCTCCTTCTGTCATTACTAGCGGTCCTCCACTATGTAGATATTCCAACAAAGTAGTTGTCATTTCATGCAAAGTTTATTTACGTAATTCTCCAATGAAAGGGTATCAATAAAAAAAACTTTAGTTTTACATATCAATAAAAAAACTTTAGTTTTACATCCTGCTTACGTTTTCCATGAAGATAATCACGCTAAAAACTTTTTCTCAAGCGTTCTAATAATTTGAGGTTTATATTCAAAGATAAAGCTGAGTTAAAGTTGTGTCTTTTCGATCAACAGCAGTAAATTTTGTTCCTTAGGGTTCCGTACCTCAAAAGAAAAAAAACGGAACCCTTATAAGATCACTTTGTTCTCCGTCCGTCCGTCTGTCCGTCAAGACCGTTTTTTTCAGGAACGGAGGAATGGAGGTATCAAGCTGAAATTTCTATATGATACTTAGGTCTACTGCCCCTGGAAGCTGTAGAAAAATCAACCTTCTAAGCCAACGCAATCAAAAGATACAACCATTTAGGCCGCAAATTTTCGAAACTCGCACGGGAATCAAAACCTACAGGGTACTTTCCGTAAACTTAGAATCTTAAAATTTAGTACGAAGTCACGTCTTATAGTACAGATATAGGAAAAATTACGAAAACCGTAAATTTTCAGTTTCATCATATAAAAAAAATATTTTTGACAAAAACATAAACAAAGTCTAAAAAAAACCGGTCAAGTGCGAGTTGGACTCGCGCACCGAGGGTTCCGTACAAACCTGTAGCAAACTTTGAAATTTTCAAAATTGTCAAAAATATTTTTCAATTTGATACCTCCACGCGTTCCTGAGAAAAACGGTCTTGACAGACGGACGGACGGACGGACAGACGGACAACAAAGTGATCTTATAAGGGTTCCGTTTTTTTCTTTTGAGGTACGGAACCCTAAAAAAACTTACTTATATACCTACAGGTTTGTACGGAACCCTCGGTGCGCGAGTCCAACTCGCACTTGACCGGTTTTTTTTTTACATAACAACAATACAGCCTGTGGTATCCAATTCTACATTTTTTTTGTTAGTGACGTAACGTAGCCGGATCTAAGTAGTTGTGGATCTATAGGTACCTTACGACATGACGACTTACTGTAATTGTTCCTTTATCTCTATCTATCTAGATTTGGCAGTTGGCTGACCTCTGTAGAGATGCGCCTTGGTAGAAATCGGTTAAGAGGACTATTATTATATGTCGTACATCATACGACATTAAGACTAAGGTAACTGATGTTGTCCAAAAATGTAACAAGCTAAAGCGGCAGTGGACTGGCCATGTCTGTCTCAGAACCGACGAGAGGTGGAGCAGGTAGGTTCTCGAATGGAGACCACGCTTAGGTAAACGTAGTGTGGGACGCCTCTCGGCTAGATGGACAGACGACCTGAAGAAGGCAGCTGGTAGTGACTGGATGCTGCTGCTGGTAGCAAAGGGCTGGGGATCGTGCGTTGTGGAGCTCCTTGAGGGAGGCCTTTTCTCCAGCAGTGGACTGCAACAGGCTGATATGATGATGATGATGATGATGATGTATACATATTTCAATCATTAATTTTTGCTTAGTTTAGCATTTTGTCGTACCATAATTTTTATTTCTGCCTAGTCCAAAGTTTCGGCGTGAAGTCCCCCTTTTGTACAACGTTTTGTTGTGCGATAAGCCTAATGAAAAACATATTTAAATAATATATGTCGGCGCGGCAATATCAGACGTGACGTATATCGTGACGTTAAACGTCATCTGTCACTCTGACAGCTGTCACTATGGCAAACGTCAAGCTAGGATCGGGCTACCTCCCTCCTCCGGCACGTCTGGGCACTTCCGTTTCCGTCAAGGATGAACACACCCTTTTTTTTCACGAAATAAAAACCTAATCCAATTCCATTGCATTGCGCTATACGTGTGTCATTTTAATTGCTAAGTGAGTGTGATTGATTAAATCGATATCGAGAAGACGTTGGCGTATTTATTTCGGAAATCCTATCGCCATGGACGACGACACCGACACTGCACCGGAGAACGTAGCGAACGCCCCTCCGATATATATATTTTAGAAAAAAACGGTTGCCTGTAAAGTCGGTTTTACGGGCGAAGATTTTACGTGACACCGATCATGTTTGAGTGGGAGAGAGACGCAAGGCATTCGCCGGTCCGGCAGGCCTCTCTCTCGTTCGGTGACTCATCGTTACGTTACCGGGCGTTACACTTTTTCATGAGTGACTCCGAGCCGCAACCTTATTTAAGACGTTGTCACGTCAAAATCAGACAAAGAATAAAACTCGAACGGCATCGTGAGCGTGCCGGCATCGGCAGACTGGGACTCCCCGCTGATGCACCGAGGGCTGCAGCTTCATGCCCCAGCTACTACCTCTAGCTATGAGTGCCTGTAGCACAGAAGTGAGAGCCACTAAATGTTATTTTATTTTGTTTTATTAACACGATTTTATTACATCGGGGTGTATGTATGTATGTATGAAAGTATGTAACAGAATTTTTGAGCTCAATTTTCACCAATTCCAGAAATCGGATTAATTTGAATTATTAAGTACCGATGACAATGCAATAATTTGATAAGACTTTTCCATTATCCTTGTTAACTAAAAAAATAAAAAAAAATAGTAAAAAAAACTAAAAAAACACGCTTTTATTAAAACTGCTAACTAAAAAAGAGAAAATAATTTCTAAGTACACGGAATTTATATTACAGTAGAGTAAAAAGCTTGGGGTGCTTGGTATAATAGTATGTGAAAATCATCCTTTTATTGGCAACTATAAAAAGAGAAGTATGAAAACGTCATAAAGTGCATCCCACGCTTTTTACTCTACTGTAATATAAATTCCGTGTACTCAGAAATTATTTTCTCTTTTTAGTTAGCAGTTTTAATAAAAGCGTGTTTTTTTAGTATTTTTTACTATTATTTTTATTAATTTAGTTAATTTGAGGTACTAAGTACTTTTACGAACGTTTATCTACCCTAGATTTTTATTTTTAATTCATAATTGCTAAAATAATAATGTAAATGTGACTTTAAATGGACCTATAATTATTATATTTTTAATGTTACTATTACGAACAATTTGCATGTCATAAATTTTGGTGAAATGTGAGGACTTATTATTGTATATGTACCTACCACCTATTGCAACCATGTTTTGAGCAAATAAATATTAGGTCCTTACCTATGAAATTGGCGTTTTGTATGGGAGGAACAAAAAGTCGAAATTTTTTTATATAGCATATTTATTTAATCAAAGTATGAGCCATTGTAATCTATGCACTTTTGCCATCTCATAGGTAGTTCATTGATCCCTTTACTAAAAAAACCATTCGAACGGGAATCAATAAAATCTTTGAAGGCGACTTGGACTGCCCCATCTGAGTTGAACTTTTTCCCTTGCAAGAAGTTATCCAAATTTCGAAAAAAATGGTAATCTGTTGGAGCAAGGTCCGGGGAGTACGGTGGATGCCTTAGAGATTCCAATTGAAGTTCTTCTAATTTGCTAGCCGTCTGTTGTGCAGTGTGTGGTCTAGCGTTGTCGTGAAGCAGCAGTGGCGTAGAGCGATTGACCAGCCTTGGTTGTTTAGCAACTAGCTTTTCCATCATGGTTTGCAATTGCTGACAATAGATATCTGCCGTAATCGTCTGGCCAGATTTGAGAAAACTGTAATGAACGACACCGGCGCTAGTCCACCAAACGCTTACAAGTAACTTTTTATTGGTCAATTTTCGCTTGGAGCAGGCTTTGGCTGGCTTGCCAGGGTCCAGCCATTGCGATGAGCGCTTCCGATTATCGTAGAGAATCCACTTTTCATCACAGGTTATGATTCGATTTAAAATCCCTTCGTTATTGTGCCGGTCAAGTAATGTAACGCAGCAGTTGACGCGGGTTTGCCAGTTTGCTTCACTCAATTCGTGAGGAACCCACCTTTCAAGTTTTTTAATCTTCCCAATTTGCTTCAAGTGGATTAAAACAGTTTTATCACTAACGCCAAAGCCTGCAGCTAACTCGGACGTGGTTTGCGATGGATCCGCTTCCACAATAGCCTTCAATTCTTCATTATCAACTTGGGTCTCCGGCCGTCCACGGGGCTTGTTTTGCAGGTCGAAATTTCCAGAACGAAAACGTTGGAACCAAAAACGCACTGTGTTTTCTTTTGCGACACAACCGCCATACACATCATTAACCCTTCGAGCCGTTTCCGCAGCACTGGTGCCACGGTGGAACTCGTACTCGTAAATAACGCGATATTTCAAATTTTCCATTTTGTAAATTGAGCGATGCAAACAGAAAAAAGATAAGTAAAAAAACAAATGAATGACGGTTTACGAAACACAACTACATGTGGATATAGCTGTATAAATTTGAATTTCGAATTCCTAACCAAATAGGAAAAATTTGTGATCAAAGTGGCCAGTACGACAAAACGCCAATTTCATATGTAAGGACCTAATATTTCTATTTCTAGAAAATAGAAAAACTGTTGTTAACAGTTGAATAATATTGAGAGCAAAGAAGGCGCACTTTTATCAGTTTACTCTTAAATTCGCTTAGGTACTCAGAAGTATGACAAAGCCCACTCTATACGTTTTGCCAAATTATCCTAATTTTTGCTAAGTTAGATTTTTCCCCTACAAGGAAACTCAAGTCATAATATTGTGGATAAGGGTGTATTAGGGATTTAAAAGCAAAACTAAATTATGTTTAAAATATTTATTTACTATTTACACAATCCAAATTCCATTAGTACATCGCTATAAAACAATAAATGGGATTTGAATCAGAGACACAAAATCAGTCAGTCCCATTCGCGTCATGACTCTTAGAGTACCTACTCTATGCGTTTCGTAACAAGCAGGGAAGCCAAATTATATTGTACTAAAAATTAAGTAGATTTTAAAGGCTACCTCAAAACGTATACAAACTTATTTCTTTACTTAAAACAATACTAATTTGTGATATGTATGATTTAAACAAACAAATACACAGTAAAGTGCCAATCGCAGTGACTATGAAGTTTTCCATAAATGCCATTTACTCAAGTTACACTGAAAACATAGGAACATCACAAGGACAAAGGAGTTAGTTACTCATTATAAGTAAATTTATAATTGTTAAGGTTTATTTCCCGTTACACAGATATGAATCTAGATACAAGTGCTAATTTCACTAATACTTATGTATATTTTACCGACATCTCACCGTATTTGTACATAAAGAAAAAGCCAGGTTGGACTATAAAAAAATTTAAACTTCACCCCCTCATTCATAAAAACAGTTGAAAATACTTTAGGTTTTATCCAAGACTAAGATTATTCCAAACCATTGGACGTGACATGACTAAGCTGCGCATCGCTTTTATGGCATTCAATTAACAAACTTTAGTATTGGTCATCACTTAGTCCTGGATATAACCTCAGGGTGTTACTACTTACATAAATGGACCGATAACTGGGGTGAGCACGAACAACTATCGTAACGTATTCGTAGCGTTTACCTATCGTAACTTGTCAATTTGTATGGGGAAACTGTCAGTTTCTGACGTTTGGACAACACGAATACGTTACGAAAATTGTTCGTGCTCACCCCAAACATCGATTGACAAAAAACCGCCGACTTAAACACGTAGACTGGTTAATTCTGCTATCAATCGAGGATCTATCGATTGATAAATTTGGTAACTTCCTAAAGGTACTTTTAGCCATTTTTATTAATAAGTGTGGGTAGCGTTAAACATAATAGGACTAAGCGTAGGACAGCGCCGCAGGCGGCGGCTACCGACAACTAGGTTTGTTCACAATTCGATCTTGAGACTGCTGCTCTTTTCATTACTGTAACTTTCGTTTAAAGTTTAAACCGTTTACAGTTTCCTATTACTGACGAAATTGTATCAAGCTAGGGTAGGTACAGACCGCCACACGTCAAGTTAATCATTGCGTCGTCTTATGCTTACGTAATAAGAGTGAATTTACAACAAAAATGAGTAGCTTGATGTACTTGCTGCACCGACGGATTCGTGTCGTGTCGCTTCATCAGGGATTTATTTATTTATTTAAGCTTTATTGCACAACAAAACTTTGTACAAAAGGTGGACTTAACGCCGTAGGGCATTCTCTACCAGTCATACCTTCAGAAAGGTAGCGGGTAAAATCGTGCGACGAAAGAAACGTGTTGTGGCTTTACTCAATTATGTCTAACAAATGAAAACATCAAAATCAAAAAATAAAGTAAGATTCCTACAGGAACAAAATAGCTCGACTTCACTGGTTAAGTGTATCCATCCTTGATTTGCAATCAAATAGCATTCCTTAATTTAAAACCTACCTAAACATTAAGTTTAAAATATTTTGATTGGACATTCAGAGCAGCAGTCCCAGTCATCATTGGGAACTCCCAAGCGTAGAACTAGCTCAAGTTCTAATCGGGAGTTCCCAGCTAGCTGTCCGATGGAGTTTGCGTTGGCGTATCTTGAAGTGAGGGTCACCGGTGCGGGGGCAGGAACCCGAGCGCTCTCAGTGACGCGTCGACTCGCGCTATGAGCGGATCCTTCCACCGCCAGAGCGCTGTGTCACGCACAGGCTGCGCGCTCAGCTCCCCGCACGACTTGCTCAGCGCGGAGACGCAGTCTGCTCGATAGTGCTGTAAGCGAGCGTGCTCGTGCTCCAGCGCGTAGGACGAGCATGCTCCCCCCAAGCACGCGAGGGGGAAGTGGTTGTGGAGGGCCAGCACGCGCTCCGTCTCGTGGAACGCCTGGAATTGAGAAATTAAGCGGTTATTAATATTATTATAGTGAATGAAAGGCAATTCGTTTAACGATGTCGAATGCGCTAAGAATTTCTTGCTGATTGTGTAATATGCGTCTCAACACGCTATCTACGAATGTCAATATTCGTTCTCTAAAGTCTTAGAGGTACCTAAGAAACTGAGGACTGCTATAATATTTATTAGGTAGTCACAGAATTAAGTTTTTGTTATTGTGCACGCAGACAAAAACTATCTTGTTTTAAAGCTAAAAGGTTGGAGGTAAAAGCCTCCTTTCAGTAGAAACCGTTTTTGTCTTAGAGAAAGTCCATTTATGGCCAAATTATTTACTGTTCGTTTTCAAAAGTTCAACTTAAGTACCAAGCCTTAATAGAATTGTGTTTCCGTCCGGGGATCAAACCCGGGACCTCAGAGATGGCGGCCGAGGAGCCGGCGGCGTGTGTCTTAGATTTTGTTGATGTGTGTATTAGTAGGATATCTCACCTTAACATACTGTCCGGGCTTGGTGAAGTTTCTCGTGCGGAACACGTGCTGCATCATGTGCATGTATCTCGGCACCCCCTCCTCCCAGCCGTGCTCGTGTCTGAGGGAATCCAGGAAGTACAGGTTCGACGCGTGGTACGATGACCTCGGAGGCTTTCCTGCCAAGGGCGTCGACAGTGGCAGAATGCGTTTCATCAGGTCACTCCAGTTCCCATCCTCCAAAGGCACTATCACCTCATCTATATCCAACAACGCCAACCATCTATACTCGTACATGTGGCGGTAGAGACAATCGTTGTACGGTATCAACTCCATCTGTCGCTTGTGCGTCGTCTTCTTCTTTAGATACATATGCTGCAACCCTGGTAAGTTCGGCTGCCCGCCGGGAAGAGTTATCGGTGTCACAGTCACGTCTCCACGCTCGGAGTAGTAGTCGAGGACTTTCGTTATGTTCGGATGCACTTGTAATTCGTAGAAGAATATCTTGTCGGCGCCGAGAAGCCGGATCAGCTCTATCCACTCGACGAGACGAACTGACAGATCCTCGTGAAGGAAATCCAGCCCCTTGACGCAGACTGCGAATTCTTTCTGCTTGGGAGGTCGGCTTGAGTGCACGCGGAGGTTGTTAGTCGCGCGGTCGCATGGATTCTCGACTATAGAGACAGAGGCAGGCGTCAGGTGGCGCACTTCTTGTGGCAGCACGCACGCTAATAGATACGGCTGCAGCACGTGGTCGCGGTAGTTTCCCCATTTGCTGTTCCACACGTACTTATACTCCAGGTTACGGACCACAATTGGTGCCTCGCGTTCTTCAAACCAAAGCTGACAATGCGTGGCGAGCGCTGGCTTGATGCGGTCGTGGACAGCCAGCACGCGAACAGCCGGACCGATACGTGACGTGTTCCTAGCGTCCAAGTACGCTCCGTAGAAGTGGAACACGCCTTGACTCGAATGGAAAGTCTGCCAGTACGTGTTGTGGAACTCCAAGTCGTAGATGGATGGGAAAGGAGCACAGTCCTTCTTCTTGTAGTACTTGTTCTTGTCGTTCCTGTGCTTGTGCCAGTAAGCGAGCGGCAGGGAAGGGAGTCGCTTTTCGGCTTCTGCGACCTGCTCGTCTTCTGAGAGTACTCGGGTGTCGGTAGCGGGTAATGAGCCGGGGGTTCCGGGTGGTAAAGAAGGCGAGGGAGTTGAAGCAGCCGGCTCGGATTGTAGTAGTAGACGCGCAGGGGGTGCGGGGGGCGCTCGTGGGGGCGGCGGCTGCAGGCGGGGCAGGGCCAGGGCGACCAGAGCGCCCCAGCACAGCAGCGCTGCTAGCCATCGGACGCGACTGCGCGCTCCGCCGCTCCACCAGCGGACGCACCAGCCTCGCATCGCCTGGAAAGAGATAAAACATAACATTAACCATATGCCCACTGACACACATACAAGTCGGATCGAATGAGAGTACCGCATCGCACGAATAGAGAACGGGACTGCAAATTACTATAGCATGTTTCGCCAGAGCAGTTATTATGTGAGGTGTTCACAGATGCAGCTAACGCGATTGTCGGACGCGTTCTCAATGATGCGCGAGATAAACATTTCCAAGTTACGTTTTAAAGGTATGTATAGAATGAAGAAATAGGTAATTAAAAATACAATTATTCAGAGCTAGACTACGCTGTGCATTCGTTCGCTCTACAACACGATATGCTTGCATTTAGAGTGATTTCCCTAGATTTCAATTTGCACGAAAACAACTAGTTTTCATTACATGTTCGGCAGGAGAGCCGGCGTCGGCCGACATGCTTCGATGGAACCATAGCTCTCGACCTCACAAACACAACACTGGAATTTCACTGACTAAAATTTTATCTCACATGGTTGAGCTATACTAATGACATAAATAAAATAAATTATAAAACCATTCAAACTTTCACTCAAGCATCGTTGTTATGACTTTTGACATTTTGACACTGTTCATGTCACAACAGAAAGAAGTTTGGAGATACACAGAATGCAAATGAATTGACAGCGTAAAGTTTAGTCTTTGTTATTTTGCAAGCTTTGGATTACAGTTGCTTTATGTGTTTGCTTTGTCTCGTGTTCTTTTCAAAGTATTCAAGGCGTACTTTTAGAGTTCCATGGCTATCATGGATATTTTCGTACGATTTGTAACCGTAGTGCAACTTATTTGAAGAATCTATTTAAGGAGACTTACCGCCGCACTCAGATACGTCAATTATTTTTAATGCTTCATTAAACATCATTCTGTCTTCTTTTGTTTTTATGGAAAAGAAAGAGATACCACCAATTTTAATGGAGAATTAAAACTAATAGACGTCTCTGAGTACGGCGGTTAGACCATAAGAGGCTTACTTATAAACCTTGAACCTTTAAAATGGTTCCTACAGAACTTCAAACAAGTATTTTATCTCACTTAGCCTTGTTTCTGTGAACACGAAATTCAATTGGGATTTGCATCTAGCAGCTGACTACGTAGGCGATTACCGTACAAATGCTAGCGGAGAGCAAGTAACGGGACCACTCGCCTATGCGCCAGCGCAGCCCGCAGCCGTTGTCCGTAGTTCCGGATGTAGCTATCCCTGTCACTCTACAAGCTTAACCGTGCGAGCGAACGAGCTGGCTAGACTCGAACAGACGATACGGTACGGAGTACAGCCTCAGTACCGTTCGAGATCGGACGATGTGACGTCGGAAGATATTTAGGACACATCTTGTCGGTGCTGTAACGAGTTCGTGACATCGAGAGAGAAAGGACGCGGAGATTGCATGAGACAAAACAAGAACAGATTGGTGAAGATTATATTGTTGCTCCGCTATACTTGAGTTTTATTTGCAGTGATTCTGCTTAATTTTATTTGGGAAAGGTTTGCTCTTGACCCAGGACTAACCCAACCAGCTAGAATGTGAGATAACAGAACCTTACCTAGAAGATCCCTGTTCAGATTTGGTGTCGTCCACTGTACAGTAATCTGCATTACTTTACTTATTGAAAAGTTCCTGTTTTGCATTCGTTTCTTTACTCGAAATCTTGATTAAATCGAGATATGTACAAGTAAGTGGTCAGTTGGTCACTGTATGACGATAAATAAGTACCACATCATTGTTTCGGATGTGATTCGTTTAGTTCAATTACGCCTTCGCATCAAAGATTTGTAACAAGCGTAAACGTGCGACTCACAAAAACACAAGATGAATCATGGTTTTGCGCACATTTAAGTGCGAGCTGTATTCATAGAAAAATAATTTATATTCTAAAGTTTAGTCCTTAGTGAGGCTTAGTAAGGTAAGTAGTATTGCAACATCACGAACTTGAATGGATTTTCCTAATCTCACTGATGTAATGCGAATGAAACGATGTAAGAATAGTTTTTTACCCTACGTACCTACATGAACTCATCACACAAGATTTTTTTATAACATCATTCAATTCCTATATTTATCAGAACCACATCTATAGGAAGCTAGTTTTTCTACGCACGCTCGTGAGTAAAAATGAGTAAGATATTACGTCATAGGCCATTCAAGGAAGCTTTTTTTATTTTATTTGATGCAGGATGTGCAATGCTGAATGCTGATTTCTCTTTTATAGATTTAAAACTAGACATAATCTAGACGACTTAGAGCTGCTGCTGCTAGAGGTGCTTGTGGCGCAGTGGTGGCAACGCTTTGGTAGTGATACCAAAAGTTAATCAACCTAAGGCGCGGTCATTTTTGGGATGGGTGACCATTCTGACCACATAAGTGAAGACCATTTAAAACCATCTCCGTGCTTCGGAAGGCACGTTAAGGGGTGTGGGTCCCGGTTAATATCGATAGATATAAGTCGTTAAATCTTGTCTGAGGCCCTCTGGCGGTTTAATAGCATCTGCTAGTAAGGTTGGTCACTTACCTTACACACACCCCTCAATCAATCTGCACTGAGCCCGCGTGGTGGAGTATGGCTCGTACCACCTAATATTTGAGGTGAGGCCTGCGCCCAGAAGTGGACCGTATATAGGCGGATGAGATGAGATGAATCTAGACTGGTTGCAATGCCAGCAATATTATCTACTTACAGTCCATCATTTCAGGGGGAGGCTAAATTAATGATATCTTTACCATAATCATATTAAACTGTAATTATTTTTCAATTATCTTTAGAGGATAATTAAGCATATTCAAATGACCTTGTCTCTCTTGTCAAAACAGACGCTTTCGTCCTCTCGACCTGCATCTCAGTATTTACATCATTGCAATTGAAGTGTTGGAGCGGTCGTGAGCGGCGCAGTCACGACCTGTCACTGTTTAAGTGAGAATTGGTTCTAATAGCGCACTCGAATTAACAGACACCCAATGATAACCCGATCTACATTGTGCAATGAGGATTTTGAAAGTCTTTGACCGTATGTGTCTCAAGATATCGTTGAAAGAACAATCTGATTAAGTAATTTTGTACTTAAAGTTAATGCGCCGAATTAGTGCAAGCCTTGCAACTAAAGCAAGGTAAACGTTCTTTTTAAAAGTAACATTGGTTCATGCAATGTGTTCTCATGTAATTTGTAAGCCCTGATTCTCGTAACTCGCTGGCGCATGACCAAAATAACACTTTTACCACAAAACGTAAATAAAGTATCATCATCATCATCACTATTCAAACAAACAAATCTAAAATATTTTTTGCGATTTGGATACTCTGTTTTTAGTATGTTTCTAAATGTGAGTACATACATTTGTTGCATAAGTTATTAATTATTTTTGAATGCTATTGTGTTTTTGGCTGTAACCTATTTTGTACATAACCTATTTTGGGAATATTGAGGACACACTGTAATTTAAAATAAATCATAACCATCCTGCTGCAAAGAGCAAAAAAATTGAGTCACCTTTGGATGAAAATTTTGGCGTGACAACGTCTTATAAATTGGTTTGCCGGGTGACACTTCAAGAACCTGCGTTACGCTGCTCCGCTCACGTTCCGCGCTCACAATGAGAGCGAGTGAGAGGCACGCGTCCCTTCGACTCGGGCATGGTTAGCCCGCCTAAGAGCGAGTGAGACAGACATAAAAAGTGAAAGGCACGCGTCCCTTCCACTCGAGCACAGTTAACCCGCCTAAGAGCGAGAGAGACAGAGCGAGAGAGAGAGAGTGAGAGAGATAGGCATACACACCGGTTCATGTTATACGAATGAATATTCACATTAAAATTATTTTACCACTCAAAGTCGTTGTCACGTAAAACTTTCGCCCGTATACCGACTTTACAGGCAACCACTGTTTTTATGTATAAGGATGCCTCGACCAGTTTAGACAAATAAACCAATGTAGATACAAAGGGAGCTCTAGATATTCATCTTTATTTGAAAAGTCTTTTTTCTGAATCCTTATGCAGAAAAAAGACAGCCGATATGTGTGGCAATTTAACTAGAAGTTTTATGTTAATCGGATAATTATACCTGCCGAAATATCCATTTGCCAAAATAGGCACTCGTGGAATTCTGGGTCAAGTGGTTTGGTAGATACATCCAGTAACCTGCGATCTTATTTATAAAGTTCTTCTAGTTCTAAGTCTATCTGCCAATGCACGCCCTGTACTAAGCTTTTTAGCCACAAGGAAATGCAACTGTCTTTTACTGTGCCATGACGGCATGAAGAAATGTAACAGAGTGATCGTCAAACCGTGTACTGCATTCATGCAGCTATTCCGGTCATTTGGAGCTGGTCGATCGTAGACAAATATGCCAGAACGCATCGCATAACTTAAATATTGCCGCAAAGTTGTTACGTGGTAATGACGATGAATTTCACTTTTTATGTCTTTACCACGATAACTTCTGTTATGTTTTTTAAGTTCACTATTAAGTTATCGGCGATAGGTGGTCAACGGGAAACTCTTTATGATGCACAGTTCGTCTCATTTGTTGTTTGTTTGTAAGCAGGCTGTATGGCGGTTAGTATAGGCTTGTTTCCACTATGAAAGAAATATTAAAAAACTGATTTTCTCTAAAATCTATACATATAATAAGACTGTAAAAGATCGATTTCTGTACATTGAAGATTTTTATGAAAAATTGTTACAGGGGGTCTTAATTACCGTAATAGAAGCCAAAACAACAATTTTTAAAAATTTTGTCTGTCTGTCTGTCTGTCTGTCTGTCTGTCTGTTTGTCCGGGCTAATCTCAGAATCTACTGGACCGATTTTGACGGGACTTTTTTTATTTGACTCAGTATCACCTGGAGAGTAAACTGGGATATAAATAATCACGCCGATGAACTTAGGGGGCAGGCAGGAAATTGAATCTCAGAATCTACTAAACCGATTTTAATGGGACTTTTTTTTATTTGACTCAACATTACTTGGAAGGTAAAGAAGGATAGAAATAATATTACATATGATAAATTCTGCCCCCAAAGGGATAAAATAGGGGTTGCGAATTTGTATGAAGCCCGGTCGCAAAAAACTAACATCCACGCGGACGAAGTCGCGGGCGGCCGCTAGTAATTCATAATTTCAGATGCCTTTACACTAATATTTTTCTGCAGTTCGTATTATTTGATTTTTAATTGGAATTCAAATGATAATTAGTCACTCAGTCGGCATTGCACGCGGTGACGTCAAAGTGTGTTATTCCCATACAAGCTCCATGAAGAAAAGCGTTTTGACAGTTGATAAAAAGTACGTCAACGATTGGTGGTGTCAACTACCGTATTGTAAACCAATACCCCCTTGTCTTCTTAAGGCTACTTTTGTGAGGTCCGTTTTCATAACATCTTTACGGATCCTCTCATATACGAGTACGAGACAAAATTACCAACCAGTTTTTATACGACTCGACATTTATCTTAAGACATTTGTCTTAAGATGCACTTTTTATGAAGATTCATTTTACAAACGTAAAATTGTAACAGTTATTTATTTAACTAACCAAACTTATATCTATAATCATTACAGGCTTAACCTAATGCAATCATATAACACATTTTTCCGTTTTTTTACCTACAGTAAGTCGTATAGTTGAAAAAAAATAAAAATAAAATAAAAATAATTTATTTCAGGCATTGCCCATAATGAGTGTTAGTAACCATTAAATCTTATAAAACTATGTTAGTACATTGGAAATCGATATTGAAATAAATTAATAATATTATAATAAATTAAAAATTAAAATAATTTATCCTAGTGTCTTTGGCTAGGTGGTAGCGTGTCCAGTGCTGCATGATGGCACTGTCCACGTCCAGCCTCGCCGCGACACTTTGCAGGAGACTGTTGGAGCTGCCACGTACCCTGTGGATCAAGGACGCTATGCGGTTTCGCACAATAGCAGCAAAACTATCAATACCTGCTTCCGCCAGCATCCTCGAAGCACTACAATAACGTCGCAGCCCCATCAGCATCCTGAATGCATTATTGTATTGAGTGCGCAGGGCTCTGTACGCTGTTTGAGTATAGCTTGTCCACAGGCTGCACGTGTATAAAGAGTTACAATAGGCTTTAAAAAGTGTAATTTTAACCTGTTTAGTACAACGCGCAAACCTGCGAGCAAGCATGTTCGCCCTAACGCACAATGCCCTGCGCTCTCGCTCCACGTCCAGGTCATCTTTGAGCGACTCGGTAACCCAGTGTCCCAGGTATTTAAAACTGTGCACTTGCGTCAGAGGAGTGCCATTGAGCCTAACAGCTGGAATTTTGTAGGACTTGTTTTTAGCTTTAAAAAGTAGCAGTTCACTCTTAGCAGTGTTGTACCTAAGACCGTGGGCCACCGCATATCGCTCACAGATGTTAAGCAGCCTTTTGAGAGCTCTGATCGAGGGGCACAGCAGAACCATATCGTCTGCGTAACTTATGTTGTTGACGAAGGTGCCGTCCACAGAGCAGCCTACACCGGCACTGCTGAGCTCAACGATCAGTTTGTTCATATAAAGGTTGAAAAGCGTTGGGGAGGTAATTCCACCCTGTCTCACCCCACTTTCCAAACTGTACACGCCCGAAAACTCTCCCCCCCATTTTACAAAGTTTTGCTGGCTCGAGTACCAGTATTTCAGAATTGACCTATAGACGCGAGGCAGGTCAGTGTCATCTGCAAGCTTTTTCCACAGGACCTCGTATTGTACCAGATCAAAAGCTTTTGACAAGTCCAAAAACACTGCATAGACAGGCGTCTCCCTTGCAGTATAATACTGAACAGTCTGCTTCAGGCATAGTACAGCGGCTTCGGTGGAGAGCCCAGGTCGGAAACCGAACTGGGCATCATGAAGCTTCACGCTCGAGTCCAGCTGTTGCTGAAGCAGCCTATCCAGAATCTTCGCCACAATGGTCGCCAAAGAAATTGGTCTGTAATTGGACTTGTCACTAGCACTACAGGTTTTATTTTTTACAATTGGCACAACTATAGTCTTCAACATATTGTCTGGTAAGTAGCCGTGATTAAGGCAAAGAGAGAAGAACAAGGCCAGAACACGCGGCAGATGCACACCAGCATGGAGGAGGTGCTCCACACTCAGATGATCATGTCCAGGTGATTAAATTAAATTAAAAAAAGGTAATAATTTATTACAAGGACATCTACTGACGTCTAACAAACATGAGTTTAAGTATAATTTGCCTCCGCTAACCACTAGTGAGTGTCATACAATTACATACAAGTCTCCGAGGTCAAAGGCCAACTAGCATTCAGTTTTGGATCTGTTACATTGTATATTTTGCTTAGTTGTTAGTGAATTTGATTTAATTTCAAAGAATGACTTTTATGACTGTCAGTTTAATTACATTCTAATACCGTTTTATTTTAAGTTTTTTTTTTTAAATCGTGACTGGTTTTCTTTTTGTTTTGGAGTCAAGAATTTTGGAGGAAATGCTTATGTTTAGCAGTGTATGTATTAGTTTAGCTTATGTATACATTGCTGCTAACTATGGTGATTATAATGATTAAAGAACCTACCTACCGGCTTTTAGAACTTTTCACTACATAGTACGAGTATAATGCAAAGTCGCTTCCCCGTCTATCCTTATGTCTGTATGTATGTATGCTTAGATTTTTAAAACGGACGGATTTTAAAGCCGTTTTTTTTTAATTGATAAAGTGATTTATGAGAAAGTTTTATGTGTATAAAATATGGGAAAATGCTAAAACAGCGAGCAGGACACCGTCCGCTGGTCCACTAGTGTTAGAATAAATTGAAAAAATCTGTTAATTGTCAACACCGGTATTACAATGTCTCCCCAAAGATGCAACATCAACTTCATCTAAGGTATTAATTTCAAACGTTTTAAAATTTCCAAAACGTGTATTTTAAGCTGCTAATTCGCCGCGTGTCTTTCCGTCATAAAAACGTTGTTTTTGTGTAATAAATTATTCGTCTGGTGCATTTGAAGTGTGAAAGTGTCGCACGGGTCAAGGCCGCCGACTGTACGCGACTCGACTTTTTAACTCGGTTAAAACGGCTAGTAGAATAAGCCAAGTACATATTAAGCCGGGCGTAGATTCAAGTCCCGAACTGCCTCTAGAACATCACTAGTCATTAGGCTATTAAAACTGTTTGACTGCCTCGTTGGTGTAGTGGAAAAGTTTCTGCCTTACATCCGAGAGGTCCTGGGTTCGAATCCCAGGTCGAGCCAAAATTGTTTCTGAGATTTTCTGTCTTGAATTCCTCAAAAACAGCTCGGAGTCGGGAAGTTGGCGGTGTTACACCCCCGTGCCTCGGAATGCACGTTAAGCCGTTGGTCCTGCGCCTGAATTCTCTCCGGTCATGTCGGATTGCCGTCTCACCGAACTTTAAGAGTGATGGAACAGTGAGTGCACCAGTGTATTGCGCTCACACTTGTGCACTATAATATCTCCTGCGTAGTTGGCTGATCTCTGTTGAGATTGGCCGCTGTGGTCGAAATCGGCCAGGAGGACCATTATTATTATTTAAACTGTAAGAACTAAACGACCTTAATATATTGGAACCTTAAGTGAGATAATATTAGATTTCTGTAAAAACTTTTCCTGCCTTGACTAGACATTAACACAGTAGACAAATAATTGTATAAGTGCTTGTCGTTATCGTGACATGAACTTATAAGAAAACTGTCAGAATCAGAGTTATAATAACTGCCAGTCAGAGTTACTTCGTGTGACTCCTGCAGCTAGTTATTTTTTATGATGATGGTGACAACAAGACCTTTATGTACCGGGAAGAATTGCTTACTTTTTCAAAGCGGTGTTGCCACTGTTTCACTGTTTCTTCTTGGTGGTGAACCTTAAAACAAGGTTATCTATTGAATGTCATCTAGTCAGGCCATCACGATCGCATCGGTATTATAATTATAATTTAATTATGTATAAGTATAGAGCTGCAAAAAGAGCAATCCTCGTGGTAGGTCCAGGGAAAGAACCCGATCGATCAATACAATCACCTGTTGCTATGCACAATTTGATAAATGAAAATCAAATGTTATCAGGTAAAAGTAAAGTGGAAATTGCGCTGCTTTTTGTGATACATACTGATAAGTTGATAAGATAATTAATTATTCAATGTGTCATATCACACCTGTCTCATTATTTGTTTTAGTTATGGAAATGGTACATATAATTAAGAAACTTCAAGATCGACTGATAAAATGATATGCATTGGAAAAAAAATTCTCAAAAAAGAAAATAATAAGTATTAAGTCTTGAATGCCATAACAAAGAATTCGTGGAATATCTATATATTTTTCTTTTGATCTTTTCAGGTAAAGGCAAAATGGTTACAAACAGTCAAATGGCTCAAAAACGTACGTTTTGTTTTATTTTCTTCAAACGAAGACGTAAATACGCAGCGATTACAGCCCACACAGAAAATAAAACGAGAATTATATGTCTGTAAAGTATAAAAGGGGCCATTATAGTTCGGACAAATAAGACATAGTAATAATAGTCTAATCTCAACAGAGATCAGCCAACTACGCAGGAGATATATTTCGTTCTATCACTCTCACTGTTCGGTGAGACGGCAATCCGACATGACCAGAGGGAGTACAGGCGCAGGACCAACGGCTTAACGTGCGCACCGAGGCACGGGGGTGTAACACCGCCAACTTCCGACTCGAGCTGTTTTATGAGGAATTTATGACAGAAAATCTCAGAAACCATTTTGGCTCGACATGGGATTCGAACCCAGGACCTCTCGGATGTAAGGCAGAAACTTTGCCTCTACACCAACGAAGCAGTCAAAGTTTGAACGATTCAAATTGCTGGAAACCAGATTTAACACGTACTACCCAAGTTAAATGTTGTTCGTTCTCCAAACTGGCCGTTTAAAACGTCATGCAATTATTTCGACTTAAGTGTTTTGTTTTGTTTAAATAAGTAGTTACCGCTCGCAATGCACAAAGGAACATGATAATATGACATATACAGAGTGTCCAGGACTAAATGGTTAACTGTGGTTAGCTTGACCGATGCCCTATTGGTAATAATTTGTATAGCGTTTCATGCGATTTCATCGAATCTCAAAATTTTTAGGTTCTGTTTTTTTATACACCTAAATAGTTGGCGCAGGAAATGAAGCCATTATTTGAATACCTGTTAAACAAAACATCAAAAAAAATAGCGTATTTGAAAAATTTAGGCAATTTAGAAAAAAAGGTTTTCGTACGATATTTAGAAAACCGTGACAAACCGTTTTACTAAAGTATTTTTTTACAAGCAGGTTTTAAGCTACCCGCAGTTATAGGGCTTTGCATTAATTCCTGGACACCCTGTATGTTGTTTGAAGCCTTGAATTGTTGTGAAGAATCTCTGCTCAAGTCGAAAATTACTTTATAACTGTTTCATTAAAAATGTCAAGAGAGTCAAACTTATTTTGACGACGTGTCATTCGTATATTTGAAGTTAACAACAAAACCGGATACATAATTTAACGGACTGACAAAGATTCCATCTCAAGTTTGCAACTGCGCAAATCATCAGCTATATACGTCCCACAGGGGCACAGGCCCAACCTCAACTATAAAGTGGTGCGGTGGAGGGTGTGTGTGTAAGGTAAGTGACCAACCTTACTGTCAGAGTTATTAAGCCGCCCGAGGGCCTCCGACTAGGCTTAACGAATAATATCCATCGATATTAACCAGGACAAACAGCTTAACGTGCCTTCCGAAGCACGGAGATGCTTGTTATGTTAATAGACGTCACTTGTATGGTCAGAATGGTCACCCATCCGAAACATTCGCGCCGTAGGTTGCTTAACTTTTTGGTATCACTACCAAAGCGCTACAACCACAAGTACCTCATACTGCACTACGCAAATGCATAACTTTTACTCCTTTCAGAAATAGTTCCAAGTTTCCCCTCTCCACTCACACCACGAGTGATTTATCATTGCGATCTATTAATACTAAACTGTTGGACAAAGCGTCAGTTAGCGAAACGTGGCGTTTAATTTTAACCTTGCCATTCGGAGGCGCTTCCGGCGCGCGCGCTGCGGTCGCGGCCGGCAGCTGTAGCTCTCTTTGTACAGTGGCCAGCGCTTCAGGCTATCCATTTTTGTTGAAAAATAGCTCGAATCATAAGCGAACTAGATACCGCAGTGTTACGTGACGTGACGTGCTTACTACAAGTCTTTGTGGTAAAAAAATACAGGAGCCCTGTTTTGCACATTGAACTGTTGAGTTCCCTCTGTGGCAGCGCTGCGAATATAAAAAAATAGCTTCCGACAAGAGGCGTCGTCCGCGAAATCGTCGGATTTTTTCTACCTTCTTTTTGGCCCAAGGAAGCATTTAATCGGGATAAAAAGTATCCTATCACCCAAGTCAGCTCATTCCCTGTCTGTACACCAAATGATCTATTTGGTAGTTTCAGCGTTTCGCGGACAAACATCCAAACAAAGAAACTTTCGCATTTAATAATGTTAGTGTGATGTTATTATAAATTGAAAATTTCCTCTTGAATCACTTCCTAGATATCTATAAAAAACTGCATCAAAATCCGTTGATGATTTTTCAAGATCTCAGCATACATACATGTTACGGACATTGGGACAGACGCGGGTAGCGACTTTGCTTAATACTATGTAGTGACCGGTAGCTCAGTGGTCAGAGCATTGGACCGGACTTCCAAAGGTCGGGGGTTCGATTCCTCCCCGATGACCGGAGCCGAAAAGAATTTTTTAAGTGTTGTCTTTTCGAAATTAAAAAATAGCGTTGTTAACGCGAAAAAAATACTTAACAAATAAAACTATGTAGTGATTTAAACGAAATAGCGCAGCGTCGCAAAGACTGAGCCAAAATTATTGTCAAATAATGAGTTTTAGTAAACAAAGATATGAGATGTCTTTTTGAATGACATAAACTAACAAATTTGCAGTATTCACTGACAATGTCTTGGTTGTCTAATTCTCTTATGCTTTTTATTACCTTCTTGTTATTCAAGTGTATTCCCAGTTGTTCTATCAATAGAACTGCATTAGCATTTTCATGAATGCACTTCACCGTTGATTGCATTTGGCTTAGATTAATTACTTTGCAGCTTTAGTAAAGTTTTAGTAAAGTAAATAGCAGGGATAGCTACATCGGAAACTACAAACAACAACTTAGAGAGAAGGATAGCTGGTTAGCCATCGTCAGCACTATGAGACGACGCATTCGATGACGAGCCGATTCAAAACTTACACGTGCTGTGTAAGGCCCTCTGTCCTTATTGTACAACGCTATAGATATAAAAAAAACTTAGGACAGCAGCTATAGGCAGTACAGCTATAGGGACAACCGTTTATTTCCGTGCCTCGGAAAGCACGTTAAGCCGTTGGTCCTGCGCCTGATCTCTCTCCGGTCATGTCGGATTGGCCGTCTCACCGAACTTTGAGAGTGATGGAACAGTGAGTGCACCTTTGTATTGCGCTCACACATGTGCACTATAATATCTCCTGCGTAGTTGGCTGATCTCGTTTGAGATTGGCCGCCGTGGTCGAAATCGGCCAGGAGGAATATTATTATAGGGACAACATAGATAACATACATTACTCTGATGCTAAAGTAACTAGCTTAAGCACTTAAACCACAAGCTTCGTGAGAATCGTGCGACGTTTGAAGTGTACCTACTCATGTTTTGACGCTGAGTGTACTTCAAGCAAAACTGGAAATTCGAACCGGTCCCCGGCGCAAGCGGCCCTCTCTGTCCCTCCACAACCCTCACACTCAGACGGGAACAAAAACAAAAGAAACCACAACTTGTCTCCGATGCCCTACTGTGTAATGTTTTTATTCGTTAGCATGTTCAAAGTACGGCATTATATTTGGGCATTGCAAAGTATTGTAAGCACATATTACTTTTCTACCAGTGACTTTATTATTTTAGTGTGCCCATAGTGTTAATTGTTATTATAATTGAAATTTCTAATGTTATGTTAATATTTTCCCTAAGTTTTTAAGTAAAGGGGCAATGTTTGCCTTTCTAGGATTGCTATGCCCTTGCCGGGCGTCGCTGTACTTTGACATTACTTGTAACACCTTTTACTCATGTGTCTTG
Organism: Pyrausta despicata; assembly: GCA_963921415.1. Classification (NCBI taxonomy): domain Eukaryota; kingdom Metazoa; phylum Arthropoda; class Insecta; order Lepidoptera; family Crambidae; genus Pyrausta; species Pyrausta despicata. The sequence goes on along the minus strand of OY992865.1, from coordinate 14,785,609 downwards.
CAATAAAGATTCTGATTCTGATTTTGAAAACTAAGGTCGTACTCCATAACATTTCTATGTCTGGCCAGAGCGCGTTCGGTCGCACGGTCAAGGATAGCTTTATCAGAAACTAGGGACTACGGCTTAGAGAGTAAGACAGCTGGTACGAGTGATAGGGATGGTTGCATTCGAAACTGACGTCGGCTTATAAAGTAGGGCCTCAGTAACGGATGTCTGGATGTAGTCGGTCCAAGTCAGAGAGCTTGCGAACTTGTTCTTCAACCGTCGTTGTAAATCATGCTCCGATAATAAACAATGCCATGAAATAAATTGCATGATTGCCCGTTTCCAGTCAGGACTGCATTTCTGCGTACATCCTAGCAATTTACTGAAATTGATGGGAAAATTCTGTTCTGTTGATTTACAAGTTCTGCCAAAGCAATTTTCATTCATTTTAAATAAGTATGATCAGAATCAGAAGCAGAATCAGAATCTTTATTGCAAGTTGATTAATAAGAGGAACGATTGACTGCCTCGTTGGTGTAGTGGCAGCGTTTCTGCCTTACATCCGAGAGGTCCTGGGTTCGAATCCCAGGTCGAGCCAAAATTGTTTCTGAGATTTTCTGTCATGAATTTCTCAAAAACAGCTGGTGGGCGGGCGGGATGAAAATGAAAACAAAATATATGCCCGGTCTGCAACTTTCAATTACATAAGTTACATAGGAACAAGTAACGGTAAAGGTAAGCAAATTTACTAATACATATATATTATGATATGCAAAAGGCATGAAGATAATTCTAAAGCAAATTAAGCTTTAAACTGAAGCATATTTATGTCTTGTTAAGTCTAACTATTCATTACAATCTAATAAATCTAATAACAACTATTTTAGGTCACTCGAAGTAAATGCCATTAATATTTCTGAATTAATTACAAACAGATAATAAATGGTATACATGCCTATTAAGAAAACACAGTTAAATTATTTTAGTTAAGTGGGAGTGGACACAGTTTTGTTATAGATCTCAAATAAGTTTTATTATTGAATTTGACTTCAGCTACTCTGACATTATTGTCAGCTCCTGGTATAACTTTTACAATTCTGGCCATTGGCCACTCCAAAGGTGGAGTATTCATATTTTTAACAAGAACAATATCACCTTCCTTTAAATTAGGACATGTGTGTTTCCACTTGGGACGACTTTGGAGTTGAGTGAGATAATCGGAAGACCAGGTCTTCCAGAAATCTTGCTTTAATTTAGACACAACTTTCCAGAATTTTAAGCGATTTATTGGAATTTCCAATAGGTCCACCTCGGGATAACTTGCCAAAGCCGCTCCAATTAGAAAGTGCCCTGGTGTTAGATATCCACCTTCGCTGGGGTTGGCAAGGAGAGGTCTGGAGTTCAAGACAGCCTCGATCTGGACTATGACAGTATTAAATTCCTCGTAGGTTAAACAGAGAGATCCAACGGTACGCTTGAGGTGATGCTTGACGCTCTTAACCCCTGCCTCCCATAAGCCTCCAAACTCAGGGGAATAGCTTGGTATATACATGAATTTAATGTATTTCTTATTACAATAATTGTAAACAGAGTCTCTATGAGCTCTCGAGGAGTGTAAATCGTACAATTCCTTTAATTGATTCTCAGCACCCTTAAATGTTTTCGCATTATCACAAAACACCTTGGTAGGCATACCTCGCCTTGATATAAAGCGATCGAAGCATGCCAAAAAAGTTGCGGTTGTAAGATCAGAAACAACCTCCGCATGTATAGCTTTCGTGCAAAAGCAGACAAAGAGCGCTACATAACCTTTGGTTACGAGTGGTTTCCGAATTCTAGCTACCTTCATACTGAATGGACCGCAGAAATCAATTCCTACATGCTGAAATGGCCTACTAGCTGTGATACGTTCCGCAGGTAGAGAACCCATAAGCTGCCTGGCAGTATCAGCCTTCAACCGCGCGCATTTTAAACACTTATGTAGTACCTTTTTTACCTCACGGATACCGCTAATAATCCAGAACCTTTGGGATAATGAACTGAGTACCAGTCTTGGACCAGCATGCAATAAGCGAAGGTGCTCTCGTTCGATTATCAAATGAGTAATATTACAATTTTTAGGAAGTATTATAGGGTGCATCTTATCTTGGGGGAGGACAGCATTTTGCAACCTACCACCCACGCGAAGGACGCCTTGTGCGTCTATAAAAGGGTTGAGACTAGCAAGTCCGGAATTTAATTTGTTGCCCTTGAAAATAGAGGAAATTTCATGAGAGAAATGTTCTCTTTGCACTAAGCGGACAACAACCAATAAAGCATTCTTTAACTCCTTAGGAGTTAAGGTTGCATTTTTAACTACCTCCTTTTTAGAAGCATTGTTGACAAATCTGTAAATGTAAGCAACAACATTTATTAATTTATTTAAGTCAGAGAATTTCTCAAGTAAAGTGTAGTCAATAGTTTGGGTTAAACAAGGAATTTCCTCGGAAGTAGAGACTGGAGTATGAAATTGATTTAAATCAGAATTATCCATCATGTCTGAATTTAATAAAAACTGTGGACCATGCCACCAAATACTTTTCTCCTGCAATTTATGAGGTTCTACACCACGCGAGATAAGATCTGCGGGATTATTACAAGATCGTACATAAGACCATGAAGACTTGTCAGTGAGATTAACAATTTTCAGAACTCTGTTATTGACGTAAGTATTAGACTTTACCGAACCTGATTGTATCCAGGCAAGAACGATCTGTGAATCGCTGAAAAGACGGATGGAATGCTGGAACCTGGAGGTAAGTGTTTTGCTAACCCACTCTGTCAATTGAGCAAGAAGTAATGCGCTGTTCAGCTCCAGCTGGGGTATGGTATGGGTCTTAGATAAAGGTGCAATTCTAGACTTCGAACAAAGTAAGTTGACTTTTACACTTCCGTCTGATTTTAGTACCCTTAGATAAAGGCAACAGCCATAGGCTTTCAGCGACGCATCAGAAAATCCGATTAATGTAATTGATGAAAAGTCATAACACTGCATGAATCTGGGGACTGAAATTTTGCCCATTAATTTTAAATTATTTGAAAAGTTTTGCCACACTTGAAAAGTTTGCAAAGGTAAGACATCGTCCCACTCTATTTTTAAAGACCATAACTCTTGCATAATCATCTTAGCCATCACTACGATAGGGCCTATAATACCCAATGGATCGAAAATCTTGCTAATGTAGCTAAGAATTTTCCGTTTTGTATTTAAATCCTCACCACCACATTGTAGGGGAGCTTCAAAATAAAATTCATCTGAAACAACATCATATTTCAAACCTAATGTTTTGATAACGTTTTCTGAATTCAAATCAATTTCCTCAAAGTATCTTTGATCTATTGGTATTTCCTCCAAGATTGAAGGATGATTGGAGCACCATTTATGTAAATTAAAACTACCCAATTTAAGCAAGTCTACAAGTTCATTTTTGAGTGAGTATAACGTTTCAAATTCGTCAGAGCCTACTAAAATGTCATCGACATAAGTGTGTTCCAATAAAGCCTTTGCAGCGAGGGGAAATTTTTCTACATTCCTTTGCGCAAGCTCCACCAGGCTCCTTGTGGCCAAAAAAGTAGAAGCTTTTAATCCATAAGTGACGGTCTGTAACTGCAGGCAACGTATGGGCTGTCCCGGGTCATCCCTCCAAAGAATATTTTGAAGACTTCGGTGTTGTTCATTTATGTAAACGCAACGGAACATTTTTTCGATGTCACATATTAAAGTATATAAAAAGGTTCGAAATAAAAGAAGGATATCGAAAAGCTCACCCTGTACCACAGGCCCATTCAGCATGACGTCATTGAGGGATACCTTACTTTTTGACTTCATGCTTCCATCAAAAACCACTCGCAACTTTGTAGTTTTGCTATGCTCATTAAATACTGCGTGATGTGCTAGAAAGTAAACAGAACCATTATAAACATCATAGGTATTTATATCAACTTCCTTGGCATGCCCCAATGCAATATATTGGTTAATGAATTTACGATATTCTTCCAATAATATTGGATTTTGTTTTAATTTTCTTTCTAAAGATAAAAATCTCTGAAGAGCGACTGAGAAAGAATCACCCAGTTGTAAGTCATTCTTTTGACAAACGAGAGGCATATTTACATGGAACTTGTTGTCCACTAGCTGCAAAGATTGATCAAAAATCTCTTCAGCCTTTTCAAACTCTAATGAAGTCTTTTTCACCGGCTGGTTGGGCACTTTCTCAGTCAGCCAGAAATTTTCCATGACATTTTCTAATTTTCTTTCATCACAGATCACTAGATTTGAAACTATATTTGAGGAAAAATTGTTTAAATTATTTTTTAAGCAAGCCTTCCCCGCAACAACATATCCAAAAACTGTGTTTTGCAATACGGGCCCATCCATAAGTTTAAGGCATCCACTGAGCAAAGAATCAAAGTAAATATCAGCTCCCAATAACATTGAGATCTCCGAAGGAATGTTAAATTCATCATCAGACAGCTGAATATCTTTAGGGATATTTAATTTAGAAATATCAAAATATTGTTGCGGCAAAGGAGTGGTAATAGAATCCACTACATAACAGTTAACATTGTATTTAACATTCTCATGTATCAATGAGTGAATAGGTAAGTTAATCATTTTATTTATTTTTGTAGGCTTATTGCCTATTCCAATAATATTGGAAGAAAGCAAAGTAGGTGCTAAATTCAATTTTGATAATACAGAACTAGTCACAAAAGAGGCTTGGCTGCCGCTGTCAAGCAAGGCTCGAACAAAAATGTCACGACCATATTTGTCAGTGACCTTAACTTTTACAGTAGGTAAAAAAATATTACAATTGTTTATGTTGCTATTAGAACACAAAGAAACAGGAACATCCTTTTCTGTATTGGTATGCAATAATGTATTGTGTGATTTTTTGCAAACTTTACATTTAAATTTGAATTTACAAGCACTGCTTGTGTGATTATTTAAACAAATGGAACACAATTTGTGATCATTAACAAAGTTCAAACGTGTCTCTATAGGAACCATTGAAAATTTAGGGCAATTAAAAATTGCATGTTCAGTTTTGTTACAATATGCACACTTTGCATTTGAATGCGCTGAAACATTGCTGACCCGCACTGCAGGTTTTGATTTATTATCAAAAGGTTGCCCTTTTAGAGGTATAGTATCCTCCAATGCCATAGCACGTTTTTCTAAAAAGGCAAAAAATTCAGCCATTGTTGGCAAAACATCAGGATTTCTGTCTAAGTGAAAAGCTCTGTGTGTGAATAAATCTAATTTTTTAGACAAGACACACAACAAAAGACGGTCCCAGTTATCAACTGGTTCATCAAGATTTTTTAAAGCGTGCAACTGTTGTTTTATTTGTGAGACAAAGGTCCTTATAGAGGCCGCTGTCCCCTTATGTATTGGTGGAATGTCCAAAAGTATATTTATGTGGTTGCAAATTGACCTAGTTTTAATGTCATAACGTTTTTTCAATAAGTGCAAAGCCTCTTTATAAGAAGTGGACACAAGAGGCAGGTTAATTATGACAGACAATGCCTCATCCTGCAGATAAGTCCTCAAATAAAACAACTTTTGAACATCCGTTAATGTTTTGTTATTGTCAATGACAGCCATAAAAAGTTCATAAAAAGGTCTAAATTTTGTAAAATCTCTCCCATCAAATGGTGGAATATCAAGATTAGGAAGTTTAGATGTCGATACACAGCTAGTTTGGGAGGTCTCTTTCTTTGTAATCAAACGAATTGTTTCATTAAACTTAGCAATTGTATCAAAATACTTTTCTTCAAACTCACCAACATCGTCTGTATCCTCGCCATCTAAATTCAAAATATCTAATTGTATACTTTCGTAGTTCTTTAACGCTGACACTAATTTATCTTTGCGAGCCTCTAAAATGTCCACAGTTGCAGAGGCAACATTGATAGGGTCCATAATATAGTTCTGAATACGAGTCACAGTTGCCTTACAGGCCGCACGCGCATGTTTAAGTTTTTTAAGTTGTTCCGCCATATTTAGACGTAAATAGCCGATAGTACACTGCACAAACACTTCTTTTAGATATTTAATGACTTTTTGGAGTAATTAATCACTGATAAATGCACCTTTTTACGTAAAACACCAATATTGCCGGTTTGTTTACAAATCGAAGTGTAGATCTGTCAAACTCAATTTGACAAGACGTCATCGACGTCACGTTGACAGTTCGCAAGATGACAGCGCCGCAGTTCTAACGTCTATGGTCAGAATCGTCGTGAATGGACAGAAAAAAGTTCACTTGACAGATATATGGAAAAAAACACTTACAAGTTGGCGGTTTCACATTTACCCTCAATGAGTGCAGGAAAAAATAATTCCTATGGAATCCACCAAATCACTTGCAATTTGCGATTTTTCCGCAACGATGATCGATGATTTCTTCTTGCAAACAGCATTAAATGCCGTTATCGCCCGAATTATAGGTTCGGGAAGCTCCGCCGCCGGCGAATGAGACACCGTCCCACTGCTACCGCAAGTTTTGTACTACGTACAAACACGACGCAACTAGCACAAATTCACTGGTTTCTTTATTCCACGGGTGAAGGACCACTAGCTTGTTGGAATAAAACAAGCTGAACTATAAATTTATAGCGTATTGCTATTTATTTAATATTAACACAAAAGAACAATGTTCTCGTTACAAAATGGTTGCTCCAAGAGAGAGAAAAAAAAGAGTTGCCAACACTAAAATAAAATTAGTGATGCCAGTTATATAACTACTAGTCATAAACTAAAGATTGTTAAGTAACAAATATATGTTCATGTATTGAACAGCTGGAGTCGGGTAGTTGACGGTGTTACACTCCCGTGCCTCGGAAAGCACGCTAAGCTGTTGGTCCTGCGCCTGATCAGTCTCCGGTCATGTCGGATTGCCGTCTCACCGAACTTTGAGAGTGATGGAACGGTGAGTGCACCTGTGTATTGCGCCCACACTTGTGCACTATAATATCTCCTGCGTAGTTGTCTGATCTCTGTTGAGATTGGCCGCCGTGGTCGAAATTGGCCAGGAGGACTATTATTATTATTAATAAGAGGAAAACATAACTTTCCGGTGTTTGTTCATTAACTAAAACTACCCAAAATATGACGCACACAATGTATACATATTTGTTATGGTTCTATTTGGATAGTGTATCAAATAGATTTTTTTTATCTCACAGCTTGTTAACGCCCGATAACGCAAAACTAAAAATATTTGCACAATCTGCACTATAATCATACACAGAATAACGTTTTAGTTTTGTAATAATTCTAATTAAAGTAAGTAATAATCGATAGCTTGGCCTTTATACCAAACGTTAACTAAGTAATACCCCTTTCAAATGTTGACCTCAGTTTCTCAAAACTCAAACAAAAATTTGTACAAAACTAGATTACTTATTGTGTATCCAATAAAAAGGATTATCCAAAATGAGACCACGTCCAATAAAATTGTGACTAAACTTTCCAAATCGAAGGCCTTCGCGTATGAAAACTTTCTGAGCGAAGAAAAACGCCGATCGTTATAGAGAAACGATTTCAACCGAAGCGATACGACGAAACTGGTTTTGTTCGCACTTGTATTACTTTCTTAGCTTTTTAGAATAACGTCGTCGGCCTTTTTGTGCCTTCTTTCCTTGTTATTGATATAGACTGCCTCGTTTGTGTGGTGGCAAAGTTTCTGTCTTACATCCGAGAGGTCCTGGTTTCGAATCCCAGGTCGAGTTAAAATTGTTTCTGAGTCTGTCATGAATTTCACAAAAATAGCTCCGAGTCGGGAAGTTGGCGGTGTTACATGCACGTGCCTCGGTGGGCACGTTAAGCCGTTGGTCCTGCGCCTGATCTCTCTCCGGTCATGTTGGATTGCCGTCTCACCGAACTTTAAGAGTGATGGAACGCATTGCGCTCACATTTGTGCAGTATAATATCCCCTGCGCAGTTGGCTGATCTCTGTTGAGATTGGCCGCCGTGGTCGAAATCGCCTAGGAGGATTACTACTATTAATATAGAATTGATCCTCTTATACGAAGCCTCATTTTAAACGGCCGATGACAAACAGGGATTTTTTTATTTTGACCTTTATGTTTAATTGTGTATTTTGTGTCTATTTGTGGTATCGTAGCTCTGAAACGGGTGGACCGATTACAAAGCGGATTTTTTAAATCGAAACATAATTTTAGCACTGTGGTTTTTAATTATGACTCATCAAAATCCATCCAGCCGTTGAAACTCGCCAGTTGTTATCCTGGCTCATGTCGGGGTTATTTTAAATTTTAGTTCTTATCAATACTGTTGTAGTCATTATTAGTCTTTTTTTCGGCGTTAAACAGTACCTGTACCTACTTGATATATTCTTTTACTTTTGTAAAATTATATTTCGCTTTATAAATATCAATAATAAAATTTTAATCGTAGCAATAAAGTGACAAGAGGCTTCGCAAATGGTTTGTATCTGAAATTGCAAACTCATTCATATGAAATGTAATAATTTCGTTTTGTGTAACATATAATGGAACTTTCCAGCTAGCCTTAGCAATTGGAATATAAAATCTTTCCATAATTTTTATTATCACTCACATTTCAGTAGAAGTATTACTTAAGCAACACTTAGCTTACGTAATTTCACCCATTATTCGGACCACCAGGGTTAAGTAAGACTTCAATCCTTGAATTATTAGACACTAGGTAACATTACTAGTTATTGCAGGCATTCGGCGGCATGTAGGACAACAACCACGCATGGCTACGCCTAGCCAATTCGTTATCATTCATTACCCGCTGTCACAGAAGAGATAAAAACAGTACGGGAGGTGTGGCGACCTCTACCGTTCGCCATCACAAGCCCATGCCTAACGGTGGCAAGCACGACAGCGGCGATACGGGTCCATAGGCTAGATGGCGCTGTTAGCCTAGTACCGCACATGAACCGCGGTATATAAGATTCGATCTAGAATAATACAGATAAACAAATCAAGATGATGTCTATCGGACCATGGTCCCCGACCATAACACCCGGTCGGTAGGAAGCGCTTCCTTTTAGCTTCCTAACTATAAACCTGTTGCGCCAAAGAGGAAAGAACGAATGCTCGAAATTACTCATGCACACAGACACACGTCAAAACGTGTGAAGGTAAGTGCACAGGACACCTAGACAATGTTAAGTCGACACGACAAGTGACGTAGCTGAACTCAATGTCATCTATTTTTTTATTCATTTATTTATGGCTCACAAAACAGTCAGTGAAAAACGAAAAGTAAAGCAGTATAGAAAGCTAGTTGAAATTATAAACATGTAAGCAAAATTTGTTCTAGCTTTAATAATCTCCATACATTTTGCAAACGGAGCCAACAGCTTATGCCTCGACTCTGCAACGTATCTTTGTCTGAAGGCCCTGCTAAATAAGCGTCTGTGTCCTATCAATAAATTTTTATTGTCTTATTTATTAAGTGGGACTGAATCAGAATACTTTAAAAAATATATATGAGTATCTGTCTGTTGGCCAGTTGCAATAATAATAATAATAATCATTAATGTCGGATAGATAGCAATCCACACAATTTTGTTAGTAACAAAATAAAAAAAGTAAATAATTAAATAAAAATAAAGTAGTTCTTGTTTGTACAGTGCGGGGATCGAACCCGCAACCTCTTGGTAAATAGTCAACTTCTTGACCATTACACCAAAGTGGTCGTCAAATTTATATACTGATTTAGCTCCTACCTATACTGTGCCTTAGTCAACTAGGTGTTACTAAGCGACTGCTTGGTCGATGCCCTCATCATAACCTCTATTCTTATACTCGTTAATTAAACGCAGTAATCAGGCCCGCATAGAAATTGCCACGTTTTATCATGAGGGTGGTAATTGGCACATTTGTATGGAGCAGGTTTTTTTTCGCGTCAATATGTTAAATGGTTTAGCAGCTTTCTGATGTGAAAAGAGATGTAACTATGTGCTTGGTGCCTTTCTTCCATGAAAGGTGTGATTGAACTATGATCTCTATCGAACTTTTATACTATCTATGTATTTGTGGTGAATATACTTTTATGATTACACACATATATATACCCCTTCACCAACCGACACTGAACCCTCGTGGTGGTATTAATGGCTCGTATCGTACCACTTCATGGATTAAGTGAGGCCTGTGCCCAGTAGTGGGACATATTTAGGCTGATGAAAGGAAATTTTATTAAAAAAAAGAGAATTGTCACAAATGTTTGCTTTCATCACACAAACATTTGCCCCTTGCAGGATTCAAACTCTCCGGATTTTTCAGGTTTCTCCGGGTGTATGTGGAGTATGTGATAGTATCAACGCATTTGTCAATCTAACTACTTATTTTATGAGACTTGTGTCTTCTTAAATTATTTTTCACGAGATGTGCAATCTTCTGCATTTCTATTTGTCTTTGGCAATCGGATCTGTGTTTGCGTAATGTTCATTTGACTAATGCACAGTGCGTAGTGGACCTATTTTTAGCCGACCTCTACCCACCCTCTCTACTCATCTGCAGTAGCTTACAAAAGTATTTATTGCAACTACATTTTGTGTATTGATGTCTGCTAAAAATCACCAAATGGGTGCCTACGGACGGCTATCGCCGAAGGGGCAGACCCAAGAAACGTTGGTGTGATTACTTTGTCAATACACCAAGGGACTGGGAAACGTTGGCAATGGACTGGGACAGGAGGAGAGATTTGGGGTAGGCTTTTGCCCAGCAGTGGGATCATATAGGCTTTATAAAAAATATAAAAAATGTCTACTAAAAAGTAACCCTTTTACTCTTTTGAAGTAGAATAACGAGCGATGTCATTAAAGGAGTTAATATTCACTGTCGATACGTTTTCAAAGTCTTACTACCGTTACCTATACGGTGTTTGGGCCTTGTGTAAATAACACAGTAAAGTCAAATTTACGGACAGCACTGGTGCGATTTTATGATTATAAGACATACAAAAGATATATTTCAAATAGGTAGGAAGTTGTCACTGTGCTAAGTAGTTTTTTTGACTGTCAGTTATTGTGTACATATATCTGAATCTTAATACCTATATTCGGATGCGCAAAGGCAGATGTGACATACACAAGTGCGTTAGGTACACAGAGACAAGTATTTCTGAATTTCACGCGCGCGCCAAGTGTGTCACTGGGCTAATGGTGCAGAGCAACTGAAGCAACGCTTGCTGTGATCATTTTATAGTTCTTAAAATACATATTAAATATTATTTTGAAGTGCGTTGGTTTACTTCATAATTGATAATGAAGTTTTCGAATCGTCGAAGTGCGTTGCTACTTATGAGCTATATGGCAATCCATAATTGAATTGTATTCACCGCTTTTAAAGCAATTTTCAAGCGTTTTCAATGTGTCAATTTTTTTGTTGGTCTCTGTCGAATATATATATCGTCAAAGAGAAGAAATAGACTCGGGTTATTTGTCAAAGTCACCGCTGACAGAGACCGGTTCTGCAAATAAATCGAAACGCCCTCTGTTCATACTTCCTGTCAACTACCGTAACAATGTGAAATTAAAAAAGGACACTTACTCATCGGTCCGATTTTCTTAAGTTCTCCTTAGACTGCAGCCTCCTTAGGCTGTTCTTAGATACGTACAACGGTTCGAGTCCCGCCTGTGGAAGTCCGTTTTTTCTTTAGGTGTGTTTTATTTTCCCATTGTAAAGATTTATTAGGCATTGTTAATGCTAAAAAGTAAAGTTACTTAACTACCGTAACTACTCATTAGTATATGTATATTTAAAAAAGCTTTCAATCAAAGTTTCTTGAGTCTAAAACTTATTTCTCTGACTTCTTCAAACACTTATACCCAACACGGCTTATCTTGTCGCCTCGGTAATGGTTCGCGTCACCAATATTCCCAAATCGGTCTACCCATGGCCGGGCCTTCCGAGTTAGTCACAAAAGTGAATCACGCGCAGCCGCGCCGGACGGAAGGCACACAAGCACTGTTCAACTGGGTCACAGTAAAGATATGAGCAGTAAAAAAGTCATAAGTCAAAACGTTTTTATTCAATTTATTATTTTATTAATGTTTTTACTTTCATGGACATCTTATTAATGCTGATGATGTTATTTCATATATATTTGTTATTTGATATAGTAATTTGACAAATTATTTGACATAGTAATTTAATTTTGTGATAAATATCTGTTTTATTGCAATTGAATATTGTATTTTAAAATGATTTAATATAGTTTGCATGCTGTTATAATATGGCTGAAAAAGCTGAATCACAATATCAAACCTACTATGCCCTTTTTCATACGCAAATAACTTTTCATTCATACATTCATTATAACAAAGTATCACTTGTGAACGTCAAAGCAAAACACAAATGGTCTAATAAGCACACGAACACGAACTCATGTCTCAAAAGGTCTTGCCCCTAGATAAAGTAAAATTGCATAGTCAATGACGAAATTCGCTATAAATTGACTTCGCTTAAAAAAAGGTATATGGCATTCGCCTTCGCTAAGTCACAAGACGACTCAGCAAGGCAAATGTTGTTTCATACGTAGAAACGGAAGGAAAGAAGCACAATAATTAATTAATGTTTAAAAATTAATAAATGTATTTTGACGTGACGACGTCTTATAAATTGGTTTGCCGGGTGACACTTCAAGAAACTGCGTTACGCTCCGCTCACGTTCCGCGCTCACAATGAGAGCGAGTGAGAGGCACGCGTCCCTTCGACGCGGGCATGGTTAGCCCGCCTAAGAGCGAGTGAGACAGACATAAAAAGTGAAAGGCACGCGTCCCTTCCACTCGAGCACAGTTAACCCGCCTAAGAGCGAGAGAGACAGAGCGAGAGAGAGAGAGAGTGAGAGAGATAGGCATACACACCGGTTCATGTTATACGAATGAATATTCACATTAAAATTATTTTACCACTCAAAGTCGTTGTCACGTAAAACTTTCGCCCGTATACCGACTTTACAGGCAACCAATTTTTAACTTTTATTTCTTGTAACATTTGCATGCTAATTCCAGTGGTCTAACATGTGACTCAAATTGTAACGAATATCTATTTAAACCATGTTGGATGCAAATAAATAATTATTATTATTTTTATTACTATAATAAGGAAGGAAGCAAAATAGTAATCGCAATTTAATTCATCTACAGTGCAGTGTAACCTTAATGTTAAGTTCCAGTGCTTCTCAGCGAGTATTGACAGTATTGGTACCCGGGCCCCGGGTTTCCAGGCCCCATGAGATGTGTACGGTTCCACCACATCAGGCTACCCATTTTTGATGTTAAATCACCTGTATCACAAGCGCACAAGAAGATGCCGCAGTGTTAACCTTGACGTGCTCTCTGTAACTGTTTGTGGAAGTCATTTCCATACTGCTTTAGCTATACCTATTCTGTTACTGTGATCGGGCTGTACTAACGGGTCGCCGCGGGCGAACACGCCAAAACTTTGTGATACCGTCATTACGGTAATGTAGATCCGATTTTTTATAATCAAATTTGAGTCATCCGATCAGATGCTATATCAAAAAGATATTGCTTCGTTATGTTATTGAAGAAGCTGTTCTGAAAGAATCGAGTTCCCAAGATGGACTTAAAAGTATTTCTGTCGAATACTAACAAAGCTTCTTAGCTTCGTTAGTATTCTTTAAGTTAAAAAGAAATAGCGATGAACGACCACCCAGGCTGAAATATTTTTTGCTAGATATTGAAAACTACGTCGAGCTCTTAATTACTTATAAGAGGGCTTTATTCCGAAGCTGCCAGATAGAAGTCATAAGTCGAACTGTGTTACATCCCATACTTATTTATAAGTTATGGTTATGTATTTAAGCTTAGCTTTCTATAGGCAACCGTAGATTCGAAGTTTTCGGCTCCTGAACACTCTACCATTACCACAGAATAATAACTGGTCACCATTACTCCACTATTACCAGATCGATAGCTTAACGTCTCCATAATGTATTTATGCACTTTAGCATTTAAAATAATAATAGTCCTCCTGGCCGATTTCGACCACGACGGCCAATCTGAACAGAAATCAGCTAACTACGCAGGAGATGTTATAGTGCACAAGTGTGAGCGCAATACACAGGTGCACTCTCTGTTCCATCACTCTCAAATTTTAGCATTTATGACCTGTAAAGTCTGTTATTCAGCTAGTGGACGATGCAATAAACTGTTCAAACTTACATTTTCAGCTCGTGCTTATAAAAATATGTAATAGGTATTGTTGTAGCAATCATGACCTTATCAAAGAGACTAAGCTCCGCTGCATACGCTGTAAGAAAGATAAGGTTTCTGACTGATGTTGAAACGGCAAGACTAGTTTATTTTAGTTATTTTCACAGTATCATGTCATACGGCATCTTACTATGGGGCTCAGCTGCAGATATAGAGACAATTTTCGTATTGCAGAAACGAGCCGTGCGGGCTATTTATAAACTTAAATCAAATGAAACACTTAGAGAATTGTTTAAAGAAGTTAAAATACTTACAGTTTACTCGCAATATATTTACGAAAACCTAATTTACGTTCGAAAAAACTTACACTTATTTCCTAAAAATAGCGATTTGCATAACTTCAACACAAGACAAAAAAAATAGGCTTGCCGTTCCACATTTTAGGCTTTATAAGGTTGGTCACTCATTTATGGGTAGATGTGTATCATTTTTTAATAAATTACCTGAAAATTTAATTTCATTGCCTTTAGATAAATTTAAAACAGTTGTTAAAGATGTATTAATGTCGAAAGGATATTATAAAATTGATGATTATATAAATGACAAAGATGTATGGAAATGTTTAAATGCAAACAATTACAATTATTGTAAATCAATTTTGAAAAGAGGCAATGACAATAGTGACTGAGTTTCTTGCGCCGCTTCTTCTCAGCACTGGCCCAAATTGTCCCGAAGCGGTGGTAGGGTTAATTTATATGTTGGGACGTGTAAAAGTGCTAGTTCTTAGCCTACTTACAGAAATAAATGATTTTTTTTTTTTAATTGTTATTAAAGGACGCTTGTCTGTGGACAGTGGGGAGTCCATTTAACGAATGGAACCTTGTAATGTAATGATATCATTGATAGCCGATCAATTGTTGTTCTATTTCATAGGTCAGTCGGCTGACACTGGTATTGCAATGCAAGACGGTATTTATAGCATTAAGTTGAAACCTATCTATTTAACAAGTGTTTATTATAATCTATTACAGAATAATTTGCAAGAAAGCCATAGCAAAAATCAGGTTTAGCCAGTCTGGGAGGCGGAGTGGTGTGGGAATTCCCGGACGCAGTTGAATTTTTCTTAACAAAAATCCTTTGTTGAGTTTTTTATCACGATACTCGTAAAACAGTATAAATAGCAAAAGCAGCATTTTTTTTACATCTTACGAAACGTGAGTAATTATTTCTCTGTCAAAGAGGTACCAATTCCAATTCAAAAATGTGCCTATTGACACAACACTTGATTGACGCTTAAAATAATGCGACCCTAAATAGTTATAGCGACCATTCAAAACATTTTTTCTTTTCATCGGTCTTGATAAGTCAAAGGAGATATCGATAGAATACTTTAACGTAACATCGCGAAGAATAGCGATCGCTGATTGGCGATAATAATCCCAGATGAACGAACGATGTCGCAATTATTTCCTAAGAAATATCAATAGTTATTTTATCGACGACTCTATTCATATTTCGAAGTGTTTGTATGCAACTCAAATGGAAGGACGGTGATGAAATTTTATGACTATTGTTGTGTAGGTAGAGAAAATACACGAATTTAGTTAATAAAAATGACGACCGGTTGGTGCAGTGGTCCACATGTCGGACTTCTAAAACCAAGGGTCGCGGGTTCGATCCCCGCACAGTACAAGCATAAGTGTGCATGAACATGTGTGTTTGTACTGGTCTGGGTGTTTATAAAATATGTATTTATTTACAAAAAAAGTATTTAAGTATGTTTATCCGTTGTCTAGTACCCATAACACAAGCCTCGTAGCTTAATTTGGGACTAGAGAATTGGTGTAATTGTTGTGAAATATTTATTATTTAAAAATAATAATGTAGGTAACAATCACTTTTCAAATCGGTATCTAAATGCCATTAATTTTAGATTTTCCTAATAACAAACTTTTTCATTTACTTAGGTAGTGTTGTTATAAAACTTTTAAACTGTCCCAAATCTTCAGGAATGAAAATGAGTTTTTTGCCTTACTGGACCTCTTGTCTTGATTGGCGAGGGGACAGATTCTGAGTCACTATTCGAGGGACACGGACTAATTAACATTCCACAAACAATGAGCGGTGCCTACGCGAAGACAATCATAAAAACTTAAGTGCCAAACAAAAAGGTCTATTAAATATACACTTGACTTTTTATGCAATCGGTTTTCGAAATGGAATCCAACTTTTCTGACACTCACTTAATGGATAAATTTTTAACGGTTCATGACTGCATCCGTAATTTATTACAGACGAGAAGAAAGTAGACTTTTACACACTTTTACATATGGAAGTAAAAAGATTTTCTTCGCTGCTAAGTAATTCTCTATTATAATTCTCTATCACTTAATCTCTTGTAAGGTATGGACTTATTTGAGTACCTACATACTTAGTTGAAACTAGATTCTTGGTAGACGCCCTTAGCGGTCTTTAAATCACGCTACGTGCCCTGACTATTGTCACTTACCGGGTTTATTTACTTATTTTTACCAAGGGTCGCGGGTTCGATCCCCGCACAGTACAAGCATATGTGTGCATGAACATGTGTGTTTGTACTGGTCTGGGTGTTTTCTATATATAATATGTATTTATTTACAAAAAAAAAAGTATTTAAGTATGTTTATCCGTTGTCTAGTACCCATAACACAAGCCTCGTAGCTTAATTTGGGACTAGAGAATTGGTGTGATTGTTGTGAAATATTTATTTTTATGAACTTCACCAAAGTAACTTTGAATTTACCTCAAGAGTAAAATTGGCAGACGTGCCTTATGGCATTCTCTACCAGTCAACGTAGAACGAATGCAGAAATATAAATTGGTGGCGGAATAAAAATGAAGAGATTAAGCGCTTTGAAAATGTTTTCTTCTGCTACATAAACTTTTCTGTGTATCTTTAGATCCCGTTGAGGACCACCGAACTTCGGAGATCTTTGCTTAAATGACCTTGCATTTATAAACAAGGCCGAAGGATAAGTTCTAGTGAGTGCAACACTTATTATAAATGACGCAATGCGCCCGCGCCGAAGCGCTATCTAATCTTCATCACCATCACTCTCCTTCACTGCGTTGCAGTAATTGTCTAGTTCTATCAAATTGTACAAATCGTATGTCTCAGTTGATGTTATAAGGTTTGAAATGTAAATTTCTCTAGCAGTGTTTTGGTGGTCTTATTTCCGGATTAATTGCAGTGACTTTTCTTATTTATTTAACTGAGATAATCTTCATGATCTTTATTATACAACAACATCACATACATTGATTGGACTCCGTGGTAAGTAGCTTAAGCACTTGTGTTACAGATATCAGAATCAACAGTGGTATTACAAATAAACTTAAATACATACAAATAACACCTAGACCAGTACAAACAGATGTTTGTACAGTGCGGGGATCGAAGCCGCGACCTCTTGGTTTAACAAAATTAAAAAGCAACAATTAAAAGGGTGACATCTCTTATTCAAACGGTCAACGACACAAGCAGGCTTTGTTAAGTGATCTTGCATATACATGTATAAATAAATAATGTAATTTAATTCATAACATTCTGTGAATAATTTAAATAATTTTGTACGCACCATCATAGGCAAGTTATAGTGCTCTTAGTTTAAGCTTTATCACCATCTGCTTGTACCTTACTGATGCAATAAAAATTTATGATTTATGTCATGTTATTTGTACAAGCTTTGAAAAGATACAAGGGTGCGACCCAAAGTTACAGATTTGTGATATTTCAATACCCTACCGAAACTGCGTTTCAACTCACCATAAATATATAAAATATATAGCGAAAGGTAGCAAAACTACCTGCCTCGCGTAACTCGTCGACGTTACGACTAAGTAAACGTATTCCCGGATACTCTCCGCAACAGGTTATGTGTTTTTGGATAATGCTGACACTTCATGTATGCATAATAGAAGTTGAGAAAGTAGTGTACTGGAAACTTTACTGCCGAACATAATACGAAGCCAAAGTATACTGCTTAAAATAGAACATATGACCACATAACATTGTTTACACATTTTATTTGAATACGAAAATTATTGATTGCATCTATTTTAACTCTAAAACAACCCCTTCACCGCACCGCACTGAGCCTGCGTGGTGGAGTATGGCTCGTTAATGGAATCAAGCGTTACTTTGCGGAAATCCATGACTAAAGCTGAAAAATTTCCACTACCTAATCGTTTAGTCTCCTCCTCCTCTTTTTCAGCTTGAGTATGGCTCGTACCGCACTTCAAAGTTGACGTGAGGCATGTGCCCAGCAGTGGAACGTACCTATATATATAGGCTGCGAGAGAGAAAGAGAAAAGTCTAATCGAATTGTCAAAACATTTTATGTTTTTGCAGACCAACTCTCTCCGCGTTTTTTCAGAAATATTATTGAGCTTCCTAAAGTTAATTAGGTATATTAGAAAAACTGGAACTAGAAGTGAGGTTACTTTATCTGTTTCGGTTGCCTTGGCTTGGAAAGTTGAGGCGCAGGCTAGAGAAATCATGTGTTTGCGCACAGTGTGGGTAGTAGGTACACACGGCTCCACATCAAGCCACTAGTTTTTGTTGCAAAATCACCCTTATGACGTACGCATAAGATATCTCAATGTTCAGCTTGACGTGCTGGCTACAGTAACTATTCTAGCAACATGAGACACCACAGTTTAAGGCTGGACTCCACATTTTCGCAGAGAAACTCGGCAGATCGCAGGTCCGTCTGTACCTATAGATGACAGCGCATAAGGCTACCCATTTTTGTTGCACAATTGCCCTTATGTCAGCGTGCATATTATAACGCAGTGTGTGTATTAGCAGGCTGTTTTATGAGCTTAGCTAGCTCTCGACTAAAGTCATAAACATGTGTCATTAAATTTTACTACAAACATTGTATCAAAGTTTTCAAGAGAATAATGTCACGGATACGAAGTATTTTTACATGTAAACTGTTTTAAAACTGACTAGTGGTGCATAACCATTTCTTCCCCCAATCAAATACTATGTTTATATTATTAGTAGCTGACCCGGCAAACGTTTTTTTGCTATATAAATTATTTCTCTCATCAATATGAGGTATTAAAAATAGATCGGCCAACATCTATTATATGCTTACAAAATTTCATAAGAATCGGTCAAGCCGTTTCGAACGAACATTGTGACACGAGAATTTTATATATTCAATCTCTATAGATTGAAACGTTGTTTCCGCTATTAACCATGTAAGGTTATTGTGACATACAATATTATTATAAAAGAAAAATATATCAATGATTAACATTTTCTAGACACACCCCTTCTTAATCTAGGTCGTGCTTTGCTTCTAGTATCTACTAAGCTAGTCTCATTCACGTCACCCGTATTTAATAAGTAGTCAATTACACTCTCGGACACTCAGACGCGACTTACTAAAGAGCAGAGGTTCTACTTCGTCATCGTAAAGTTTTGCCAAAACTTATCGACTCCAACCGTTTTGCGCACGGGTTTCTCGTTCTTAGCTAGACAAAGTTATTTATCAAAATCGATGCAGGAAAAAAAATTTGACACAAGCACATACGCAATTATGCGCTACTTCTCTGGCTTACGTCACTTTCATATTCATATATTTAACACACAGAATTCGCAAGGAATGCATGCGAGCATGTCTTGGCGCCTTAGAACTATTTGGTGTAGTGGTCTACATTGTCAAGTGGACTTCTAAAACCAAGGGTTGCGGGTTCGATCCCCGCATAGTACAAGCATATGTGTGCATGAACATGTGTGTTTGTACTGGTTGAGTGTTTTCTATCTATAATATGTATTTATTTAAAGAAAAAAAGTATTTAAGTAATATGTTTATCCGTTGTCTAGTTACCCATAACACAAGCCTCGTAGCTTAATTTGGGACTAGAGAATTGGTGTGATTGTTGTGAAATATTTATTTATTTAATTAGTGACAGGAACGGCTAGATTCATAATAACCAATATCGATCAACAAAGTAGGAACCTAGACCGGCGCACGCGCCGCGTAGGTTGCCATGACAACTTTCGAACACTGACAGCGGCCAAGGTGGGCAGGGCATGAGCGAATTAGATAATAGAGTAAGCTGCAATTTAGTGATCGTTTATTGCAAATGTAATTAAGACAGTGATGGAGTACCTACCGACGTAAGCTGAAATGGATTCTACATGTGCTAGTAGTGATGTGGTTTGTTTTGCATCAACCACAGTCAACCCATTTCTTTTTTTTTAATTTGTATCTACTGATATGACCAAACCGTGTATGATTGGTGAACTATGACTTGAAGAAGGCAGCCGGTAGTGACTGGACGCAAAGGGCGGGAGATCGTGCGCTGTAGCGCTCCTTGGGGGAGGCCTATGTCTAGCAGTGGACTGCAACAGGCTGATATGATGATGCCCTTCATGTGATTAAGAATTTCCTTTACCCGACGGCTGTAAAAGGAATAACTCTTAGCAATAAGAACCTTCAAATTGTTTGTATTTTTGTGGTTCGCAATAAAGAGTTATCACTCTATCTAACTTATCTCACAAAGCTTAAAACGTGACATGACGAACCATCGATATTTTCGGATAGATAAGGCTAATGAGCCGTATTATGTACATCGTGTTTAATCGCCACCGTTTGCAAACGATTAGATACACAAACGATTAACTGTAATCGTTTACCCTCAAACTAAACATTAACGGAATTCTTCAACAGGCCAGTGTTTTTTAACCCAGTAATCATCGTACAAATCACAGGTTTGCTCTGATCGGCCTTTTGGCAGTTATGTCACGAGCGCCATTACCGCTGATTTTCGATGACTGATGACGTTTGACAGCTGTCATTATGTACATCAAAATACAATTGGCTAGACGACACCACCAATCGTTGACATACTTTTTATTATCTGTCAAAACGGTCTGCCTCCATAGATTTCGTATGGGAATAAATGATTGTGACGTCACGGTCATGTGTCAGAAATCGGAGTCAATTGACCGAATATTTATTGCGTTTTGTGTGTTTAAAAATTGGTTTCTACAGCTTTTTTGAAATATATTGGTTGTATTAACTTCATAGGGACTATGTTTTTTAAACACCATGTTCTTGACAATATTTAAGATAGGTGTCATCATCCCAATTACGAGACACGAGTAAGTACTTACGTAGTATGTTACGTCTGATCAGGCCGATTGCAGAGAAATCTACCGTTACCATAAAATGTATGAGAAACGTGTATAAATGTCATAATATGCAGACATACTTTTTTTTACTGTAAATCGTTAGGAAGATTTGGATGCTATTGACAAAAGATAGTATTAGACTCTTAGAAATAAATATTCTACATTAAAACGTCTCGTGTAATTTTTGCAACTTAAGTCTTGTATCTTTTACTTTTTGTAGGTTTAAATGTACTTAATACATCTATTACATCTTAACCTAATACAAAGTATTAATTTCTATCAACACGGTACAGTAATTTTCTAGCTAAATACATGATAATTACAAATACCAGCAAATTAACAAAACTAATACTCATTAATAAAATTATTTGTATTGCGTAGGTACTTATATCCTATTACTGACTGATATGATTTTCGGCCAAATTGGGTATTTAACAAATGGGGCGTCATTATCATAGTGTGCCCCAAATGAATTGTTTTTACCGATTACGGATAAGCAAAAAGGAGGGTTATGATTTTGACCGCTATGTATGTTATATGTTTTTATGTTCATCTTTTCCCTCATCATTCATTATATTTTGACAAATGATGCTGACCTCTGTTATAGGCTAGGTTGTTTCGCAATTTTTGAATGCGTGTTGAGCACTTATATATTTGTGACGTATAAGGTCGCGTTGGGTATTAAATGAAATTAGCATAATTAAAAAATATAAACATTTTATGATAATTAATCTACACTTTCGCTTTTGCCATAGTGACATTAGTTAGTAGCTAAAGTTTGTTTTAACAGAAGTGGCATACGACCACGACTATCACCTGAACATCAATATGAATCTTGTTTCATACTTTTGAGTAGTCGAGTTTTAGTTTTGGAACTTTTATTTGATAAATAATGTAAATGACACGAGAGATAGATACCCTTGAGGGTAAAAACCGGTCAAGTGCGAGTTGGACTCGCGCACCGAGGGTTCCGTACAAACCTGTAGGTATATAAGTAAAAGTTCACCCATCACGACAAAGGAGTGGTAACTTTGAAATTTTCAAAATTGTCAAAAATATTTTTCAAAAATATTTTTTTTTATATGATAAAACTGAAAATTTACGGTTTTCGTAATTTTTCCTATATCTCTACTATAAGACGTGACTTCGTACAAAATTTCAAGATTCTAAGTTTACGGAGAGTACCCTGTAGGTTTTGATTCCCGTGCGACTTTCGAAAATTTGCGGAAATTTGCGGCCTAAATGGCTGTATCTTTTGATTGCGTGGGCTTAGAAGGTTGATTTTCCTACAGCTTCCAGGGACAGTAGACCTAAGTATCATATAGAAATTTCAGTTTGATACCTCCACGCGTTCCTGAGAAAAACGGTCTTGATAGACGGACGGACGGACAACAAAGTGATCTTATAAGGGTTCCGTTTTTTTCTTTTGAGGTACGGAACCCTAAAAATGAATCAATCTTATGTTTATGCCTGTGGAAGGAAGGAACCTCTTTTTCAAAATGCTGTTGCATTCTCAGGACTCATCAAAAAGTTGTCAATCCTGGGAAGGATTCTTTTTTCAAATCAAACGAAAGACGCTTTCAATTTTGTTTGCTGCACGTCATTTTAGTTCTGTAAAAAAATCGGAGTGATCGGTTCACTCCTGTGAATTCTGAATGTTAAAAAATCTGGTGGTTAAAATTCAGAGAATAGTTGGTGCAACACCTTACACGGCTTGGATTCATGTTCCAGTGCGGATACAAAGGTTAGTGCATAACTTATTTTATTTGCATTCATAATCACTGACAAGCTAGTTAAATGTTAGTTAGAATGTTTTCTTTAACTTTTACAGTAATTAATGAATTCTAGTAAAAAATATAATATCATATAAGTCTACTTTTTTATTTTACGATCATAATAACAAATAAGTTACACACCGGCTCATTAATAATCGCATCTCGTCAGTTTCTTATGTAGCGTTCAAGACACAACTACAGTTGCCCACTTTTATTGCGAATTAAAATTCCTTTTAAAATAAACTAAGAACACGAATGTAATTTGCACGGACGTCGGCAACTTGGCTGTGAACTTGAATCGTTCCGGGCGGGTGGCTGCGTCCTCTCGCGAATCATCGACCGTAGGAAATGCACGTTTAATTTTATGAATCTGCAAAATATTTTTAGTTATAGCTGTACCAACATTCGCCCAGCTTGTTAGTTTCTACTTTCGGGTTGGAATCTAACAAACTTTCCTCATCCATTTGTCTCTAAGCTCGCTTGGTGTAGATTTCTTGCACTGTAATTGAGTCTTCTATTGTGAGATCTGCGCCCAGCAGTGGGAATTTTATGTATATACAAAAAATCATAATTCATATGAATTATTATTACTAACTTATTAGGTAATTCACTGTCGCATTTCATTTATTGCAACACCAAACGTGTCTTTGGTTAAAAAAAAAAACTAATTTGTAAAGAAATGTGTCATTTGCATTTCAATTTAGCAAATTAGATGTCTGAACAACCTAAAAAATAGGAAGTGGGTGGTTTACTCAACACGACATAACGATGAATCAGATGACATACTATCGAGCCATGACGATAGTGAAATGTTATGTAATTTGAATTACATATTGTTGAATGAAATTGATAACTGCAAACTACACCAAAAAAATAACGCACACAACGTTGTACCGCTTGACCGCTTGGTGCAGTGGTCCCCGCACAGTACAAGCATAAGTTTGCATGAACATGTGTGTTTGTACTGGTTGAGTGTTTTTGTATAGTATGTATTTATTTACAAAAAAAAGTATTTAAGTATGTTTATCTGTTGTCTAGTACCCATAACACAAGCCTCGTAGCTTAAATTGGGACAAGAGAATTGGTGTGATTGTTGTGAAATATGAAATATAATATTATATATCAAAATATAAGAACTTGCAACCTGGAAGAGGCCTACGTCTAGCAGTGGACAGATATTGGCTGATATTATCGAGGGGTGAAAGGCTATTTGGTTTAAGCGACATTTTGGAAACTTTACAGGAGCACGATTTAAAGTTTTAAATTTCAGAAAAAAAATCATTTCTCTTTTGATTTTCAATTAATTTTAATATAAAATATGCCATTGTATTCAGATTTACATTCTTTACAAGATATATTTTTTTCAGTTTGATTAAATGTATAACTGCAGAAATAAATGTCGGTTCATACAAAAAATCCCAATCATGTATTTTTTTTGGGTAAGGATAAATGATTCAAGTGACAACCCCCTTCCTTTTTTGAGTAAAGCTAAATAGCTGAAGTAACAGTGTTGGGAACTTTAGCGCAAGGCTAAAAGACTCAAGTGAGGTGGTTAAGATTTTCAGAACAAAGCTACTTGATTGAACTACCTATGACGACTACATTAGATCAAGGTTAAAACGTTCAAGGACCAACTGACACATAATTCGAAAATGGGCTAAGTAGCTTAAATGCTAACCGATCTGATCAATCTCGTTGTTTCAAATCCAAGATATTTTAATTTTTTTATAAAGGTGGATGTTAAAACATCAGTAAATATTGTCATCTTATAAATATTTTTTTTTAATATTATAGGAGTTTTTGAAGAATTATTGAAACAAAAGAAGGTAAGCATAAAGCATTGTTTATTGAAAAAGTAATACAACAGTATCTTAGTTCGTATAATAACCAGTCTCATAATCACAAAGTTTTCTATATTAAAGTAACTAATTTGATTTAAAAATTAACAACTTGACCTAACTATTTAGTCAGTTTCATTTAAAGATCTCTGTCTCATTTAACAAACTAAAATTTTGTAATTTTTTAATAACAATAATATTTAAAAAGTAACAAACTTTCATCATCATCATCATCAAATTTAAGAGCTATGCTCTTGTCGATGGAGTTTTTTCCATGTTGGTCTATTCAATGCCATTTCTTTGACTTCCTGATATGACACGACACCTAATTTTCTTTTATCTGATCCATGTATGATCTTCTAGGTCTTCCTCTCTTCCTTTTCCCTTCTATTTTTCCTTCAATTATCGTTCTTATAAGGTCGTCGTGTCTTATCAGGTGTCCTAACATCTTTCCTCTCCTATTTTCAATGGTCTTTAGGATTTCCCTCTTTTCTCCCACGATGTTCAAAACTTCTTCATTAGTCTTTTTTCCGTCCAACTAATCCTTTCCATTCTCCGCCAACACCACATTTCAAACGCCTCTATTCTTTCTCTGTCACGTTGGGTCATTATCCACGCTTCGCTGCCGTACAACACAATGCTCCATATGTACACCTTTATCAGCTGTTTACGGACCTGGCTGGATATTCGGGCTTTAAAGAGGCTCTTCTTGGCATTAAAAGCTTTTTTCGCCAATGCTAGACGTGTCTTTATGTCTAGTGTACATCTGGAGTCATCTGTCACTATGCTGCCCAAATACTTAAAGTGCCTAACTTGCTCTATGATGTTGTCATTCAGCTTAATTGGTTCATGCTTACGAAGACCAGATCTTCGTAGTTATTAAAGTTTTAGTTTTACTGTAGTTTATTTTTAAGTCGAACTCTTCAAATATCATGTCCATCTCTTTAACTAGGCACTCCAGCTCCCCAGCGGACTCTGCTGGTGCTGCGATATCGTCAGCGAAACGAATAAACTGCACCCTCCTACCATTTATGATAATCCCCCCTTTTCCAGATTCTACTAGTTTTCTAATGGCGCATTCGATGAAAACATTAAATATAAGCGGTGAAAGCGGGCATCACTTGGTTCTTATATCAATTCAAAAATTATTCTGCGATCTTTATAATTTAAGCCTGCTTCTTTAACATTTTCTTCCAATTTACTCTATCAAAGGCCTTTTCTAAATCAATAAAAGCTATATGTGTTTCCAGATCCAGATCTAACCGTCTATCCAGCACTAGTCTTAGAGCTAATATTGCTTCCCTGGTTCCTTTGTCTCGTCTGAATCCGTATTGATCCGGTCCTAAATAATCCTCTGCTTTTGGTCTAATTTTATTTTGAATGATTTTAATTAAAATTTTGCTTGCTTGGGTAATCAAACTAAGTGTACGATATTCTTCACATTTTAAAGAGTTAGCTTTTTTGGGCAGAGTGACTATTTTACTTACTTTGAAATCTGAGGGAATCTCACCAGTGTTATACATTATATTTAATTAGCTCGTATAGACCATATTTACCAACTATATCTTCCTCCGGTTTGTCACCTACCACCGCATTAAAATCTCCCATTATAATTAAATTATCTCCTTCCTGTGCCGTGTCTAATATTGTATCTAGATGATTATATATTTCTTCTATTTTATCATCGTGATAGCTACTTGTTGGCATATACATTTGCACTATGACTACATCCGTATGTTTAGCTTTAATTTTAACCACAGTTATTCTATCATTGTAGTGAATTGTATTTTCCACACACGTCTCGTTTCACATAATCCCAGTATGTCTATTTGTAGCCTTTGCATTTCCATCTTTACTTCCTCTATCTTTCCCGTAGCCAACATAGTTCTCACATTCCACGTCCCAATTTTACAAGGATTTCGCATGATAACGAATTAACGACCGAGTTAGCCTTGCTCCTAACCCTGCCGGACTCAGACCGCCACGGGATATTACATTGTGGAAGCCCGTTGTCAAGGACCGATATCTCTTTGTTGTTCATCTTTCATAACTCCAATTTAGGGAGGAATATTGTGTGGTGGTTTCCCTCTTGCCTTCCACACCGCAGTTCAGAAACCGAGTGTTACTCTCCTTCTGATGTCCAGTCATGAGCCCTACCAGATTAAAAATCTTCGGCCTCCAGACAGTACTAGTGCCACTGCTGCCTGACACCAGGGGAATGCCTATTTAATGGCGGCATTTACTCGCCATGTCACCGGACCGTCCTTGGATATTACAGCATTTTATAAGAGAGCTTGCCCCACCAAACTCTCCACTGTATCCTGATAATCCTGCCGCTATATGGTCGGGGACTTCTTATTTTGTATATTCGCAGCCAACCATCATATCTGATAGCCATTCCACTTTCCGCCACCTGTGGACCCCAGTAGTAGCCTATAGCTCAGCCCCACCACTATACAACAACCTTTAACAAACTTTAACATGTCTAAATTATAATAAATACAGGAGAATAACTTAGGAGTATTATTTTATTCTTTCTCGTCTTCTATGTCCGTATCGAACAGTTGATCATTTCCATCAGAAAAGTTGTCTATTTCACGATCGGCGGACGACTGAAGCGCCCCGCGCGCGCGCGTGCATATACTACATGCGTTTGTTTTGGTACAAAGTAAACAAATTCGTACTGTTTCAAACGACTTCTGCATTGAATGCCATAGAAAAATATTATTGTTGAACTTACAAAGCTCTTATATCGCATGTAAGGAAAAATGATTTATGTACAAAATTAACTTTTAATTTTTGTATGATACGACAGCATCTTTTCTAACGATGTAAGGAAAAAAATGCTTAAGAGACAAGCACATATAATACAGGAGGAAGATAATTGATTCAAGTGACGATGTCAGGCAAACCAGCTGCCGCCCAAATGATTCAAGCGACGTACTTACGTATTTCTGGTGGAGGCTAATTGTTTCAAGCGACATAGTGTATAATTTTCGTGCGAGGCTAATTGTTTCAGGCGACGTGGTCTTTGTAGTTCGCGGGAAGCTAAATGATTCAACTTACAACTTGTTGTAAAATAAGAACTGGAAGAAAGCCTTAACAACCATTTCAGTTTAAATGTGAAAAAGGCTAAATAGCTGAAGTTACGTCGATTATTATTTTGGTATAGCTTAAGTGCTCCGTCTTTGAAAAAGTGTCAATTTTGATGTCACTTCAATCAATGGCCCTCTTGAAAACAGCGTCCAAATCTAATTGTTTGAAGCGACAAAAAAATGCTCCGATTTGAACGAAACCCGGCTCAAACGATGCAGAAAAATTAGCTGATTCCGAATATATATATATATATAACTCAATATCGCCCATGGTGTCGCTTAAACCAAATAGCCTTTCACCCCCTCGTTATAATGGTAAAGGCACTGGCTACCTTTTGGCTCTAACTGCCAGAAACAAAAATGTTATGGCAACAGAATTTGATAAGATGGTGTTAAATAGTCTGACAGACCAAAAGACAGCCTCAATAAAGTAAAAGTACCTCTACTAACCAGACCAATTTTATGAAGAAAGGTAAATAAAACGAGTTAAAAGGGCCAATTTAGATGACAATGAAGGGTTAATTAAGTGAATATAAATGATGACGTATTATTTTAGTCGCCGGAGTCTGGCCATTAAGAGTAACATTAGGCTAAGGTCACAGTCTTATTTTACATACTTATTTGAGGACTAAGGTAAAGTAATAAACGACCACTTTGGTGTAATGGTCAAGAAGTTGACTATTAACCAAGAGGTAGCAGGTTCGATCCCCGCACTGTACAAACATTTGTGTGCATGAACATGTCTGTTTGTACTGGTCTGGGTGTTATATGTGTTTATTTAAGTTTATTTGTAATACCGCTGTTGATTCTAATATCGGTATCACAAGTGCTTAAGCTACTTACATGTTCTATATTTATTTAAAATAAAAAACAGATGTGGATTGTTCCAAATAGGTACAGTCTAGTAGAGAATAAACTATAGCAATGAAGCTGTTATTAATCTCCACTTAGACCCTAGCTAAATCCGTAGAAGATAAAATATTTGTCAATATCTTTACGTATTTCGATAAGTTTCTAACTAACTAAAGAAAGATCAAGTGCAACGTACATATTTCTGACAGATTCTGATTCATTACATTGCAGTTATGCAAAATTCCAAATCAACGTTTGACCGAATTAAATATTTACTCACTTTATATATCTTACTTAGCTTTTAAAGCTTAACTGCGAATATTTACCGATCAACGCGATTACTAATTGCTAAGTAATCGAAGGATATTGCTTAGTGCTATTAAAATATTTGCATACTCGTCACCCGATGTTTGCAGAAGGTCGTTGCGACGTTTAGAGTTGAAATAATTCCTGCGCCAACGCAGCTACAGATTGGGGTTAGTGCTCGCACGCAAATGCTTTTAACTGAACACCGTAATTGTAAGTGATAATTATAAATTTTTTATAAGTCCTATTTTCGATGATTAAGACACAGTCGTGGAAACTAAATGTTTCACACTTGAATTCTATTTACAATTTGTTCATAATAGTGACGATAGGGACTGAAATGAAACGTAGCCGTCATAGTCATCTTGGACGTCATGTTTACTGCCTATAACTTTCCGGTAAATTGTGAACTATCTACATTCCCATTTAGGTATTGTCAATTAGTTTAATTTTAATGGGGAACTTGGAGTGATTTTGTACAATATGTATATTTTGTCATGACTGGCTCGTCGGTGCAGTGGCAAAGTTTCTGCCTTACATCCGAGTCTCAGAATGAGGATTCGAATCCCAGGTCGAGTCAAAAACTGTTTCTGAAATTTTTGTCATGAATTTCTCAAAAACAGCTTGGAGTCGGGAAGTTGGTGGTGTTACACCCCCGTGACGCGAAAAGCACGTTAAACCGTTGTTGGTCCTGTGCCTGATCTCTCTACGGTCATGTCGGATTGCCGTCTCACCGAACTTTGAGAGTGTTGGAACAGTGAGTGCACCTGTGTATTGCGCTTACACTTGAGCACTATAATATCTCCTGCGTGGTTGGGTGATCTCTGTTGGGATTGGCCGCTGTGCTCGAAATCGGCCACGAGGACTAAGTATTATATTTTCTCATGATACTATTGTGTCTTGCTAGCTAGCTACTATAGCTATTGGCTGGTTAGTTTTGGCTGTTGATCGGCCAACTGTCTGAGTATTATTTATAAACGGTACTTGCTGATGTTGTGAGAAATTATCTAAACAATTTATTGGACACTGAGTGCAATTCCTAGTTTTCGTAGTTCAGAAGTATTTAGTATACCTAATGTTCATCGAAAGAAGCGGTAATGTAGATAAATACTTAGTTATTAGTGGAATCTTGCAAATACCTATCTAGGCATTTTATTTAATAAAATACTTATCAGAAATATTGGTACAAGAACACAGATTTAATGTTTTAATTCGTATCACGTACATGTAGGTATAAGTACCTACATCATGTATTACTGTAACCAGAGTCGTTATAACATAATACACTCACAGAACGTTATTGTAATGAATGCGTGTGAAGCGAACACAGGGACAGGCGTGCAGTGTTATCAATTATCACACAATTGATACACAATGCCTCGTAAATATTTGCACTCTTAGTGAACACGGTACTCATTAATGATGAAGAACTAATGTTCTAATCAATGTGTGCTGTATTCAATTTGCTTTGCGAGAATGCTTTATAATAAGAAACTGTTCTTATGAAATTATTAATTGAAAAATGTTATTATAATATAAATGACAACTTAAATGATAATTTGACACTTTGTATAGATTTGAATAATGTAATTAATTTAATTTTATCTAATTCATTAATTGACATAAATACTTACAATATTATATAACGAGAATGACATTTAATTGCTTACATATTCAATTATCTTAATTTTACTTGATAAATATTAAAATGTAACTGTAATATTTTAAATTAAATAACTGCGATTATTATGTTTTCAAAATTTGCATGTTGACAAGAACAATGGAATATGCTGGCTTATTTATATCAATTGTAACACCATTTATGTACCATGTTCTAGCAAAAATAAAGATATGATTAAATAATTGATTTAAAATAATATTGCACTGTTTCCTATCAAAATTCCTGTCGTCGTGAAATGTAAAATACGGTACGTCTAAGGCCCAGTGGGCACATACTGTCGCCACGACTCGCGTTTTCTGCGATTTGGACACGGTGAACGACTGACACGCTGTAAGTTGCGAGTCGCAGTCGCAACAACAGTATGCCACAGGTGTGCGCTGGCGGTAAATAACTAAACATTGGATACTATCACAGATTATAAATAAATATACCACAACATCACATACATTGATCTGACTCCGTGGTAAGTAGCTTAAGCAATTGTGTTGCAGATATCAGAATCAACAGTAGTATTACAAAATAAACTTACAAAAATACATACAACACCCAGACCAGTACAAACAGGCATGTTCATGCACACAAATGTTTGTACAGTGCGGGTATCGAACCTGCGACCTCTTGGTGAATAGTCAATTCTTTGACCACTACACCAAAGTGGTCGTAGAAAAAAAAAACCAACACGGGTTGCACTCCGGGAGTGCCGGCAGAAGTGAAAACTTAACAACCGTCTTACGGTTTTTCGATCAGCATCACGTGACCTGACGCGAGTTTCACAGTTTCTACCCATGCCACAAAAGTGCTCAACGCCGCTAAAGAAGTTTTCACTTCAAAAAACCTAGTAACTTGTAATAACTCTACATAATGTGTTGTTGTAATATGCTTACATAGTGCACAAGCGCTCTGAGTAGAGTACTAAGTTAGTTTCTACTCGTTGGGGATACTTTATCATTAACCTTAATTACACTCATTCCGACTATCTCTCTGATACTTGAGGAAACACTTTATGTAATGGAAATGCTAGTGAAATGGCGATAGAACTTGAAAAATCGCTACAATATCGAGTATCTTTTATTAAGAAACGACGAAGAGGAATGGTGACGTCGATTTAAATTACAAAGCATTTCTGTTATTCTTTATGTTATTTATTTTGCGTAACATAACCTTAAACTGCATAAAAATACAGTATAATTCAAAGTGTTTTGGATCTTAAGTATGTTCTTTAGTCTTCACCTCGACAAAACATTATTTTCATTCAATAACTACGTGTATTACCACAAATTTGCATTTGAACATCACAAAATAGTGATTCCTGCTGCTCACAGAATTTGTAGCAATTGGCTAGACGACACCACCAATCGTTGACATACTTTTTATTATCTGTCAAAACGGTCTGTCTCCATAGATTTCGTATGGTAATAAATGATTGTGACGTCACGGTCATGTGTCAAAAATCGGAGTGAATTGAATGAATATTTATTGCGTTTTGTGTGTTTAAAAATTGGTTTCTACAGCTTTTTTGAAATATATTGGTTGTATTAACTTCATAGGGGCTATGTTTTTTAAACACCATGTTCTTGCCAATATTTAAGATAGGTGTCATCATCCCAATTGAAAACATAACGATATTCCTGTGATCATG
Organism: Pyrausta despicata; assembly: GCA_963921415.1. Lineage (NCBI taxonomy): Eukaryota > Metazoa > Arthropoda > Insecta > Lepidoptera > Crambidae > Pyrausta > Pyrausta despicata. Next base: position 14,753,018 of record OY992865.1, on the reverse strand, counting down.
AGTGTTATCAAATAATTATATTATTTTCAGTCATTATCGTCATAAAGTTTTATCTTTAATGACTGTTAAACATTCTTCGTTTATTTTTAGATAGATCATAATGCTTTTAATCAATTATCAGAACGATTACATATATTATAATTATTATTTTTGACGTGACAACGTCTTATTAATTGGTTTGCCGGGTGACACTTCAAGAAACTGCGTTACGCTGCTCCGCTCACGTTCCGCGCTCACAATGAGAGCGAGTGAGAGGCACGCGTCCCTTCGACTCGGGCATGGTTAGCCCGCCTAAGAGCGAGTGAGACAGACATAAAAAGTGAAAGGCACGCGTCCCTTCCACTCGAGCACAGTTAACCCGCCTAAGAGCGAGAGAGACAGAGCGAGAGAGAGAGAGAGTGAGAGAGATAGGCATACACACCGGTTCATGTTATACGAATGAATATTCACATTAAAATTATTTTACCACTCAAAGTCGTTGTCACGTAAAACTTTCGCCCGTATACCGACTTTACAGGCAACCAATTTTTTTTATTTGTTATTATTTAACTTATATGTGACTAATTATTTATTTATAAATGGAGCATGCTAACTGCACAGTTAACATGTATGTTAACTGTTTTAAATAGATAAAAAATACTCAAACATTGCATATGGGCTTAGTAAAATTTGATAAATGGATATTGTCTCTTACCAGGCAAAATAAAACAGCAATAGGTGACATAAGTGCACTTCTGCTGCACAGATGATGGAATGGCAAATAGTAAAGGATCGGACTGGATGCAGGTCACTAGCAATTAGACTGTATATAAATCTTTTTTTTTACAACAACATCTCATACAATTATCTGACTCTGTGGTAAGTAGCTTGAGCACTTGTGTTACAGACATCAGAATCAACATTGGTATTACAAATAAACTTAAATAAATTCATATAACACCCAGACCAGTACAAACAGACAGGTTCATGCACACAAATGTTTGTACAGTGCGGGGATCGAACCCGCGACCTCTTGGTTAATATGTAATCAACTTCTCAAACATTACACCAAAGTGGTCGTTAATCTATGCGTGCGTAGGCCATCTCGGCTTACGCACGCCCAACAATGATCACCCATTTTTTATTTTATTTTTTAATTTGGGATAGATTTGCTCTTGACCCAAGATTAAGCCCAACGAGGCAAAGACTGAGTCTACGATGGAGCGAGCTCACCTATAAGATGCATGTTCACTTTAGCTTTGAAGATTCCTTGGTTGTAATTGCAGGGAAACACTGATGCAGGTAGTGAGTTCCACTCTTTTGCAGTGCGCATCAGGAATGTAGATGAGAAGCGCTTGGTTCGTATCAGTGGAACATCGACACGGTACGGATGGTATCCCGCGGTACGTCTGGTGGTTCGATGGTAAAAAGGGGCCGGCGGAATAAGCTGGTGTAGATCATGACCACAACTGCGTTTGATGATGATGTAAAAATAAATCACAGTAAAACTGTCTTTCCGTTTGAGCTAACAGCACTGGACAGACCAGTTAGACACACGTTACTACAGGTAATGATTTTGTCTGAGCGCAGCGGCTGTGAAGCGTAGCGGCGCCTGCGCCGCGCTCGCCGTCGCGAAAACTTTTTGCACTAAGGTTGACGATTTGAATTTACTAAGACTGACATTTTTAATTATAACTAACTGTTTATTTTTGCAATACTTGTAAGTATTATTATTTTTAGGAAACTAATAATAATTAGATATAGCCCTCTAATAATTTTTAATTATTTTTGCAATACCCAAACTGAAAGGGTTACTAAGTAATAAGTGCAATTGTCTAGCATAAGACCTGCTATATGTATGTAACACTTAGTTGGCAAATAAATGAATATGAATTTTATCTACAAACTGTTTTAACTACAAAGAATAGCTGTTATTTCTGGGAATCTATGGTTCGATTTGAGAACGCTACAATTTAAGCAGGCAAATGAATTGATGAGTTTTTTGATATGTCTGTTTTATTGGTTTTTGAAGAACATGATCAATATGGAACTTATGTCCTCATTTGATCATTTTAATCATTTGATTACTTGTGGTCTGTTTATTCGATTCAACCAAACTTTCCAATATAGTATTTTTAGAGTGCTAGAATGTGGGGCCTGTATAGCAATGGTACTCGTATTTAAAGTTGTTCAAAAATATCTGCAAGTTCTTAAAAAAGGTAAGTACCACTAATCGTTTCTGCTTAGCCCAAAGTTATGACTGTAGAGAATGCGTTACGTTACGTCCACCTTTTGTACATGGTTTTGTTGTGCAATAAAGCGTAAATAAATAAAGGTACCTGGTACCTTATACATAACAATCTGTAAGTAGGTACTTAAGTGTAACTAAAGCCAACAAACAAACTTTTGTTATATATTTTTTTTAAATATGGTACTTGTTATTTTCCTGTGTTGTAGTTTCCTGTATTCTTTTGTCACAAAACTTAACTACAGTTCGCTATAATTACAATCATCTAGACAGACCAAGGACAAGCCGCCGCGCCGCCCGTGACGGCGTCAAGATGGCCGATGGTCTTACTCTTTGATTCAAATAAAATAATAAGATATAGCCATCGAAAAAATATGAAATGAAATATGAAAATGATATAAAATATTTTTGTTTGCACAAAACATTTATCTACAAGCCATTGGTACGTTTTTTTCTTAAATTGATTCAAAGGTAAATCAGTTATCAATGTTGGTAATTTATAATAAATTCCTATATATAATATATTGGCCATAGGGTAACAATTCTTTCTGAAAATTCCTTCTTAATTATCGGAAATTTAATTATTTCAGGATGTCGTCAGCTATGTAACTGATGTTTTTAACAATAAGCGATAATGTGATCATCTAGGCGAGCAGTGATGGTTCGTCCTGCTCGCTTGCCACATATTAGCATTATTAAATCTCTTTTTCTTTGTTTGCGAACACTTGATTATTGTTAGGGCGTAACAAAATCTTACGCTTTTTATTTTTGTCGATGGTCTTACCCGATGACTTTGCTTCAAAGTTTTTACGCGCGGTTTTTTTGCACACTTTATTGAATTTTAAATGACGGTGCCGTCAAGCTAATTGCAACCGACTACAAAGAAAAGACGAGTGGCCTACGGTTGTTGACTCAGAGGACTTTTTTTTCATGTAAGACAACTTGCGGTACGGTAAAGGTCGCCAGCCTTGACTGTTGTTTATAATAAATAACGCTAAGTTTAAAAAAAATGGGACGCATTTAATCGTTAGTCTTAGCCAAATACTTGCAAATCATGATATTTATATGATACTAGTGGCCCCCCGCGATTGCATCCGCGTGGAATCTCTTGCTTTCTCAATCGCGGTCGAACGGGATAAAAAGTATCCTATGTCCGATTCCTGGTTCTAACTTAACTCTCCATTAATTTTCAGCCAAATCAGTTTCTCCGTTCTTGAGTTAAAAATAGTGTAACTAATACCACATTCTTTTATATATATCGATTTTATTATATTGATCATGATATTAAAAAGGTCAAATGACCATGTAATTGACCCAAGACTTATAATGCAATAGACCATACTCGTATTAAAAAAAACACATTTAACAGGGCTTAGAAACAGACACTGAAGCGGGAACTACATTTCATTACACACAATGACATTTCATTAAGACAACAATGACAAAGGCTAAAAGAACCATCAGTCATCGCGTACCACTCGCAGGCATATAAGAATTCAGCTACCATTGATTAAAATCAAAAAGAAAGATGATGCCAACTGGCGTTTGAGCTCGCACCGAAGAAAAATCAAACCGAAGCGAGCATTTTCTTTCTTGCTGTTACGACGGCTGTTGGTAGTATTATTCAATTTCCACTCGTTGATTGTTACCACTATTTTGATGCTTTATAGTAAGGACGTAACATATCTTCCTATATTTTAATTATGTCAAAGTCTTACAGGCATATTACAATTCCAGCCGCTAAAGATCTCATTAAATTCTGCTCGCGGTAGCCGCGTCTCTTTGATTTATTATTCGTTCTGTTTGCTCAAGTCAACGGGCCACGTGAAGGCTTAATCTCAACTCTCGAGTTCCCGAAACAATATGCGACAGAAGGAATATCTCCTTGTATAAATAGGAAGCTAAGTAAACCGCAACTTCGCCTAATAGCTAGACTTCACTGTTCAAAGAGGCGGGCAGAACTTTCAGTAATGTGTGCTAGGTAGTAGAAAGTCTACTTATATGTCATATTTTGTGTCCCATTTTGCCACTTTGATTTTATGCTCTAAGTTAATATTGTTTCAAAACAAAACTAATATTTAATAACTTAGTATGTAGTCAGATTTTTTTTCTAATATTTCATGAGTGAGTATAACTCATCATAATACTTCATAACACGGGTTTTATGATAGTGAAAAATTATCGATGTGTGATCTCTCTCACTTCATGTTATTGCGAAGAAAGCTTTAATAATAACGGCTTATATGATACATACATAAATGTAACTGACCACAGACAATTTAAAGGAACGTGTCTCGTAGTTCATAAGTCATAACTAAATGTCACACACACCTACACCATTCTTAAACTAGAGCAAAAATGTTATGAGGAAAAGACTCACGAAAATCTTTAGTAAGTAAAACACGAAAGAAACATTTTTGTCTTTGGTAAATGGAAATGACGACCGACAACAAGCTTAGTAAAATGACAGTCAAACAAACGAGGACCGACTCACTATTGAGGATCTTTCTTCTGGAACATAAGAGTGCCAGACTAAGACTAAGACTATCAGGGAGGGTGTTCACTCTAAACAAAACATTACTAAGAACAAACTAGCTTATAGTGCAAATGCGCTGATTGCAAGTGGTCACAACATAGCAAAGAAAATATTGTTTTATTTGAAACTGCTTAGTACTTACTTTCAATAGACAAAGATGAATGATGTATTATCTGAATCTATTGTAGGTATATACGTACGTTAGCTACCGGTTTCAGACATATTTACGTCGACAAAAATAGATCGTATTTGTCAGAAACTAGAGGCTATTCGTTCCATTTGTCACACTCAAAAACCAGTTCTACATTTTTTTCTGTGTAGTTTTTGCCGTCATATGTCGGTCACCCTCGGGGACTACGGTAAAACTCGAGACGTATCGTAACGGCATTTCTACGAGTAGATTAGGCAAAAAGTTGTATTTCCACTGGCCTTATTTTGGTCTTGAACTTGCTTTGATGAGATGTTTTTGTTATCAAAAGCTCTTAGCATTGACACGATAAATTAATTAACAGCTTTCCAGAAGTCGTTTAGGTAGTTTTCTCAGAAACAGTATATTTCTATGCGAGATTTAAATTTTGTCAATTTCAGTCTCGTTCGTTTTAATTAATTAATAATTTACTGATGAATTCAGGAGTTAGCGCCAATTATGTTAAAATGATGATTCATTTCAACATAATAATAGTTCTCCCATCCGATTTCGACAACGACGGCCAATGAAAATGAAAAAATGAAAAAATGTTTATTGGCATAAGAAAAATACAAACCAGTTTTTACCGGTCCCCAAACTAGGCAAGCCTGTCCTATGGGGAACAGTGTACGATTTACATACAAATTTTCACGGCACTTGTTAACAAAACAGAAACATTTCTGCATATTACATACAAACAAATGGGAAATTAAATACAAACGGGACGAAAACAAGGTATATATCTATTTAGAAATAAAAATTTAAGGATCTTCTATACTATGGGCAAGGCTAGTGTATGTGTGTGTGTGTGTGTGTGTGTGTGTGTGTGTGTGTGTGTGTGTGTGTGTGTGTGTGTGTGTGTGTGTGTGTGTGTGTGTGTGTGTGTGTGTGTGTGTGTGTGTGTGTGTGTGTCAATCTCGACAGAGATCAGCCAACTGCGCAGGAGATATTATAGTGCACAAGTGTGAGCGCAATACACAGGTCTCAGTTCCATCACTCTCAAAGTACGGTGAGACGGAAATCCGACATGAACGGAGAGAGATAAGGCGCAGGACCAACTGTTTAACGTGCTTTCCGAGGCACTGGGGTGTCACACCGCCAACTTCCCGACTCCGAGCTGTGTTTGAGAAATTCATGACAGAAAATCTAAGAATTTTTTTTTGCCTCAACCTGGGTTCGAACTCTGTTGTAGGGCAGAAACTTCGCCACTACACCAACGAGGCAGTCACTGACATTTCAACATAAGATATAAAGCTTGCTGCCACGATTTTGTAAACAGGTCTACCCTCTCTACATTCCCCATAATGATATTCAAGGAATATTTATTTCTTCTGTTTGGTATTCAGCAATACGCCATGTTTACTGCGTACTACTATTGTGTGTTCAGAGAATTGCGTAAGCATCATTCAATAGTTCTAAGTGGGTCATAGTGCTTTCAAATTTGAAATAGCTCTCTTGAAGAGCTCTCGTGATGTCCTGGATGCATTGAGTGCCGTGTTTATATTGGATTATAATAACACAAGAGATTGTTTGACCTCAATCTGAGCAGAAAAGCAATAGAGAGTCTGCGGCGACCGTGTGCGGGTAAAAGTTATGTTTCTAAATAGTTCTGGAGAAGTTTATGCTTGGAGGAAAAGTATGTTGACCTAAATATCTAGTGGTCAATGTAATATTGTCACATTATATTGAACATTTAACTACTAAAGATTACATTTAACTATTAAGGTTAGGTTAACTACTAGAGATTCTTATTGAAGGAGAGTTGTGGCATAGTTAACTAAATTTTAGGTTTTTTGTGCGACAAGTTTCATTATTCAGCCACATTATGTCCACCGCTGAGCATATAGAGTAGGGCGATAGTTTGTCATACGTCATGTCGCAGGTAAATAAATAAATTAACCGATCTATGAACGTAAACACTAATAAATCCGTGCTATTGACCCGGACCAAATTTCAGAACTGTAAACATCTTATCTTAGCAGCTAATCTTAATACAGTTGTCAAAATACTAACACTCACTAACACCTAGGTTTAAGCGTCAATTATTGTAATACCGAACCCATGGATCTTAGTTGCCCGAATAAAATAACATAAATTGAAAAAAAAATAATTGAAAAATGACACATTTAGTGACTGCACGGCGCGGCGGTGCGGGCGCATACGATCGCTATTTGTTTTCGAATCTGGACCACGACAAATGTGCTAGACCCGCTTATTGACTTGACAACACGTAATACATATCGACTGGGTTGCTTGTAACAAAGTGACACATTAGATTTCAGTAACTAAAATAAATAAATAAATAAATAAATATTCCACAACAATCACACCAATTCTCTAGTCCCAAATTAAGCTACGAGGCTTGTGTTATGGGTACTAGACAACGGATAAACATACTTAAATGCTTTTTTTTGTAAATAAATACATATTATACATAGAAAACACCCAGACCAGTACAAACACACATGTTCATGCACACTTATGCTTGTACTGAGCGGGGATCGAACCCGCGACCCTTGGTTTAGAAGTCCGACCTGTGGACCACTGCACCAAGCGGTCGTCAAAATGCATTATTCAAGCACCTAAATCATAATTCTAATCAATCTTACTGAATAAACAATTAAGTTGCATTACTATAACTTAAAGAATTGACCATTGAAAATATTTGTTTACAATCTGAATTAAGGCACTTTATTTTTGGCATAGACAAAGCAAATTTCTTTACAGTGTTAAATTAAAGAAAACATCGGACTGCCACAGGCCGGACTCGAACCCACACACCTCTAGCAAGCCGGGCAATTACTCTACCAATTGAGTTACCGTGATACTTACTCATTCATCCGAATTTCTCTTAGTGCTCCTGAGGCTGCAGTTTAGATAATTTCTTTAAGTGTGTTTTCATTCTCGTTTTCACATCTTCGAGCATGAAAAAGTATCAGTATAAACATTAGAGTTTGTGGATGGTTGAGAATGACCGAATTTATATATGCTCATGCCGATTCTATCAATTAGCGATATATTATATATAGCGATATATATTTTGACGACCGTTTGGTGCAGTGGTCGGACTTTAAAACCAAGGGTCGCGGGTTCCATCCTCGCACAGTTCAAGCATATGTTTGCATGAACATGTGTGATCTTTCTATGTATAATTTGTATCTATTTACAAAAAAAAGTATCTAAGTTGTTTATTCGTTGTCTAGTACCCATAACACAAGCCTCGTAGCTTAATTTGGGACTAGAGAATTGGTGTGATTGATGTGAAATATTTATTATTATTATTATTTATTATGTAGGAGCCTAATTAGCCAATGTGTATTTGTTGTCATTTTTCGAAAATGTTCGAATACAATTGCGAATTAATTTAATGCAACGTCATTACTGCAACCGTTACATCGTATCATTGAACTCGAACACAAGAACACTTGCACAATCCGTGCTGTTTTTAGAATGTAAGTGATAAATGATGGATGGTGGCCATTACGGCTGCTGAATATTTATCAAAGTGCATCGGCGAATAATTGTTTTTGCAGCGTTGAAAAGTTAAAAATTGGTTGCCTGTAAAGTCGGTATACGGGCGAAAGTTTTACGTGACAACGACCTTGAGTGGTAAAATAATTTTAATGTGAATATTCATTCGTATAACATGAACCGGTGTGTATGCCTATCTCTCTCACTCTCTCTCTCTCGCTCTGTCTCTCTCGCTCTTAGGCGGGTTAACTGTGCTCGAGTGGAAGGGACGCGTGCCTTTCACTTTTTATGTCTGTCTCACTCGCTCTTAGGCGGGCTAACCATGCCCGAGTCGAAGGGACGCGTGCCTCTCACTCGCTCTCATTGTGAGCGCATAACGTGAGCGGAGCGTAACGCAGTTTCTTGAAGTGTCACCCGGCAAACCAATTTATAAGACGTTGTCACGTCAAAAGCTTAGACAGTACCTAAATTATAAAATTCAATAAACTTTAATTTTTGATAACAAAATAATTTCACTTAATCATTTCTTAGTAGAGCAATGTAATACTGGTCATATTTCATTTAAGTGCATGTGTACTTGTATATCCAAACAAAATGAAAGCTTACCACACACAAATTAACACAAAAGTAAGCTACACCTGCTTATTAAGCAGTAGTAAAAATAGATATTTCCCAGAAAATTCGCCTAATTCTATAGACACACGCCATGACGTCACATCGCCTGTTGCAGTCAGGTCATATCACGTTGCACGCCAATCGCCAACTCAGCACGCATGCTTGTTGTATGCAAACTGCTGTCATTATTATAATGGGTGGTAATTAAACCGCCATCTTTTCAATAGCATTAATTAAGTGCTTAAAAAAATCGTTTATACAAAAGCTGAAAAAGAGGGTTATTTTGCTTTACATTTCCACTAATTGACGCCAGCGCAGGAACCACAGTACATCCAACTGTAATCACCTAAAAAAGATAGAACTGGAAGTCGCAGGACTTACAATACAGGCCTACAACTCACAACGTGACACAGTAGGTGCATCTGGAATCACAACACTGACACCAACAAAACACTCGACGCGAAATAATCCTGTTTTTTCAGCTTTAGTCATGGATTTCCGCAAAGTAACGCCTGATTTTACGAGGATTTTTAAACAGCATTAAGTGCTAAGAATGAAATTTATGACATTTTGGTCAAAACCAGGCAAAATATTTTATTCCAAACTTAGTTCACATCAATTTTGTACTTGCAGGACTGTTAACGCAAACTTACAAGTTTTATACACGCATAAATCATAAACAAGACCAACTTGTTTCATTGACAAGACCAGTACGGGTTTTTGCTTGATATTACATTTTCAGCCGAAGTTTTATGTTGCCTGCGAGGCCAATTTTTATGTTTGAACTTTTTCAACGCGGCATTTTTAATTATTCAGAACTTGTCATGTATTAACAAAGTTAAAACACGAAAGCAACAGTAAATTAATTAATTTGATTAATTTCTCTTGTTACAATACAAGAGAAGCGTATTAATTTCACGTGGTTACATCGTATAATATATCCATTAGATATGAGCAAAGAGGCGATATTAGAAAGTGACGAAGCAAAAAAAAAGAAAAGCCTTCTTTACGCCGCTACAGAGCAGAAATAGCAGAAGATATTGCGAATGGTACATACGACGGCTTATCGAGGTGAATACTGAGGCATCTTGTGGCCTTACTATAAGAGCGATTTTGGCATAAAATGGCTGTCGACTGTACACAAACAAACCTCAAATGTGTACTCAAAGAGCGTTTTATTTTAAGGGTGACCTTAGAAGAGTAAATGTCACCTTTCTTAACATTTGAACCCACGATTTTATCAAGTGCCAATAAATATTTAGAATCAATTGTCAAGGTGTAGGGTTACCAACTAAATTTGTGTTGCAACGACAAAATTTTAGTAGTTTGACATATACTTTAAGTATATTTACGTGATGTAAAACTGTAGGTTCCTATTGCAGTCGTTTTGATTCGTTTAATTTATTTAATGGATTTTATCACTAAGTTTTAAATTTTCAAAGAGACAGTTTAGGTTGTTACAAGCAAATATATGGTCATTCTAACTATATATATCGCTATATGTGTGGCCTAATACTGTAATACAAAAAATAAATCAGCACTGAAATTATTCAGTTAATGATTTTTAGTTTTAGTTTTTAAATGTTCACGATTTAGCAAGTTTATAAGTTAACCTTCCGAGCGCCGGCTGGTGGGGCATCCAAGACATCGCTGGAAGGACGAAGTCGCCAAAGACCTGAAAGAACTAGAAGTGTCCGACTGGTCAGATTTGGCACAGGATAGGGAAGAATGGCGCACTTTAATGTCGGAAGCCAAGATCCACTTCGGTTCGCTGAGCCAGCTAAGTAAGTATAGGTTAACAGTTTCTGACTAATGGCAGCCCTGAAGCATTTGATTGTCCCGGGAGAGGGGAGCCACCGGACATGGCACGCGACTCACATTAATGAGCATGTCCTTCGCATTTTAACCACTTTGAACACTTCATAGCACGTCACGGTATACACGGGCATCTTATGCAGTTGTGACAAAGACGATTTTTCAACGAAAATAAGAAGCATGATGTGTTGGCCATTGTACACTCGACCTCACAAGTCTATAAAATGTGTGTTGCAAAACCAACCTTAATATAAAGGCATATCATTCCGCAGTGATTACCTTGATGTGCTGACGTCTGTACAATAGATAGGTTTTTACTTCGTAAGGTGTAACACCGCCAACTTCCCGACTCCGAGCTGATTTTGAGAAATTTATGACAGAATGCCTCGGAAAGCACGTTAAGCCGTTGGTCCTGCGCCTGATCTCTCTCCGGTCATGTCGGATAGCCGTCTCACCGAACTTTGAGAGTGATGGAACAGTGAGTGCACCTGTGTATTGCGCTCACACTTGTGCACTATAATATCTCCTGCGTAGTTGGCTGATCTCTGTTGAGATTGGCCGCCGTGGTCGAAATCGGCCAGGAGGACTACTACAAGTACTATACTACTTCGTATGGTACCATTTATAAGTCTTCATCAGATTATAAGTTACTTAAACATCCGGTCATTTAGTTAATCTAAATGAAAAAATCTAAAATACGAAATACTTTTCGACCATTTTCATTGTTTTTTATTTACTAAAATTGAGTAATCGTATCTTTTGCTTATAAAGTGACTCATTTGTAAAAGCAATTAAATTTTATATGAAAAATATACCTATTACTATGTATGAAAAGGGCCAATTTAAATTCATGGACATTTTACACTAACGAATAATGTTTAGGCTTAAAAATTATTTATCATAAGAAATTTACATTTCACTTAAATTGAGACACAAGCAAGATATTCATATTAAAATTATCTATTATTTTCTTTTTTGGTTTTCGTTATAAGATGTGCCTTAAGTTCGTTCTTAAAAAGGTTTAAAGAACTTTATTCTCATAAGAATACAAAAATGTGTTCATATCTTCACATGTTTTTATATCATTTGGGAGTTTATTGAACAATTTTACTACTTCAAACAATACTGTCTTCTTCCCCTAATTAGTTTGTGGGGTAAACATTTCTAGTTTACTTTTATTCCGCAGATTGTGAGAATATTTGGAATAACTTTTCTATTCGTCACTGAGTCCTAAAAGATACTATCATATAACTATTGTATTTTATTTATTCTTCTCGTTTTACATTTAATTTGATTTCCTTTGAACTCTGTTCAGGATAACAGAGGTTTTTACGAATCCCCTGTATGCAAAAACATTGGCAAATAATGGAAAGCTAATACCAATATATTCGGTACCGATACAAACTTTTAGGAAAGTATATAGTAATGGAAAGCTAATACCAATATATTCGGTACCGATACAAACTTTTAGGAAAGTATATAGATCTAATGTTTATAATGTTAGCTAAACGATATTAAAAGTTTTTGTATATTCAGAGGCTTACAGATTTTATTGCTTTTGTTAAGGTTCTATTTAGGGCAGACAATAAGATAACATTAATGCTAACGAGTAAAAGAGTACGCTGATCTATTAAAAAAATCACCCATCCCTATTATTATTGTGATTGTTGTAAAATATTTATTATTTTTGTCCTCTGCCATTTTGCAGAAACAAATGAAAAGCAATAGTTACCTCGTTTCGGTGCGTGCTGAGTGTGACATGGATGGAACGTGTCAAAAAGCCACTGTGTTTTTTATTTCCCGTCTAATGAAAACAACATTTTACCATCGTACCATAAGCATTATTTTTGCTTCTTTTTCAATTCGAAATAGGTTTACTCATCATGGCCCATGACTAAGCCTACGAGGAAAAGAGTGGATGTCTCAATAAACTTACCTACCAAAACTACTTAATTGGAATTCTAGTTCAGATAATTGAGTCTAATAACTTTCCTAAGCTGTCCTGAAAAAGTTCTTTGCAGCTTATCAGGGCCCTTGACAAAGTTACATTGCGTGGTCGACCAACAAAATGTATCGTCATGACATGTGCCTTCGCCGTGGTCACGTGACAACTTAGTGTAGACAAATGTCGTTTTCATACATTTTCCAAATGAGACGGTTCGTTGTTTCGTTGATCGACATCCTTTGGAATGTAACTTTGCTTAGGGGACCAGGTAAGGAGTGAGTGATCCAATAATCTGATAGTAGTAATTTACAAAGGTACAGTAAACAGGCATCTTCTACGCGAGTTCGTTTCATTTTATCGACTCAGACTTTGCCTCGTTGGGCTTATTTCAGGTAACAAAAATGAATTTATTTATTTGAAAAAAAAACACATTTTAAACATCATTTCTTCTAAAGAGTGTAGTAAAAGGGAACAGGAAGCCGATGCGATCGCGGTCAGCGCGCTAATTGCCCGCGTTGCGCGTGCGCATCTCTAGAAAGCCGCACATGCGCGCGACGCGACGCTAACACGGTGTTCAACGATATCTGTATTATTATGTATCACTATCATTATAGTCGAACTTCTTTCTTTTTGAAATTAAATTCTTTCTATTTGTTTTTATTATCAAAGTTCCATAATCGCTTAAACACGTTTTGTTTTTATAACTTAGAACATGAATATGCTGAGTTGATTTTTATGATTGTTTTTCTACGAATAACATAAAAGATTACTCATTTTCATGTACTAATAATAATTAGATAGATAGACAGAATATTATTCATTGCCGTAGATACTAGGATTTTTACATGTTGTCATTTAATAATAATAATAAATAGTAGGTACCTGACTAATTAATTATATTTGCATGCCCTATAATAAGGTAAAACATGTGTACATGATAGAGACAACTAGAAGAGAGAACTTTTTCGTTTTCTCTTTTATTTATTTTGTCGCACCGCCCACTAAACATTTCTGCTTAGCCCAAAGGTATGACTGGTAGAGAATGCCCTACGGCGTTAAGTCCACCTTTTGTACAAAGTATTGTTGTGCAATAAAGCTTAAATAAATAAATAAATAAGAGAGAGACATAGAGAGAGAGAGAGAGAGAGAGAGACTGCTAGAAACAACTTTGAAATTCCATGTTTTGCGCAAATAAATATATTTCATTTCATTATTCATTGCTCACTACACAGATAAAGAAGATTACCAAAAAATAAATTTTGTTGAAGTTGTACAGACAGCAAGTCAGGCTATACCTATTTTTGTTGTAAAATCATTCTTATCATTAAGAAGATAAGATGACGCAGTGTTTATCTTAATCTGCTGTCGCTTGTACAATTAATTTATATCAAGTGTTTAATTTAAAATCGTCTTATTTGTTAAGTATTTTTTGCGTTCACAACGCTATTTTTAATTTCGAAAAGACAACACTTCCCGATGACCGGAGCCGAAAAGAATTTTTTAAGTGTTGTCTTTTCGAAATTAAGATCGTCTGTTTAATCAAGTGCGTAAGGTACGTACCTGCCTACAAACGCGCTCACATTTTAAGTTATCCAAATAGGTATTTTAAAATTTATTCAAGATAATGATACCGTTGTTTTAGTTGGCATCGAGGATAATCATTGATTTTTTTAATATTTTAAGGATCACCAGCGAAGACCAGGAAATTGATATTATTATCTATGTGGATAAGATATTATAAGCTGGATAATGTCTTATCGATTCAATGTCAAATGTTTAATACTACTCACTAATTATAGACAGCAACCAGCTAGTTGCTAATCATATTGTTTTGCAATCTAATAAATTTTATCAACTTTTACTATTTAGACTCGCCGTGATCCTGTCCTAATATTTCCATCGGTAAAGTTTGTCAAAAGCAAATTATATACACACTTTCCTATAAAACAATTCTTACATGACATATTTGAACAATACAAAACCTACTTTGTAAACTTTAACACACGTAAAAACATCTTCATTAATCGAACGGCGTCGCATATTCGCACGTTTTCATCGACTCATTACATGACAAATTAATTGACTTTTACGAATAATTAATGAGAAAACAATTCGAAAACTTGCACTTACTTACATACAATTGATCATGAATCAACTTTATTGGAGTCTAGTTGATGACACTTGGTAATAATCACACTTAAAGTGAGTTGTATATCATCGTTATCACTTTGCGCTTATTGCGTAATAGTGAGGGCGCGCGGTCCCTCCCACGACACGCGGAGGACTGAGCCAAAACGTTTGCTATCACAGTCACGGGACGTATCTTATCGCTGATACCATGAAAACACTTACGTGATGTTATGCTAGATGACTACCTATGCTGTGCTATCGGAGATAGCAATTAAAATGATGGTTAAGTTATAAATTTCAATGTATTATGGGGTCCTAGGGTGTGGCGTGATGACCAGTAGCACAGGCTTCTCCCCGAAGCCTATTTCAGGCGCCAGCTCTCACTATCGTGGTTACATCTTGCATTAAGTATTTCTTTTATGTTTTCACATTAAATTAGTAAGTGGCCATTTTGATAAGGGACAATAAATATTTATGATTTCCGAATTTTATAACAATTTTCTGGCTTGCGAGAGGTTGTACTCGTAGGTTTCAGTTCCACGTGGGGAGTCGGAATTGTTTGTAACTGTTTTTTAGTAGTTTAATGTAATTATTTTTATACTAAGGATTAACTGACTGCCTCGTTGGTGTAGTGGCAAAGTTTCTGCCTTACACCCGAGAGGTCCTGGGTTCGAATCCCAGCTCGAGCCAAAACTGTTTCTGAGATTTTCTGTCATAAATTTCTCAAAAACAGCTCGGAGTCGAGAAGTTGGCGGTGTTACAACCCCGTGCCTCGGTGCGCACGTTAAGCCGTTGGTCCTGCGCCTGACCTCTCTCCGGTCATGTCGGATTGCCGTCTCACCGAACTTTGAGGGCGCAGGAACAGTGAGTGCACCTGTGTATTGGGCTCACACTTGTGCACTATAATATCTCCTACGTAGTTAGCTGATCTTTGTTGAGATTGGCCGCCGTGGTCGAAATCGGCCAGGAGGACGATTAGTAAGGATTGAAAGCGGGAAATTCTAACCCAACCTTTATTTTTGTAACAAACCGAGACGACTTTAGTAAGACGGCTTTGGTAATTAATCAAAGGCTTCAGGCGTAACTTTTTGTACGTACAGTGAATTGCGAAATCAATGGTATTTGTAACTTTGTGTTAGGGGAAACGGAGTTCATTTTCTGTTAATCAGCTTTTTGGTGAAATTAGTTAGTGAGTTGTTGGGTTCCGAACCCAAAGGACTTAGCAAACACACCCCGTAGGTAAATAGGAACAGTAGCCAACTCTTTAGGCTATTTTGTTGTAAATCACCCGTACTACAAGCTTCACCTGAAAAAGATAGAACTGGAAGTCGCAGGACTTACAATACCTACAACTCACAACGTGACACAGAAGCTGACAATGACGCCACGGTGTCAGTGTTGTGATTCCAGGTGCATCTTGTGTGTCACGTTGCGAGTCGTAGGTATTGTAAGTCCTGCGACTTCCAGTTCTATCTTTTTCAGGTGATTGCATTTGGATGTATTTTGGTTCCTGCGCTGGCGCCGTTTAGTGGAAATTTAAAGCAAAATAATCCTCTTTTTCAGCTATAGTCTATTTTTTAGCACAATACGCAAAAACATGGCGGCTTCGTTTCCTATATGTTTAAGCAAAATTAGAATCAGCTGTTTTGTATGACAGCTGGTGTTGCAAGCCGAAAATCAGAGCAGCCTTCAATTAATGTGTTCAATCGACTAACTACGACTTTAAACAGGTGCACCCAAATACTGAAATACACTTTACGAACTAAAATAAATACCTCATTTATATTCAAGGCGTTGTAGGCGAATTGGCTAGACGACACCACCAATCGTTGACATACTTTTTATTATCTGTCAAAACGGTCTGCCTCCATAGATTTTGTATGGGAATAATGAACGTGACGTCACTAGAAATCGGAGTCAATTGACCGAATATTTATTGAGTTTTGTGTGTTTAAAAATTGGTTTTGACAGCTTTTTGGAAATAAACTGGTTATAATTACTTCATAGGGGCTATGTTTTTTAAACGCCATGGTCTTGAAAATATTTAAGATAGCTGTCATCATGCCAATTGCCTACTTAAAATACATTTATTATTACCTAAATTTTAGGTAGATGGGTGGCTGAATTTAATACTGATGTTTTTTTTTGCATTTCAGACATGTATGTTTTGTAGAAATTCCGACTAAACATTCATTCATACGAAATGATTAATCGAACGCGATAAGCGTTAACAACTGCGCACGCGTCGCGAACCTCATTAAGCTCCAGCGAATATCTCATAAACAGTTTTATGGTGCCATTAATGGTTTCGTTATTAACACTAAGCTAATGCGATTTCAGTATTTTGGTGTACGAGTAGGAATTATTCTCATGTTTTTGTTTGATTTACGTTGTCTTAGATATATTTAAAGTATTAGGGACTTTTGCGGACCTCTAAATTTTGTGACACTATCCCATACAGGAAATAGATGACCGAACCATATAAGTTGAGTTTAGGACAGATGTCACACCTCAAAAATGGGCATCTATCCTACAAAGTCTTTGAATTCATTTTCGCATTGCATGCTACCGCTACGACCCATACAACTGAGCCAATGAAGATAGAGTTAGAGATTCTTTTGATAGATATGAAAAAAATAATCGAATTTATCTGCGAAACTAATGTAATTAAAATCGGTTCATCTATACCACTGAGGTATCTATCACGGCTTTACCCAATAGTGTATAGTATTCTTCGCCCACGTATAAAACCTTAACTCTATTAACGAAAGGCAAATGCCAATAGCACGTCGGTGCTAGGCACGGAAGCGAACGTGTCAAAGGGTGGCGTGGACGCAGCTCAAACAGATAGGACAGTTTACCTTAACAAAGTTTACAACGGTAAAAAGTACACCTTTATATTGTAACGCAGTTATGCGTTTATTTCATGAGGTTACGCTTAGCGCATACATGTATTTTTTTAAGTTTACCTCTTAAAGCAAATGAATTGAAAAGTCACCAGCTTTGGTCACCAGTTACTACCTGAAACAAATACAAAACACAATAAATATACTGAAAAAAATTACAATGTAATATACAGAAACTAAGTAGACTACCATGGAAGGCAAGTTAAGTTCTTTAAGGACAAAACAATGTCACAACTTATATGTTAACACTTAGCATGCAATGTATAATCTGCTAAATTTTTCATTTCGTTCTGTAAAGATTTCTTCTTCTTCTTTCTTTCAATAAAGATTTTGATTTAATTTGAGAAGTAAAACAGGTTATAAAAATATGTATTAATGTCGAAAGGATATTATAATAAAATTTATGATAATAATAATAATAATCATTTATTTCAGTTAAGAGAGGATATCCATACATTTTTGTTAGTTACAAAAAAATAAAATTTAAATATCAATGTTAGTAAAATTACATCTAGATTTATTAAAAAAAAACAGGTTTTTAATTCCCTGAGCATGCAGGTAAACCTAGTGCCTGAACAGGGAACATGAGGGTTTATCTTTAATGGCCATCAGGATGCTGTTGACGCTCCGCCGGACTCTGCTGAGCATTGAAGCCGTACGCTTCCGAATGATGGCATAGAAGTCATCAACTCCAGCTTGCGCGAACATTGCTGATGCACTACAGAATCTGGGGAGCCTCATCAACACCCTGAAGGCGTTATTATATTGCACGCGGAGCGCGTTATATGCCCTCTGCGAGTAGCTACACCATAGGCTGCAGGTGTAGAAGGTTTGTCACCATGTCATCTGCATAACTTATACTGTTAACCATCAGACCGTCAACAGAACAGCCAACCCTGATGCTGCTGGGTCTAGACATTAGCTCGTCCATGTACAAATTCAAAAGCGCCGGAGAGGACAATCCTCCCTGCCTTACTCCACATTCCAGGACGTATTCTTTGGACAATGCCCCAGTCCATTTAACCTGGTTAATTTGGTTACTGTACCAGTACTGAAGTGTGCCCACTAGTTAATTTTGACCATAACAAGTTGTAGTTAACCAGGTCAAATGCCCTGGAAAGGTCCAAGAAAGCGGCGTATACAGGTGTTCCCCTCTGGGTGTAGTACTTGACGGTGTGCTTAAGCGAAAACATAGCACTGTCCGTTGATAGGCCGGGCTGAAACCCAAACTGGGCATCATTTAGTTCTACATGGTGACTAAGTCTCCGCTCAAGCACCCCATCAAGCACCTTTGCCAATAAGGTGGCCAACGATATGGGTCTATAGATTGACATATCGGATATATCCCCTGTCTTGTTCTTTACAATGGGTACTACAATTGTCCTCATCAAGTCAGATGGTAAGTAAGAGTGTCTTATACAGAACGTATATAATAAGGATAGAACCCTAGGGAGGTGAAACCCAGCATGTTGAAGGTGTTCTATGCCAAGGCTATCGGGTCCCGGTGACTTTCCCCTCTTCATGTCTCTGATTATCGCCCTCACTTCACTCATTATATAAATGACAAAGATATATAGAAATATTTCAATGAAAACAATTACAATTATTGTAAATCAAATTTGAAAAGAGGCAATGACAATAGTGACTGAGTTTCTTGCGCCGCTTCTTCTAAGCACTGGTCCAAATTGTCCCGAAGCCGTGGTAGGGGTAATTTATATGTTGGGATGTGTAAAATTGCTACTTGTTAGTCTATTTGCAAATATAAATTGATTTTATGGATTTTTATTTTATTAGTTTGGCTACTGCAATATCAGCAGGCTCTTTTTACTCAAGTATAGTAGTAGATGCATACAAGTGATGCAAATCAGTGCATCGTATCCAACATTTAGATAGATTGTCCTCATTTCAATCACTGCTGCGACATCGAGATAGCGCAGCAGTGATTGAGATAAGGACAAACTAGCTTACTTGTAATCATGTTTAGGATGCTGTTGGTAATGGCGCGCATTCTGTGGACCAGGGACGCGTACCGTTTCCGCATTGTAGCGTAGAAACAGTCCACAAGTCAGTTATGAATCTTTCGAATTCATTTACTTTAAAGTGAGCTGGGTGCTACTCCTGCGCTAGACACAGGCCTCTCGCCAGCGAAAGTGATGATCTGCGCATTAATTAGAAACAATTGCGTTAACTTTTAATTGCGTAGGCCCTACTTCATAATCTACGTATAGTCAAGGCTCTAGCTATCCCGTTTTCTTGCACAGTTTAGCCAGCGAGAGTGAATAGGCTGGCGATAGTAAAAAACTACGGAAATCAGCTTAAGAAGTAGAGCCCCAGATAACTAGCTATGGTTCTACCGATTTTTGGTTTCGAAATAAAAACACGATTTTGAAGTAGTTTATAACATCTTTTTAATTTATGAAGTAGGTACATAATATGACGCACTTCTTTTCGCCGAAAATATACACCGTAACTCGTAACGCGAAAAACCGCTTATTTCTATAAGTACGTACGTAAGTAAATGTAAATTACCGGATATTGCAAAATTAGAATCTTTTAAATAATGTTGATAACAGATCATTAACACTAACATATTGTGGATGGAATACATGGTTATGTGGTGAATTTTATGAGTGTTTTTAACATTTAACAATTTTATTGCCGACTGATACCTCAACTAATAAATATCGAATATAACAAAATATAGCTTTACAAACCTGGCAAGATAAACATATTTAATTTAGACTAGTTTTATCAAACGGAAACTGAAGCTTTATACACAAACTCTCACAATCACTATCTCCATCAAACAAAACGCTTTGTCATAGATAACAAAACAGTGTTTACTTGTTTACTTGATTCGCCCCCTTATTTCCGCCAGAGACAATACACGGACTGACAGGCAGATAAACATCTGACGCCGTTTTAATAATGCGTTTTCTTTCGCGTATGTTGCATAAGCCTTTCTCATTTTCGTATGGCATGGAGAAAACTGTATGAAATCGTGATCTGTTTAGCTTGGGTGTTGTAAAATCAAATGGTTTAACTAAAAAAATACGTTTAAGAGCAGGAAAAGGTTCGAAGTTTTGCGCGTCGTATCAATAGGCTAGATGACACCACCAATCGTTGACATACTCTTTATTATCTGTCAAAACGGTCTGCCTCCATAGATTTTGTATGGGAATACAAAATCGTGACATTACGGTTGTGTATCAGAAATCGGAGTCAAATGACCGAATATTTATTGAATTTTGTGTGTTTAAAAATTGGTGTCTACAGCTTTTTGGAAATATACTGGTTGTATCAACTTCATAGGGGCTATGGTTTTTAAATGTCATGCTCTTGAAAATATTTAAGACTAGTGGCCGCCCGCGACTTCGTCCGCGTGGAAAGCCTTTATCTTAAAAATTCTTTATGAATTGTAGCCTATATGTTATTCTGATGTATAAGCTATATTGTGGTAAAGTTTCATTCAAATCCATTCAGTAGTTTTTACGTGAAAGAGTAACAAACATCCATACATCCATACATCCATACATCCATACATCCATACTTACAAACTTTCGCCTTTATAATAGTAGTAGGATAGGTGTCACTATGCCTATTGCTTGCTATATTCGAAGCTGTTTTATTAAAACGTAGGTACGTTGATATCAAAGATGGCAATTTTGTATGACAGGAAATACGTTTTTTTTAATCATGTTCTATTTAGTCATTATTTGGCCACAATCACAAGTGACGATGTTGCTGAGGATGGATCATAAAGTCTAGTAACACCTTATCACTACTTTTTTTAAAGTAGGAAAACATTCTTTTTTGCAAAATTAATACCTAAATTCCAACTGCCTAGTTTAAAACACAGCATTCTATGTCATCATCAAGAACGAAATCGTGAGAACTTACGTTACATATAAAAGGTTTATTAAATGAAGTAACATTTAAAATATGGGCCATCACAGATCTCAGCGCTCAAGACGTCTCAACAAAGCATCTGCTAGTATAAATCATTTCATTAATTCATAAACAGAAGCTATTGTCTTGTGTTCAGACACAAAAAGGTACTTTTAAAGGTAGGTAGTTCGACACATTCGCGTCATCTCCGTTCCTCTGATAAATTGACCTTGGCCTTTCCACTTCACCGTACCAATTTTAAAGCCAACTCCTTCCACATTCAGGCCATCAGGCTCTGGAATGCTCTTCCCGAAAATATAAAACAGGCTCCCAGCAAATTATCATTCAAGAGACTCAATCGCACCCACTTTCTTACTTTATCGCAACCTTCATTATAGATCTTCCTTTAACAGATCGTCAAATTTATTTATTTATTTAGTGTATATTAGTATATATTATTATGTATTTTTTAATATGTTTTCTTATATAAATTGATTGTATACTTTATATTTAATCTCTTTTATTTATTTAGTCGCACCGCCCACTAATCATTTCTGCTTAGCCCAAAGGTATGGCTGGTAGAGAATGACCTACGGGGTTAAGTCCACCTTTTGTACAAAGTTTTCTTGTGCAATAAACCTCAAATAAATAAATACTTCCTAACGTTTCGTCTGTATTTTCGTGTCTAGCCAGTGCGTGCGCACGCGCGGGCAAGCTTGTCAGAATGACATACACTACACTCGATAATCTGTACGTCAGCTTAGAGAGTACGGCTGTTCTAATCTTTTGTAATCAATTACGTTATCTTTGTGACATAGATATTTTTTATTAATTTGATACTAACTTTTACCCACGGCTTCGTCTGCATTAGGTGGTTTTTTGTAATACCAATTTTATCCAAATATACCTAATTCAAATCTATTGTAATTTCAGATCTTTTGTAATTATTCCCCCGGGAAAGCGTTGTTTTCCCGCGGTCAAAAGTAACTTATGTCCTTTCTTAAGTCTCAAACTATCTCTTTACCTAATTTTATTTGAAACTGTTCAGTAAATTTAGGCGTAAAAGCGATCGGAGCACCAGAGTTTTCCCATGGAAATTCGTCATTTCCCCGCGGTAAAAAGTAGCATATGTCCTTTCTTGGGAATCAAAATATCTCCATACCAAATTTTATGCAAAGTGGTAACAGATAGGCAGACAGACAGAGATACTTTCGCATTTATAATACATATTAGTATCTAAGGGTAATGCTATTTGGGCTACAAGTCGCGTGTTATTATTAACAATGGGCATAAATTACATACGGTACGATAAGGCTGTGGCTGAGGCCTATATGTATAGGCGGGCAGCAACGTTACGAATAATTCTAGCCACACTTTATTAGTTCCATTGAATTTCGAAATTAAATCTGACATGGGTCATATAAACTCTTTTGCAAAAAAAACGGGCACTTTAGATTTTTTTCCTCTACTTTAATGAAGAAGAACAAGAAATAGGTTTTATTAATTTGACGATGTATTGGCATGTTATTTGAAGCATCCTGGCATGATTCTTTACGTTCCAAATTTAAAATTTGAAATTAATAAAAGAAAAATAATGATTATTGTGGATTATTCTAAAATTGCTTTACTAATGGCGCGAATTGCTGAAACGATTTTTAACTGATTACGATATTTTAAAACTTTTTGGACATTTTCTGCAAATTAAACAATTTAATCTTTATTTTTACATTAAATACCACTTTTTGATATGAGTGATAAAGCGATAAGGGCCGGTAAAATTATAGCCCTACTTGAAGAAGGTTGTTCGCAAACTTACGTGTCTCAGCGGCTAAATGTGAGTCGTTCAACTGTCCAGAGGACTTGGCAACGGTATCAAGAGACCGGTTCGGTCAAAAGAAGACCCGGTTCGGGAAGAAAACGATGCACAGAACCAAGAGATGACCGCTTTTTGGTGAGTCAGGCGTTGCGGAATCGTAAGGCGTCAAGTGTGGACCTGAAGAAGAGCCTTGAAGAAGTAAAAGGAGTAGAAGTTAGCTTGTGGACGGTCAGGAGGAGGCTTTTGGCTGCCAATATCAGGAGTTACCGCCCAGCTCGGGGCCCTAAATTACTCCGTGAGCACCGTGTTGCTCGACTTCAGTTTGCTCGGAACTGTGCTTCATGGACTCTGGAGGACTGGAATAAAGTATTGTTTTCTGATGAAGCTAGAATCTCTTTGTGTGGAGAGGACCGACGCCGGCGAGTGCTGCGAAGACCACGGGAATGCTATGCGGAAGTGTGTTTCGAAGAAATCACTCCTTATGGCGGAGGCTCCGTTATGTTTTGGGCAGCAATTAATTCGACGGAGCGTACGGAGTTAGTTTTCATAGAAAATGGAACATTAAATGCACATCGGTACATAATGGAAGTCCTAATTCCATATGCACAACCCACATTGACTGCACTTGGGGAAGATTCCATTTTTATGGACGACAATGCTCGCTCGCACCGTTCTGGCGACGTGGAAGCGTACATGCAAGAAGTTGGGATCCGTCGTTTAGATTGGCCAGCTCGAAGTCCTGACCTCAATCCAATTGAGCATGTCTGGGATGTTCTAAAGAGACGTGTAAGATCAGTGCAACCTGCTCCACAAAACATCAGGGAGCTAAAAAGAGTCATTGCAGAAGAGTGGGAACGAATTCCTCAAAACGTTATTAAAAACATCGTGGAAAGCATGCCCAGAAGGATTCAAGCTGTGATTTTGGCAAGAGGAGGTCACATTCGGTATTAGGTTTTTACATTTGTAACTTTATTTAATTAAAAAAAGTAAAAAAACATCTTATCTTTATTGCCGACCACTTCTTATTGTTTGGGCGTGTACATCGGTTTTAAAGAATCCATCGTTTTTTTTTTCTTTTAGTTGCCCGAACTCACTTCACGCGCATTAATTTACACGATTATAAGTATACAGACTACGTCAAAGAAATAAATTTCATTTAATTAACTCAAATCGACCTTAGAACGTAAATTTCCTTAGGTGCCCGTTTTTTTTGCAAAAGAGTGTATATAGGTGCGGCTTCGTAAAGCACGTGTTAGATTAATAAAGCTAGTAAGTAGTTCTGTGCTATTTTCTATAGGGTGTGCCATTTACAATTAAGTTTCATCCTCTTAGGGGTTCAATTTAAAAAAAAATTTTTACATGCTTCATCAATACGCTTATTTTTTATGAATTTTGAAAAAAGAGAAACTAACACTCTTAGGAGTCTTAGGGGTTCAATTTAATAAAAAATAACTTTCACATGCTTCATGAATAAGCTTATTTTTCTATGAATTATAGAAAAAGAGAGACTAACACGTTTATTTAAGAAAGAAACATCTTATCGTTTGACATACGTACGTAAAATGTGTGTTTATTAAACGACTGGCCGGGATGAAGAATTTAATAGGAAGTAAAAGCTACATTTGTGACGGGAAATTGGTAATTCGATCTTTTTGTAATCATTTGGAACAGTCCTCACTTGGAAACATGAAAAAAAACTCGAGTTTATTCACATTCAACAAATGAACAGTCGTCACATGTTATACATTTTAATGATCATTGAAGAATAAAACCACGTGAACAGTCGTAGTTTATTGGATCGCATATTTTGTAATTTTATCCTTTATTATTTCCAGAGAGTTAAACTATAACCATGCTTATAAACTTTTGAATTAGCAGCTTAGCTTGGATTCGACGAATAGTTACGTATCATTTCATCTAAGTTCGGATTCACTTATGTTCATTTCGCCTACTGGACGACTCAACTACTGTTTAATTCACCTTAGTTTGTTTCAACTAAAATGATGGACTGTTGTTTAAGATTTTGGTTGTTTCTACTATGTTCGAAATACCTATTGGTTGAATAAACTATTGGATGTTTCAACTTAGTTCGACGTACCTATTGGTTTATTAAGCTATTGGGTGTTTTAACTAAGTACGAAATACCAAATGGGCAAATTCGCAGGCAAGCATAATTGCATGCACGCAATTAGATTTTCTCGTCTCCGGCGCTGCGGGAAGTGCAGCCCTTTCGCTCTTGCGTATCAAATTGCAGTCCCCCAAGCTCGCTTCCGCAGCTTCGGCTTGTTAAAATGCTCTCTAGCTATTGGGAAGACTAGTAACACGGCAAAGGACCACTGCGAGTTTGGGACAACACAATTTGTTCTCTAAATAGTAGCCGTTAGTTCAATCAACCTTGGTTTTATTTATTGTAGTTGAATGGACGAGTTGGTTAGTTAACCTTAAGTAAATCAATCGTCTGTTAGTTCAATCAACTATAGTTTTATTAATCATAGTCGAATGAACCAGTAGGCGAGTCAACCGTAGGTGAGTTAACAATAGGTGAAATAACCGTAGGTGAATCGTCCGTTAGTGATTTCGCCTATTAGTTGAAACAAAAATATGTTATCGACCTTTAGGCAAGTTAAATGATAGTTCTTTCCACCGAAGTTATATGGAAAACATGTAGTTGTACCAAACTTAGTCGAAATCATACGGTACCGATGAAATATATTTAATAGTAAAGTAAACTAAAATTCCATTTATTTCTACGTCAAAACGTCAAGTAATTTTAACGTACCTAAACCAGTTAGGTCGAACCGCCCACAAACCGACTTTTCAAAGAATTAAGTAATTCTAAGAATTCTTCGATAACACTGAAAACTAATCACACAGTGAAAAGCAATAAATAGCAGTTATTTTCTTCCGTTAATAATAAACATTATGTTATCAGAAACGTATCGACACGTGTTATTTTTAGTACTAACATTTATGATAAATGATAGGTAGTTATTGCATTGTTGCGACTGGTTAACCTTTTAACCTTCGCCATTATTATTTTAAACTATCACAGAGGGTAAAGGTTTTTATTTCCATTTCACGCCTCGTTTCACTCATTGATTCATTGTTACAATACAGCTGATATCAAAACTGTTTGGTTCCGTGAAACAACGTTGTACTTTTATTGAGTTAGATTAAAAGAGTTTTTAAAAGAAAAAGTTTAATTTTTGTTTCTGGAAGGGATGATTTAATAACTTAATCACGATCGATGTTATATCATGTTATTTTGACGTTTCCATTAATACCTACAGGTAACGTAACATTCACTTTTTCGAGGCGAATTCTAATTTTTTAATCGACTTCAAATAGATAGATAGATTAACAAAAGAAAAATGTATAATTTAGGCGGTCTTATCGCTTGGAGCGATATCTTTCAGACCTTCAGGTACAGAAACATTTGAATTTACAGGAAGGGGGAATTTGAACAAAAAAATTAATAGGAGGAGGTTATCAATACGACTGTATTGGTAACTTGGTAAAATTTTTTAGACTTACGTGATAATTAACGTTCTGCACTTTTATTGAAATTAAAAGCTCTATCAGATTACAATACAACCAAACCGCAATGAAAATATTGTAACTAAGTAACAAAAACCGGCCAAGTGCGTGTCGGACCACGCATAAAGTAGGGTTCCGTTGTCAATTGGCACCGCGCTGTTTTGCATTTCTTGCATCATCATCATCTCCCTAGCCGTCAATGTCATCATTGTAAGGTATATATTTTTATATTATTTGTAATTTCGAAAGTATTTATCACAAGATACCCGACATAATTTTAATTTAGAGTTTCCGTGCCTGTTTCTTTACATGAGAAATTTGAAGTTCATAGGTCCAAGACTAGAAATTCCAGGGGGGGGGGGGTACCGTGTAAACGACTTTGGCGGGCTATAACGCGCAAATGGTAAAGCTGATAAAAAAGTGTATATAGTCCTTTTCAACGATACCACACACAAGAGGGTGCACTCAAAAAATTATTACCCCCCCCCCTTTACATGTATAGGGAGGTACCCTTAAAAAGGGGACATTTTATTTTTTCGGATTTTTAAAAATGAGATCTATATGTGAAGTATCCTCGAACCAAGTTACATGCAAATCAATCCATAAACGTAGAAGATATTCTGCTGTGACAGACTAGGACGGACTGAACGATCTTATAAGGGTTCCTTGTCGGACTACGGAACCCAAAAAAATTATTGGGATATTATGAAAGTCTTGTGTTTGTCAACTTTTATAATAGTTAGTTCCGCAATGACACTACTATTGGATTAAGGCTCCTGTTATACGCGCCGACACCCCAGACCGTATCAACAATGCTTTATTAGTAGATGACTTTTTGGCAATCATTCGCAAAAAGACACTCTCCATCGTCTCCAGAGTGATAAAGAGCGGGAACGAGATCCTGAAGATGATAGCAAGTAGGATGGATGCACCTATCTTTAGGGGGCACTCTGAGTTGCAGGTTTTGTGTGTGGGGAAATAGACCACTCAGAATTTAAAATATAAATAAATGTACTTTTCTTATTCATTACTAACCATAGATATTAAGATAAATGTTACTAATCTTTATGGAGCCAAGTTTCTCCGAAATAAATGATTTTTATTTATTAATTATTTTATTTAACTTTAGGTAATAGTATTCTTTAATAACATTAACACATTATTATACAAATATATTTTCCAAGTAACATCAAAAATAATTAAACTAAAATATTAGAATACAACTAGCCTAATAGTATAAAAACAGATAATCCAAAAAAATAAAAAATAAATTAAGGAAACAAAAATTCAAACTAGGTATACAGAAAAAATATCTCCCCCAGAGCTGCCATTGGGTATGGTGCCCAAAAGGCTGGCAGCGTGTCCTCTTTGTATGGCAAAGCTGATCCTTTGGCTGATCCTTTGGAAGCTGCCAGCCCTATGGTCACCAGTGTGTTGAGCTAATCTCTTCTTCTTTTAAGTGTAAAATACGTTGTTGACAAATTAAATGTCTCAATAAACATCGAGCTCCACAATAGGGAATATTCATGTTCTTCTTTTTTGTCTTAAATTAATAGTTTACTATTTTATAACATAGAAAAAAATATTAATGGGCTTCAAAATACTCTGGATATTTTAAAAAATGAAATTTAAAACTTTTAAAAAATTTAAGCAGTTCAAACGCCGCCATTTTGCGCGCGCTTTGCGTGACGTCACATGACACGTCAAGTGGGTGTTTACCTTAGTATTTACTGTAGACTTTTCAGTTACTTCGTAATTTTTACAATACAATGTCGTGTCAGATGACGTCACATTTCGTTCGACCTATGGTGGCGCGTTTTGGAAGTTTGAATTTCGCTCCCTTATTTTGCACTTTTTGAATATTATTTTAGGTGTTTAAATAATACGTAAATAAAAAAAAAATCTTTTCATTATAATATTACGATAATAAGTATTCGGGAAAAAAATATTTTAGGCCATTTCAAATTTTGTGCATATTCCCTATTATATATTACATACACATTCTCCGTGATTAACTCATTGCTGATAACCTCATTAGGTTTTTCCTCGCTTGAAACCAAATAAGCGCAACATAACAAATTTATGGTTACGGATAACTCATAACGGTAAATCCACACGTTTTATTTAAATACGCATGCATAATGCACTTTAGTTACATTATGTATGTACGGTTTCGTACTCTTTGCTGATATAATGATAGGAGAACGGAATGAAAGTCCTTGATAGTGATTAACTGATAGTAAGTTGAAAAGATAGAAAGAATAACTGTAGTCAAAAAACGAAAGAAAAAGTTGTCAAGCTTGTGAGTTTTATAACTCTTAGAGAGCAAATAAATTAAATAGAAGTTGAATCAGGTGTCGGGGTTCCCTATCTTTTTATGGCGAAGTTTATGTTTGTACACACGGCTCCATATCAAGCTATTCATTTTCGTTGCAAATTCCCCCTCATTACGCATTAGACACCGCAGTAATTAACTTGACGCGTGTCCGTGTGTACATATTATGGTTTTTTCTTATTTTTATTTAAAATGTATAATGACATCTTGATATTTTGACACTTGTAAACACAATCCATTTTTTAAAATTTGCATGCTGTTAATAACGGCTAAGTAAGCAGAAAATCCTAAAAATGTGTCATCTTCAGTGTACCTTGTTCATAAAAAGATAATAAATTTCATTCATTTCATTTATTTCATTCATTCCATTCGTTTCATGCATTCCATTCATTTCATTCATTCATTCATTGGTGAAATGAATGAATTTAATTTGGTGATTTTAAGGTATTTTAAAATTGATATTGTTACTAACGAGTTAACTCGTATATTGAACAATTACCTCGTTCCCTTGGCGTGCGTGACCCGGTATGCGCAAGAGTGGCGCTGGGAGCGGCCAGCGTACGAGCACAATAGCGCAGTGCGGGCCCGTGATGACAACGATGGAAGGTTAGGAGGGATACGATTTGGATTGTTTTATTAACCAGAACAAAATAATAAGAAAGAAAAAACATTTTAGCCTGGTCCTATTGCAATTCGAATCCAATTATATACCCAAGAAAAAGGGTCAAATACATTAAATCTAAGTTTTTCTTTTCTTTAAATTAAATAACGTTTTGTAGAAAATAGCTTCTACAAAACGTTAAACCACTAAAACTTTTTACAAACTACCAACTAAAGACGTGGCCACTGTCGGTACTCTTCACATTGAGCACGTCGGCACAATGTCGCAAACTGCGCGCGCGCATTGTGCGCGGTGGGAGCCGGCCGACATTGCTCGCCAATTGAAGCGTTCAATCCGAAATACAGCTTAATACAAACTCGGCCAGCTAGTTTGCTTGTTTAAATGGTTTGTATGTTTGGTTTTATTTAGAGAATAAATTTATTTGTTATTTTCGCATCAAATACTCAAAGGTTGTCTGGAAGAGATCGCTCATAGTGATAAGACCGCTTAAATTGTACATCTTTCTATGCAATCTTGTCTGTTTGTATTTTTTGGTGTGCAATAAAGAGTTATCTTATCATATCTTGTACCTAATTATAAATAAAACTAATTGAAATATCCTCAAATTGATACTCGAAGAGAAACGGTTTGATCCAGCTGCTAAGACATAAAGTCAGTGCCGTCGATATGAACTATGCAACAGTTTTTAGTACTAATAAAAATGGTTAGTTGTTAAAATCTGTTGCTCTTACGCAAATATAAAGAAGTTACCTGCTGTAATGTGATTTTTCAAGAAAATCATGAAAAAGCAGATGCTGTGCTGTTTCTAGTTAGAAAACTCTACATATTCGACTGTATTGTCAATTTTCTGGCACTTTTTTTCACAAAAGATTGTGCAAACATCTTGGTTCTAATCAATTCTATAGTTGTAGACATGACAACGATCATCCATCTTTTTGTCGTCGAAGTCTTACAGAGAAACCATAACTATTAATTACGTAACGTAAGAGCAAACTTGAACAATGACAAAATAATGAACTAATCTATGGCGTTCCCCACACAATGACTGAAATAACTTTGAATAGAGAATAGAAAGGAATCATATGTGTAATTTACAATGAAGATTACATTGATAATGATTACGCACAAGAAAAGAACGATCTTAATATAGGTAACTTTATTTTTGACAATTAGATTTGACACTAGATTTAACATTTAGATTTGAAGTGTGAAATTGATAATGGTGATCATCAAAATTTGACGATGACCGAACCCCTGAGGATGACAGCCCGTGATTGTTCTGGCAAATTGAGTTCTAAAAATAAACAAGCCGAGTGAATTACGTGGGAACGAGAGCTATAAAGCAATCATATCATTAAATTCACAAATTCGTATTGAATTGAAAGGCTTATTAGGATTTTTTGGTAATATTAACCATAACTATTTATTTGTCAATTTTGGGTACATTACTATTGTTATCAAATATTCTAATTTATGCACGCAAATATGACTCATAAATACCTATTGCGGGGTTGAATTGATAGAAATAGTACTAAAACCCAAAAATTATTTAAAATGTAAAATAGATAAAAAAGCCTCTTGAAACGACACACACCCATTTATAAGTAGACCCAGTAGGTAGGTATGGCTGGTAAAGAATGCCTTTTTGTTGCGCAATGAAGGTTAAATAAATAAATCCTTCTTATTACTTAAGCACAATTAGCATCAAAATTTCTTCTTTCAGATAACAAAATCTGAAGGAATAAATTCGTATACATATAATAAAAATGGGTTCGTTAGTGGTTGAATAAACTGTAAACGTTTTACAAATTCCACCAAACATTGATGTGAAAATAATTGCGCCAAGGCTAACGGCAAGTCCATGGCCAGCAAAACAAGCTAAATATAAATATAACGAGCTATATCTGAAATAGATCTACGACAGCTATTTACCTTATTTCTCTGTAAGTACTAATGTAAATACCTATTCAATGTACGTCATCAAATATACCTACTATTTGTGCACCAAAGATCCTGCTAGTCTATTAATATAGTCCTTGTTTATTTGAGCTTAATTGCACTCCAAAACTGTGTGCAAAAGGTGGACTTAACGCTTTAGGGTACACTCTACTAGTAATACCTAGTCCTTATATTTGATGTAGGATTTGCGATTTTATTTTGAAGAGCAGAAAAAGAACATTCTGTTCTCAGAATCTGCTGGTCAGAGAACGAAAAGAAAAATTGTTAAATGAATGTGAATAACTTACTAGTATTTTGTCATTTTGACCCCTCTGACTGTTTGTAGAAGCTTTGAATGGTTAAAAAAACCTTCAAGTGTAAATAAAGAACACATTTTTAATCCATGACCCAGACTAGAGGTCTAGGTTCAAAAAAAATGTTGAATTTTTTGTCAACGCTATTTCAAATACAAAAACTACTTATGAGGTCATAAATTCATGTTATTTTATTCGAATTACGTTCGCTATCGCTAGATTGAACTTGCGCAGTGCCAGCAATAGCTCTTCGTGCGACAGCTCGTAAATATTGTAATCTGAACATAGGATCGGCGCTTGCGCATAGTTCACGTATGAAGTGTGCATTCTTTGGCAAGCTAAAGCACTTTGCTTACGAATAGTTCGATGCATCTGAAGTACTAGTGCTTATCAACGGGATTTAACCATTTACTGCAAGTTCTGTATGAGGCATACAGAAATAACGTGACCATTTATTTTTTAAGCTAGAACAGGACATGTTTGTTTCTGGAGACAACCAAGAGGTCGCGGGTCCGATCCTCGCACTGTACAAACATTTGTGTGCATGAACATATCTGTTTGTACTGGTCTGGGTGTTATATGTATTCATTGTAATACCACTGTTGATTCTGATGACTGCAACGCAATTGCTTAAGCTACTTACCACGGAGTCAGATCAATGTGTGTGATGTAGTTGTATATTAGTTTATATTTATTGTACGAGCTAGCAAGTACAATCGTCGCGTCAGCATTTCCCCGGAAGCGCATTATTTCATAATCCGCTTCACATTGGCATTTTTCAAATTTGTTCATAATTTTATTATTATTATTAAATAGAGCTACGTGTCTTAGGACTCCCAAGGAGAGTAATTAATCTAAAACTAAAGTAAAAAAGCTTAAATAGAAGTTAAAACGAACAGTTCAAGACATATCCTGCTCTGGCGTTATAATAGCATCTCAATCCTTTTCTTTAAATAAGTAAGCACGCTTACGGCACTTTTACATTCGTTCCAAACTATTATTCAATTCTCTACACTTCTTCACATTCGGTGAATAAAATGGTGTTACGTTATAGCATGTTTACATTTAAAAGTCGTAACCAAAATTTTTTTTAAATTCACCATGACATGACATAATGCTTTTATCTGTGCAAAAGCTTTTGCAAAGCTCCAAAATGAATGAGTTTAGATTCCGGCCGTAATTCGTGAATTTTCGTGTCTAGCCAGCGCGTTCGCTCGCAACAATCACACCAATTTTCTAGTCCTAAATTAAGCTACGAGGCTTGTGTTATGGGTACTAGACAACGGATAAACATACTTAAATACTTTTTTTTGTAAATTAATACATATTATACACAGAAAACACCCATACCAGTACAAACACACATGTTCATGCACACTTATGTTTGTATTGTGCGGGGATTGAACCCGCGACCCTTGGTTTGAGAAGTCCGACCTGTGGACCACTGCACCAAGCGGTCGCTTGTAAGTGTGACAGGGATAGCTACATATGGAACTACAGACAGCGGCTTGGAGAGTTAGGGCTACTTAGAGTGCACGGAATGTTACACCGTCCGTCCGTGCATTTCTCTCGCTGCATTTCAGCTCAACCGTTAAAAACGGGTTAATAGACGCCTCACGTGCCGGCTCGGCTACATTCACAGCCTCACCACAAATAGTTAGACAGTGTTTATACTTTGTCTAGATACGGACCACTGAATTTATAGTTAAGATGCTTTCCTATTTTATGGGCAGAAAACAACTTTCCTAAGTTCTTTCTTGATGTCCGCTTATGTGTACCGTATTTTAAAAAAACATACATGTTAATACATAAAAGATGTACAAAAATACTTTCGCATTTATAGTTTATAAAAATGTCACCAAAATAACAAAATGAATCATCATATCAGCCTATTACAGTCCACTGCTGGACATAATTATGCCTCCCCCAAAGAGCGCCACTGCGCACGATCTCCCGCCCTCTGCATCCAGTCACTACCAGCTGCCTTCTTCAGGTCGTCTGGACAGATAGAAGGGGTCGTCCCAAAATGAATGATTAAAATATATTTTAAGGTAAGTTTTAAACACTGTCTCATTCATTTGTGGTAGGGCTGCCAGTGATCTCATCACATAAACATTTCTAAGAACACTCCATTGAATGGACGGACGATTGTAAGAAATACAATAGGCTGTGTAATCTGCTGTATGGCAGACGATTTGCCAATTGAAAAGTATCTTCGACAAATAGGTCAAAGTAACGTGAATTTATTCATTGTTTTAGTAAGAGTGATTTTGATGTACAACGTCCGGTCTTCAATGATAGACGAGAAATTGTAGGCTGAATCTTAATTTTAAGCAAATTAAATATTTCGTAGGTTTATTAATAACTTATGAAATATTTAGAGATGAAATATTTAGAGATGGGCAGAGTACTCGGTTAGTACTCGGTACTCGGAGTACTCGGTGTTTTTTTTAATACTCGTACTCGGCCGAATAACTCGGTTCAAGTGACGAGTACTCGGTTATGTAAACTTAATAAACAGCATATCTGGAATAAATTTGCGAGTGGCCAACTGGAGGAATTTAAGTATGTGCCTAATTAATGACATACTTAAGTCAATGAACAAGCCCCTAATCTGGCGTTTGTCGATTTTTATTGGTTAATTACAGGACAGCCAGGCCTCTGCGAATCGCCAACTTATATGACAAACTGTATGTAGTTCAAGGGATATATCATAAAATCAAGTACATAATATGTTGATTAGTAAAGTCATGATTAATTAATCCAAAATTACAGTGAATGAAAATTGCTGGCAGCGCATGGCGGTCATCTTTTATTTTGATTTACGGCCTTAAATGAAACCGAGTAACTCGGCGGAGTACTCGGTATGGCAAGCTTTAAACCGAGTTATACTCGGTACTCGGTTACTCGGTTAAACCACTACTCGGCCCATCTCTAGAAATATTTATTTGGTTTAGAATTAAACTGATCAACTCATCACAACTTGTACGATGACTTGCATCACGGTAAACACTGCAGTACCTATCCCTTGCGCTTGTGATGCGGGCGATTTTGCAACAAAAATGGGAAGTATTTTTTGCGTTCACAGCGCTATTTTTATTTTCGAAAAGACATAACACTTAAAAAAATCTTTTCGGCTCCGGTCATCGGGGAGGAATCGAATCCCCGACCTTTGGAAGTCCGGTCCAATGCTCTGAAGTTTTTAAGTGTTGTCTTTTCGAAAAATGGGAAGCCTGATGTGCTGGCCACTGTACTATTTTCTTGGACACATACTCCTCTAGCAGTATATCCCTTGTCTAAAATTTATCTAACCATCTTAAAACGTCCCTTTAAGTTATGTTATTTGAGTTGTCATTCACTTTGAATCGGCCGGCTCATATTCAAAAAAATAAAGTTTAAAAACTAACACCCGACTACTTAAAAACACGCTCTAAAAAGTACGAAACAAGAAAACACTCTCCAATGAAATTACTTAGTATGTACAAACTATTAAATATTTACCGTTATTAAATAAACTAACTTACACATATTATTATATTTTAATATTATATATTTTCAATTTATAATATTGATAGAGAAATGTTTTAAGGATAAAGCCGTGGTCGTATGCCATAAGAATAATAAATTAAAAAAGTGGTATCAATATTATAAATTGAAAATATATTAAAATATAATAATATGTGTAAGTTAGTTTATTTAATAACGGTAAATATTTAATAGTTTGTACATACTAAGTAATTTCATTGGCGAGTGTTTTCTTGTTTCGTACTTTTTAGAGCGTGTTTTTAAGTAGTCGGGTGTTAGTTTTTAAACTTTATTTTTATTTAACATATTTTGGAGTTCTAAATAGGTTAATCTTGGGTTCATTGATTTCTCAATCTTTCCAACTCCTCGAACGATCTTTGGTCATGTGGATTCTTTAGTAATTTGCTAGATTCCAGTGAACTAATCCATAATCCATCTATGGATCTTACTCTGCTAAGAGCCACATATATAGTCGGGTAAAAAAGATGTGAATTATATACAATCAGCCCATGAATACAGGTAAAGTCACAAGCAAATGCTAGTAATATATATATATTTAAAATGTACAAGTAAAGCGCTTTCAAATGATACCAAACACGGCATATTTATCTTAACTTTATTTTTTTACTTCGTATGTTTTGTCCGCCAGAGGGCGCCACATTAGATTTTGTGAAATCCCATATAGCCTATAACCAGCGGACAATTAAGACGCTTCTAATGATATGTCATTTGTCGAATTCTGATAAGTAGTTTAGAAGTTACGAGGGAACAGATGAACATCCATACCCACATACATACATACATACATACAGGTCAAAATCATAACCCTCCTTTTGCTTCGCCGTAGTCGGGTAAAAAAGGGATTAAAACTGCCTAGTTATTTTGTAGCTTTGGGGTCGGTTCTTGTATCTAAATAGTTTTTTTCAATATGTTATACAGGGATTTTCTAAATCACATATTCTATGCGCCATCTCTTTTATTTTCTTTGTATAACAGCACACATCGCCTGGTAGCTTATTAAGTAAAAAACTATGTCTAATTAGTAGGTACAGACTGCAGACAAAAATAGTAAATAATTCGCACTGATCCCGCGTGGTAGATGGCTTGTATCACCCCATGGTTGAGGTCATCAGCCTAAGTCCCACAACTAATTCTATACCATGTTGTATGGGTTGAAGACCATGATTTTTTTTATAACCAATGCCCGCTGACGGTAATCATTTTTTGTGTCCAGATTCATATACGTGTTTATTTTTATATTTGCTGTGTTTGATAATTGAACAGTTTATTATAATTATTTTCCGTTCCAGATACACAATAATGTTTTTGTAATTGGTAAGTCGATCCGCGTCCTCAGTTCGCTTTGATGAACTCGATTAATTTCGTCTCGAAGACTCATTCTTAAACTGATCACGTAGGTATAAAAAACGATATTTAACTTGTTATGTCAGTAAATATTCTGTCTTTGTCTCCAGTTGCTGAATATAAAATACTAGCACATTGGTAAATATAAATACCCATACAGTTAGTAAGTTCACCAATTAGCACATTATTCTGAGAAATGTGACTCGTATTTTAAGTTTTAACTTAAATGTTTGTGTTCCGAAAGCATTACTTAGAATTGGCGCGCAACAAAATATTCTCACATTTTCGTGTCTCGCAAAGAAGCGGCATGAAATGTTATTAATCATTGTAACGATGTATTGTTTAGTAAAGGAACAGTATTTTGAGTTTTGTGTGATCGTGACGTGACGGGGTGAATGGTGAGAGAGACCGCCCCGCCGTTGTATCGCATACTAAATATTGCATAACATGCCAAGTCGCAGACGATATTGCACAACGGGCTTACACTTTGAACTATGACTTCCTCATCAAAATTCAGTAGTTGCAACATTAACATAGTATTGTTCTTCATTTTCCAATGCCATTCTAAAGGTCACTCGTTTGAGTAAAATTGTTATAGATTGTCACTCATGTATCACGGATGAACGTAAAGTAGAAAGTGGTTACGCTCGGGCATCGGGACAGTCTCGGGTTAGACATACTTAATGGATCGTAGATGCAGTAGACTGGCTGTAAATACCTTATTAGTAATAGCTACTTTTGATGGAATCAGGCGTCACTCTGCAGAAATCCATGACTAAAGCTGAAAAAGAGGATTATTTTGATTTAAATTTCCACTAAACGACGCCAGCGCAGGAACCCAAAATACATCTAACTGTAATCACATGAAAAGGCTAGAGCTGGAAGTAGCAGGACTTACAAAACCTATAACTCACAGCGTGACACAGAAGATGCACCTGGAATCACAACACTGACGCCAAAAAAACACTCAACTCAACAACCAACAACTCAACAACAAAAGAGTGATTACAGTTGGATGTATTTTGGTTCCTGCGCTGGCGTCGTTTAGTGGAAATTTAAAGCAAAATAATCCTCTTTTTCAGCAATAGCTACTTATTTTATTTTATCGAAGACCAATCCACACTAATCCCGCGGGTTTATTCTGAACCTGACTTGAAACCCTGACTTGGCTGTGGGATAGATTAGGATTTTTAATAGGAACCTACGACCGAGTTAGGATTTCGGGTAAGGTTAGGAAAAAACCATCCCGTGTGTTAGATGGCTCGTATCACCTCATAGTTGAGGTGAGGCCTGTGCCCAGCGCATCTTATCAACCTATGTAAGTCCCACGACTTATACTATAGCTACATTTTGTATGTGTTCAAGATAAGAGGCCAGACCATGAATTGACCAACACAAAAGCGCAGGGAACGCCACGGGCAAGGTTGAGAAACTTTGTAGAGATCACAGGATTTTGTTTCCATTCGGATGAGCTGACATGATGATGAGGATAATGTAGCCTCGGTGTCTGTCCTACAGCATCGTTTAGCCAGGAATTACCTAATGCCAGTATTTTTGATTTAGATTGCTCTACGGTTACAGTGTAGGAGGTTTCCTGGTTAAGCGATCGCTTCCAGATAACCGTTGGGCTAAGTAATATTAGTAGAGTCTACAAAAGAATATTCATCGATAACATTTTTGCAGAGGAAATAATCAACTCTGATGAAGTAAGCGTGGACTACGCGTTAGGAAAGAAGTAGCAAAATTTAACAGGCTTTGCCAATGTCCAGGTGGCCGATTAGTATAGATACAAGGGCTAGATTACCATGGGTTCGATTTCCGCCTGATTGATATTTTCTACAGCCAAAATATTATCTCTAAATTGCAACGTGAATGCTTATTAAGAAAATCAAAGATATTCAACGATATCTTACTTTTGTACTGGACCT
Source organism: Pyrausta despicata (assembly GCA_963921415.1). Taxonomy (NCBI): domain Eukaryota; kingdom Metazoa; phylum Arthropoda; class Insecta; order Lepidoptera; family Crambidae; genus Pyrausta; species Pyrausta despicata. Next base: position 14,713,918 of record OY992865.1, on the reverse strand, counting down.
ACTCCATCTATCTTTTCTAGCCGCGGCTCACCTTTCGCGTCGCGATTGTCTCCGCGTATTGCGTAAACACGATCGGTCGGCAGGTCACTGCGCGCGCGCATCATCACTAGGAAGTAACGATTTATACGGCGGGATGTGAAGGTAATTAATTGTCATTTACTTTCGATATTCGCTTATGATGAATACATGCGCGTGTAAGAAGGTTTCAAATATTAGAAACACTGCTTTCTTGAAAGCAGTGCAGTGTAGTTTTTGTAACTGGTCGTAAACCTGATCGGAGTTGCTGCGTTCCTACTTGTACCTGACACTTTTCTCCAATTTGACAGATTTCGATTGCGCAGTAGCACTCCAGAGGTCAGGTCTTTTTCTCATATTTTTTTAGAAGAATCAAAGCTTAAGACAGTTTTCGTTTTACAGAATTTTGACCATTGTCCTCACCTCTCTTATTACGAATCTGCGTACCTATTACCTACTTTTTCACGACTTATTTTCTTACTAATGACAAGATTGTGAATATAACTTAACCAAGCACAAGCATGGAAAAGGCGTAAACCGTATAATTTTGACGAATTGCAATTCGCTAAAACGCAAAGGCGTCACCTCGAACAACCAGTTCGTTACAACGAATGTAAAAGGCGTTGACACCTGATTTTGGTGCAACTGCTACAAGTTTTAAAATCCGGGGGCGTCGCCAGCGAAGTTCATCACATCGGCCCAGCGGTGAACAACCTTGGAAGTTTTGTATGCAAACCTGCTTTCTTTCCTCTGGACCCAAACTTCCCACACTCGGAACCAACCGGTTCCCATAATTAGATGGTTAATACCGGCAGCTCAAATCGACCTTTATCTACTTATAAGTTGCCTTTTAAAGGGGAGTTATGCAGCGTCGTCTTAGATCACGGATGGCATTTTAATGTGCAGTACAAGCGGATTGTTAGCATCTTGCAATGCGACGTTCATGACCGTGCATAATAAAACATCGTTATTTTATCCTATAAGCTTGTTGTCTATCAATGGCATTGGTTTCATTTTCCTTTTAAAGAATGTGTTCTTTTATTTTTATTAATTAGTAACAAAACAGCATAAAATGCTGTTTTGTTATACGGAATTTTAATTTTTTGTAACTGTTGCTTTTTATTAAGTATGATAAAAGCAAAATAATAAGTATGTAACCCTCTAGTTATTAATTGTATTATTATTTATCTTCAGTTTCTTATAAATTTTTAACTGCAAGGTTTTTATCGATTATCTCGCAAAACTGCAACGCTATGACGATTTGTAGTAAGATCTTACCAACTGCTAAAGAATTTTAGTCAATAGTAACATTGTCATGAAAACGTTGTAAGCTTGTGGGACACATCCCAAGACTTTATTACTCATTTATTCTAAGTAAGATTGTCTGCACTGCACTAAAAGCATCGCAAGTTGTACCGTTAAATCCAAGATTGTCAAGTTTATTTTGTTAGCCGCCGCGGGCCGGGTGCGTCGGGCGGGCCTTCAGACTGGGAGCTGATGGATGGATGGACTATTGTTAAACAGTTGTAGATGTTTATTTGTGTCTGAATAAGCGCTCGTCACTCGCACGGAAAGTTCAAAAGCATTATGAACGTTTGTTTAATTTACGGCGAAAGTGTTCATCAATGAAATTTCATTTTCGACACCTTCATCTGAATTTGTGGTTTGTGGGTTCGAAACCAGATGACGGTTTAGATTCTTGATCCTTCTGTCATTACTCACTATGGGCACTCGCTTCATGTATGTAGTGAGTCGTGAAACCTTTTAGTTCCTCATTCAAACCAGTTCGAGTGACTGCTTTGTCCGTGTTCACGAGTGCCGTGGTAAATAGAGTGGTTCATAATAAAGAGTTGTAGTGCATCAAGATCGGAGATATTTGCTATATCGCGCCCGTACGTTGCATTATTTTCACACACGGTGCACACTTTTCAGACATTTATTAACTACATTCCTACTAATTGCTAGACTGGCGTGTGATAGGTAGATGATATTAATTTATCTAAACTGATTGTTGTTGGTCTTGAATTGAAATTGATCTTGTGTATTAAAAGTTTTTATTATAGCTAAGCACTTGTTTGTATCAGCAACATTGGGGCCTTGAAAGGCAAATGAGTATGTCTTAAGACTATCAAGTTGCATTAAGCTGGCTTCGTAGGCGATTTAAAGATTATGGATAATCTCACTTATGACATCAGATGAAAGCTTTGCATTCCGAACAACACGTAACTCGCAATGACTGTTTGAAAAAGTATCGTTAATGTTTATTCACAAACACTTTCTGCCAGATGTTCGGCGCAAAAGCTCTCCGCAAACGGGTTTTTGTAGTGAAGGGTTCGTTGGAGAGTTTACCTCGGGTTTGTCCGGTTAGAGGTGAGCGTCGGGCGGTGCCTGAGGGAGGCGAGCACTCATGCTCGCGGTCGTCGACCTGGGAACACTCACACACTCACTCGCGGTACGTGCGCTTACGTTGGGCGCGCGGGGCAGACTGGCGCGGCGCGCCGCCGCCGCGTGCGCAGGCGGCCTTGACCGCGCCTCCCCCCCCCGCGCCTGCGCGCATCCGCATACAGAAGGGACCCTCGCAGCTCCTCTCAGGTAGATGGAAAGTCTAACACCGTTAGGTAATTGCAATTACGTACTTTTTTGTCACACGATCGAGTAATCGAGGCAATCGCATTGTGTGGAGATGGTACCACCCAAGTTCAATGCTTGTGCTTTTAAGTCTTAATTGCTGTAAGAAGTATTGATGGTACAGTTTATAGATCAGGTGCGATTGCTAATTTGTTACACTACTGACTGTACAAAGATATTTACTTTCTTCATTTTCACGGGGCACTAGCTTGGATTCCTGATAGCTAAGTCATTACGATGCCAAGTTCTGCCAAGTTGTGCCAAGTTCATTACGATGTTCTGTCAGTGCATAAGCCATTAAGTAATTATTCAAATGACAAATTAGTCATTAGATACTCACTAAAATACTGAGTCATTTCATAGAGCTCCCAAGTTGAACTCATAAACTGTCTGAAATTTAGGTCAACTGTGGTTGATGATCAAAAGTTCACCTACTACGACTCTGTTGTTCCATAAACTGAACACAATCAAGACGATTGAAAGGCCAGGTTCAACAATCGTTAAATTAAAAAGCGATGCAGTTGTTTGTCCAAATTGCGGTTCCATCAGAATAACGGCTTCACCAGCTTTTAAATTGGAGTAGGTAGCACATTTTAACACTTTCCTATTTCGGATGTCGGGCAATTTGGATACACAACTTTTTCGTTGATGGTAACTGTATTTTGCTTGTCCGTGAAAGCATTCTGATGTAAAATTTTTGCAGAGTCAGCTACGTTGATGATTTATTCACTCAACGTGATATAGGTTTTAGGAATCTGCCGAAACAGGTAGGTATTTAGAGCGCCTCACAAACAATATTAGCGATTGTTGCCTTCCTAAATGGAACCTCCTGGTCTTTTACAAGGAAAATGATCCATCAATCATATCATACACATAATGCAATTTATAACTCTTTAGGCGGTCATGTGTAGCAAATTGACACAATCTCATTCTAATGCGTCGCCTTTATTATCACTCGTTATTTTAACAATGGCCAAATGCGCTCATTACTCACAGAGTTCGGCTTCGGTTCGGTGGACAGTTTTCATTGAAACTTTAAATTAGGACGCATCAATGAACTCTGACCATCGAATTCAAACTAATAGACTGAAATTACTTCGACTTTCATAACTCCACAACAGCTGGTGCTTGAGCAATTTGTAGGTCCATCGTAAACGTTGATTGACGAACGTTAACCTAAATGTAATTATAAACAATTAAAACCACACTCCGACAATGCGGTTACAGTAGAACGGATACGCAGAAAGCTTAGTAATTAAGTTGTAGCTAAATCAATATTTATAAATTTATTTGCGATAGTATATTATCTGCCTGAATGAATCTAGCTAGGTCTCTTTTTTCAAAATGCACTTTTATATTTGCCACTTCCAGCCAGCCACCACTTATGAAATTCTTCTGAAATCACATTGCGCTTACGCAACGAGGAAGCGTCGGTTCGAGGACTTGTGCAAGGCGACCATAGGAAGGGTATGTCTCCCGTATACCAAGGGGAATACGGAATAAACACCCTTTTCATTTCATGAATATTCATCAATAACCATTCATTGTTTAGTAATTAACATAAAGAATAGGTTCATGAAGTGAACCTGATCTTTCCAGGACTGTTATAGTTAAATTATTATAGACTAGTGGCCGCCCGCGACTTCGTCCGCGTGGAAAGCCTTTATCTTAAAAATTCTTTATGAATTGTAGCCTATATGTTATTCTGATGTATAAGCTATATTGTGGTAAAGTTTCATTCAAATCCATTCAGTAGTTTTTACGTGAAAGAGTAACAAACATCCATACATCCATACATCCATACATCCATACATCCATACTTACAAACTTTCGCCTTTATAATAGTAGTAGGATTATACTCCACGACAAAAAAGATACCTTAAGGCTTCGATACGACAATATAAAGATACTAGCTGTGCCCGCGACTTCGTCCGCGTGGAATATTTTTTTTGGGCATCATCTTCATTTATTTTTGCAAAATTTATTTTTTTGTTATTATTTTAGACAATTTATTTTTTAAGTTTCTAAAAGAACATAATTAGCTTAAAGTACTTCTACGTTAATTATTTTTCTAGTTTTATTTTCTTGTGTCAGAAGAACATACATATTAGATTTGTCCGCAACGCGTTTGTAGGTCTGATCTTAACAACGCGACATATGTGTGAAAAGCAGTCTTGACGTGAATTAATTCCTATGTGTTTAAATGTTTGCCCCTGTGATTTATTTATTGTAACGGCGAAAGATAGCATAAAAGGAAATAGAATTCTAAAAAATTAAAAGATAAGTAATTTGGAATCATTGAGGTGCGAGTTATAAGCACTGTTTGACCAACTGCTAAACCAGTCTAAACTATTGCAACCATCACGTTACATATTGCGAAGAAATTAGATTTGAAGTCGGGTCCCAGTGGTTTAAGATTTCTAAGTAAAATTATTGGGGCACCTATTTTTAACTTGAGGGAATATGGGGGAGGGCCTCTTGTGATCAAATAATTATTTTATTAATTTCGTCTACGCTACAGTTTCTCACTCCCAATATTGCACTTTGACACATCCATTGATGATCTTTTTTTATATTTCGCTTATTTCAGGGTGAACTTTCGATATAAAGTCCTCAATGTTACTCACTCTTAATCCTTAATCTCGTTCAATTTCAATTTTATTTTCAAAGTGAGGTACTTTCCCGTTTCTTATTAAAAGTAACTTTGAAGGAAAAGTTATACTACCTCCCCACCACTGCCTCGTTGGTGTAGTGGCAAAGTTTCTGCCGAACATCCAAGAGGTCCTGGGTTCGAATCCCAGGTCGAGCCTGAATTGTTTCTGAGTTTTTCTGTCATGAATCTTTCAAAAACAGCTCGGAGTCGAGAAGTTGGCGGTGTTACACCCCTGTGCCTGGGTTCGCACGTTAAGCCGTTGGTCATGCGCCTGATCTCTCTCCGGTCATGTCGGATTGCCGTCTCACCGAACTTTGAGAGTGATGGAACAGTGTAGTTTGAGAGTGCACTTGTGTATTGTGCTCACACTTGTGCACTATACTATCTCCTGTGTAGTTGGCTGATCTCTTTTGAGATTGGCCGCCGTGGTCAAAATCGGCCTGGAGGACTATTTCTACCTCCCCCAAATGTGCTCTCATATTTGTAGTTAATTTTAAGATGTTCACAAACTTCCATATTAGGTTATTTTTAAGGCAAGACTTTACAATGTCTGCCCTTGTTCCCCTTACTATTAATGGTATAGTTTGTCGAAAGTCCCCCGCAAACATAACAGTAATTTTATGATGATGATTTTATCACAGATTCTTATATCTCTAAGTGTCCTATCTAGACCCTCTACATGAGCTCTATGGATCATGGAAAATTCGTCCCAGATTATTATACGCGGTCACCTGGTCAATCATCATATCAGCCTGTTACAATCCACTGCTGGACATAGGCCTTCCCCAAGGACCGCCACAGCGCACGATCTCCCGCTCTTTGCATCCAGTCACTCCCAGCTGCCTTCTTCAGGTCGTCTGTCCATCTAGCCGGGGGTCGTCCCACACTACGTTTACCTAAGAGTGGTTTCCATTCAAGAACCTTCCTGCTTCACCTCTCGTCGGTTCGGCGACAGACATGGCCAGCCCACTGCCACTTTAGCTTGCTATATTTTTGGACAACATCAGTTACCTTAGTCTTATGTCGTATAACCTCGTTCCGGATCTTATCCCTTACTTAATGAGATCCCCAACATAGACCTTTCCATAGCACGCTGTGAGTCGGTGAGCCAGCTAGACTGTCATGTTCCACGTTTCGGCTCCGTAGGTTAAGACTGGTAAAACGCATTGGTTAAACAACCGGCTTTTTAGGCACTGCGGCAGGGTCGACGTGAAGATATGACGCAACTGGTCATTAATTAAATCTAATTTTGGTTCATCATGGTAACTCGTAGAGCTACACCCCCCTCTCCGCGTCGCTCGCAAGTAACGCCTCTCTTCCTTGCAGCGTCATGTTTTGCACATCATGCGGCGCGGGTGAATTTTATATTGGTGTTATTTTGAAATTGTAATATCTTCTAAGATATTCATTGAAATTGAGTGATGTCAAAGACAATTTTGTTCACAATTAAATACTCTTAATCAGCTACACATTTATTTGGATAAAGAATAATATTATTACGTTGATACAAATCTTAACAAATTATGCATTAATTTCGGCCAAATTTAATTACCACAAAAACGGTTCTGACTGTGTGTGTCACGGAGTGACTTGATCTTAAAAGATAGACATATACTGTCGCAGACATTTTTTTAGATCATTTTAAGAGAAATCATTCTTTCATACAAATATTTTTGGTATCTTGAACCGTTTTCGCAGCGTACGCAACGGATGCCCTCAAGGATGAATAATTTTCCCCGTTTTTTTCACATTTTCCATGATTTCTTCGCTCCTAATAGTTGCAGCGTGATGTTATATAGCCTATAGCCTTCCTCGATAAATGGTCTATTCAACACAAAAATAATTTTTCAATTCGAACCAGCAGTTCCTGAGATTAGCGCGTTCAAACAAACAAACAAACTCTTCAGCTTTATAATATTAGTGCAGATTTCGGCTAAGTCATATTCTTTTTCTATCTTCAAAAAAATAGATAAAAACAACGACATAAGCGATAACTATATACAAACACATAGATGAAAAATACTTAATAATCAACTGTTTATTTTTATTGCTTAAGTTTTTCTGATAATGTCGTAACTTTAGTCACTGTAAGGCCAATATGCAATACTTGTAAGTGTTATTATTATAAGATAACTTATAATAATTAGATATAACCCTCTAATAATTTTTGCAATACCCAAACTGAAAGGGTTTCTAAGTTATAAGTGCAATTGTCTAGCATATGACCTGATATATGTATGTAACACTTAGTTGGCAAATAAATGAATATGAATATGAAAAAATTATAATATTGATTATGACAAGAATTGTGTACGAACTCTATGCATGAGTGACATGAACTAATGAATGTCGGCGCGAGAAAACGACATTCCTCAGCTGACCTTAAGCGCCGGTGGGGTGACCACGCTGACACGTTATAGGTGAGTATGATTTCTCTATCTTTCATTACCCTAGTTCTTGCACCGTAAGCTTGTATTATAAATATAACGTAATTTTTAAAGGGTGCAAAAAGAAATTCCAAAAGCAGCGTTTAAAAAGTATCGCAAAAAAAAGAAGAGGATGTTGAAATGAGACACTTTTTACGGAAACCGAAGAAAAAAATATGATTAGAAGATGCTTAAACTGATTTTGGGGTGTTCTCAAAGTGTAAATCATTGGACAGTTAGGACACAGTCCAATTTTTATTTTATTTGTTGGATAACCAACCACATAATACATTTCACTTATGCCACAGAGCTTATGTAAATTGAATTGTTTATAGGTCTTCACAACTTGTACAAATTATTTTGAAAAGAATTGAAAATTTGAGGGTGTCACTCACAATCATTGATGAAACATACGCTGGCTCAAAGCGTTAAAAAGCACTTACAAAATTCAACTACTCCATTAAGGTTCTCGGTAGCTCAGTGGTCAGAGCATTGGACCGGACTTCCAAAGGTCGGGGGTTCGAATCCTTCCCGATAACCGGAGCCGAAAAGAATTTTTTTAGTGTTGTCTTTTCGAAATTAAAAAATTGCGTTGTGAACGCGCAAAAAAAAAACTTAACAAATTGTACCAATTATGGTAATAGTGACACCTTCATTAAGTCTTAGTACTTTATCTACCTAAGGAAGAAGAAAACTGTTCCGTCATTAGTAATGATGTTCCGTCCGTATATTAAGAGATACGCTCCAATACTAATTGCAAAATACATAGAAGCTAAAAATTCTCTAAAATCAACATTTCTTGTAGATAAAAGAGCGCTAATTTAAAGCCTGACTTCAACTTAATTCGTCCAACGGTTCAACCTCATCCAAGAAATAATTAGTCCAACTATCTTCTACAGAACTGGTCGCCTTCTCTGTCGGTATTTGTGGCGTGTCGCGTACTGCGTTTAGGTGTTATTAAAGCTCTAATTGTATAAATACGGACCTACTACGTAAAACTATATCGAAGCTTCGGATTTAGCTTTCCTAGTCACTCTGCGTTTCTGGGGTTTTGATAACAATAATATTCGGAAAATACTTACATTATGAACTATTGTAAGGACTTAGTTACTAATTAATCCACTACTAGTGGCTGCCCTCGACTTATTCCGTGTGGAAACCGTTTATCTTAACAATTGGCTAGATGACACCACCAATCGTTGACATACTTATTATTATCTGTCAAAACGGTCTGCCTACATAGATTTTGTATGGGAATCAATGGGAATACATGATCGTGACGTCACGATAATGTATCAGAAATCGGAGTCAATTGGCCGAATATTTGTTGCGTTTTGTGTGGTTAAAAATTGGTTTCTGCAGCTTTTGGAAATATATTGGTTGTATAACTTCATGGGAGCTATGTTTTTTAAACGCCATGATCTTGAAAATATTTAAGATAGGTGTCATCATCACAATTCTTTATAAATTGTAGTTTATGAGTTTTTATTTATTAATTTATATACAGGGTGTAAAAAAAACCTTAACGAAGCCGAATACCACATATTCTACCAATTGTTACGATCATTTTCTTCGATTACATCATGCCTGGGAAGTTAACGGTTACTGAGATATTGATGGTTAAAGTTTGAAAAAAAAATTGATGATTTTTACAGAAATGACTTCTGTCCGTTATAACTGAACTTTTTTCCAAAGAAACATGATACGAATTTTCACTAGTTCTTTCATAAAAAGCCTCTAAATGGCACACTCCGCAATGAACAGCGCACACTCGAACCGAACCGCGTCGCGGCGGCGTAAAGCAACAGGCCCCGCGGTGAATTTTTCGCGTGCGCGCTGTACATTGCGGGCTAGAATAAAATTATTTTTTTTTAATGTCAAAAAATAAAAGTTGTTTCCCAGCCAAAATTTCTTTTTCATACGATTTGGTTTGATGTTCTGAACGCGTGGTTCACGGCTTCGTTAAGGTTTTTTTTACACCCTGTATTTCATACATCTTTACAGAATAAATTCCAATGCGATAGGTGCAGGCCAGAAAAAATCAATCAATCAAAATATAACATTAATTACAAATAAATTAAATTCAAATTAATACAATTCATTCATACATTGCATTCAAAATAAAATTTATGAACAGGGCGAACTACAAACGAACACATATTATGTATGTTTAATATGACTTTTGCGAAATCAGCCCTTGAACTATGGAACAGGTTTATATTTTTCTTCCTATAATCATATTCTAAAATTTATTTGAAAAATGAAATGAAAATGAAAATGTTTATTGGCATTAGAAAAATACAAAACAGTTTTTACCGGTCCCCAAACTAGGCAAGCCTGTCCTATGGGGAACAGTGTACGATTTACATATAAATTTTCACAGCACTTGTTAACAAAACAGAAACATTTCTGCATATTAAACAAAATACAAACGGGACGAAAACAAGGTATATATCTATTTAGAAATAAAAATTTAAGGATCCTCTATACTATGGGCAAGGCTAGTGTATGTGTGTGTGTGTGTGTGTGTGTGTGTGTGTGTGTGTGTGTGTGTGTGTGTGTGTGTGTGTGTGTGTGTGTGTGTAGTGTTTGTGTGTGATTTTTTGCTGATAATGGGGCAAGTTATTGACTATTTTTCAACTTTTATTATTCATATAAATTATAAATCCATAAATAAGTATTTACGTGGAAAAGTAACAAATAGGTATGCATACATACTTACAAAGTTTCACGTTATAATTTTAGTAGGATTTGAATAATAGAGATCACTATCGACGGAAGAGATAATGGTATAATTAGCGAGCGAGCAGAAAATAAGCATTCGGTTTATTCAAAGAGGCACACAATCCTGCGACCCTAGTACAAGCGCTATCAGATTAAATAACTTATTTATTTCTTTTGACGACCACGGGTTTGATCCCCGCACTGTACAAACATTTTTGTGCATGAACACGTCCTTTTGTACTGGTTGGGTGTTGTTAATTAATATTTATTTATATGTAATACCACTTTTGATTCTGATTTCTGTAACATGAATGCTTTAGCTTCTTAGCACGGAGTCAGATCAATGTATGTCATGTTGTTTATTATTGCTATTCAAAAAACAACTTTTATTAAAAGGTTGTACTGGAGTCGAAAATTCAAACTTAGTGATACAGAGTAGGCCTTCAGACAGCCTTTGCAGACGACTGTCTAGGTCTTGTGGCGCCGAAATAAAACCAAAAGACTTTTGTGAAGGTTCTGTAGCCTATAAATAAGTTAGAATATCCAGGGAAGTGAATGTAGCGTAGGAAAAAAAAACTTTAAAAACTCCCGACATCACCAAAGCAAACAGCTGGTCAGCTTCAAAAACTGGAGGGGTTTGGACCTGCCATAGCTGAGGACCACCGAGATTGAATTATTTTACGAATAAAAATTGGTTGCCTGTAAAGTCGGTATACGGGCGAAAGTTTTACGTGACAACGACTTTGAGTGGTAAAATAATTTTAATGTGAATATTCATTCGTATAACATGAACCGGTGTGTATGCCTATCTCTCTCACTCTCTCTCTCTCGCTCTGTCTCTCTCGCTCTTAGGCGGGTTAACTGTGCTCGAGTGGAAGGGACGCGTGCCTTTCACTTTTTATGTCTGTCTCACTCGCTCTTAGGCGGGCTAACCATGCCCGAGTCGAAGGGACGCGTGCCTCACACTCGCTCTCATTGTGAGCGCGGAACGTGAGCGGAGCAGCGTAACGCAGTTTCTTGAAGTGTCACCCGGCAAACCAATTTATAAGACGTTGTCACGTCAAAAACTTTAAAAACTCCCGATATCACCCAAGAAAACAGCTGGTCAGCTTCAAAAACTGGAGGGGTGCTAGAGCTGAGGACCACCGAGATTGAATTATTTTACGAATAAAAAAAAACCGCATTAAAACGGTATTTTCGTTCGGTGGATACGATGCCATGAGACAGACAAACACAAACGAACCTCGTTTTTGTCGGAGGCCAAAAAAAAAATTCTCGCCACAGGTAAAAAACAAAGATCTATAAATCTGCAATAAGTGCATGCAAAGGTTGCCAAACCCAAGGTGAGGGTTTCCCAATACCTAACTACTTAGCTTGCGATTTCCTTATCAGAACAAGGATAATCTGAGATTTCGACACAAGTCCTGCCACTTCTGTTATCAATCGAGGCACGTATTTTTCAATGTCGTTTAACCTTTGTTTATTCGCTATGGCTGGTTTGAAATTTTCTTTAACTATTATAAGTTGGTGAATGTTTCTTTTACGTTGACGACCGTTTGATGCAGTGGTATACATGTCGGACTTCTAAAACCAAGAGTCGCGGGTTCGATCCCCACACAGTACAAGCATGTATGCATGAACATGTATGTTTGTACTGGTCTGGGTGTTTTCTATGTATATTATGTATTTAATTACAAAAAAAAGTATTTAAGTATGTTTATCCGTTGCCTAGTACCCATAACACAAGCCTCGTAGCTTAATTTGGGACTAGAGAATTGGTGTGACTGTTGTGAAATATTTATTTATTTTAGAAAATAAACATGTATTTACCACTTACTTATCATTTTGCTATCAGTATTTGGAGTCGGCTGTGAACTACTATGTTAATAAAACTTCAACAGTAGTTTCGATTTGTAGTCCATCAAATTTTTATTATGTCGAAGTAATGACTGTAATCTTAAATAACTTAATTTGTAGATAATGACCGTCAGTCAATCGAAGAATATTGCGTTGACAGCAGAGGTCGGACATTCTAACGGCATAGGAGCACAGTCAAGAGAGAACAGGCAAGTCTATTATTAATAATAATAATAATCATCATCACTTATTTCGTATAGGATAGGATATCCATGCAATTTTGTTAGCAACAAAAAATTAAAACTTAAATATCAATGTTAGTAAATTACATCTAGATCTATTTATTTTATTTATTAAAATCATTTATTTAAAAAACAGATTTTTAGTTCCCTTATACTTAGCATGCAGGTAGGTAAACCCAGTACAGGGAACATGAAGGCTTATCTTTAATGGCCATCAGGATGCTCTTAACGCTCCGCCGGACTCTGCTGAGCATTGAAGCCGAATGATGGCATAGAAGTCATCAACTCCAGCCTGCGCGAACATTGCTGATGCACTACAGAATCTGGGGAGCCTCATCAACACCCTGAAGACGTTATTATATTGCACGCGGAGCGCGTTATACACCACAGGCTGCAGGTGCAGAAGGTTTGACAGATCGCATCGAAAAGGGTGATTTTGATTATTGATCGTCTTCGATCTGTTTTAAGGACTGTATACAACACTTTTAAGATTGAGATATGTCGCGGTTCGGGTTGGTAAATGATGCACAACCAGCGTACACAGAAATAAACATTTATTCATCCAAAAGATACAGGGCCGTGGTTCGCAATGCCCGACTGTTTATTACACTTCCGCAGACCCGTACTTAACTTGCGAAGGCGGCCGAGGTAGAAGGTGGCTCGTAGGTGGACGGACGCGAAAGTAGCAGGAACGTAGTGGTGGCTGGCAGAGACGACCCGGTCTTAAGTCCGAACTTCGTTCCCTGGAATAATGTTCCAGCTTATAGCGAATCCTTCAGGTATTAAGTCCGCCGATTGCGATCACCAACATTCCCAAAGCCAAGCCCAGGCAGAAAAGACGGGTCATAATTAATGAAGTAGGTAGATGGTGAAAGTGGCTCATAGATCGCAATCAGAACGGAGTGCTACAGTAGTTATTTACTATTTTAGTAGGGAACATTTTTTTATTTTCTTTAATTTCACTATGAGAAAACACTTACAAATAAAACATGTAAAAAGTACATTAATTTAGACAAGACCTATCGAAGCAATTTGGAAGATCAACTGTGCAAATAATAATTTTAATTTACATGAACGCAAAGCGTAGGCAAAACAAATAGGCATGACTAGGCAACAATACTTATTATATAATTCCTACGCACAAAACACTCGACATGTAGTAGGCATCAACTATGGTTCCTTATGGTTCACTACAATAAAATAAAAATACAAGATCATTACTCACCCTATCGGGGAAGAAATCAGAGTGTGAGGCACTATTTTTGGCACTTGGAGATATTTAAATGTTTATTAAACTTTTGTAAAGATTACGAATACGTCGTACTAAAAAAAAAAGGTTTTTCGAGACGAAATATCGAATGATTATGACGAGGGAAATTACGTCCTCTCGCGTCGCTTTAAAATTTGGTCTGACGAGTAGAAAATTCCATCGCCTCCGATCAACCGAACCGGCCGGGGCGGTCACTCCTCGTCCCTCCCGCAAAAATCATACGATGTTTTCTCAACAAAAGGAGGTAGGTGTCAGGGATCCGCACGACACTCAAGCGAACCATTAGCATGACACGTTTATGCTGTTGAGCATTATTTGTTAGATAAGTAAAAATTTTAATATAATTTGATCAGAAATGATGTTTCATCTAAATAAATAAATGTATGTATCATATATGACTCATTTTACTTTTTGTTAGGAAAATATATTGTTAAGTTTAAAGAATGTAAATATAGGGTAATCTTTAGTTTTAATTATGTTTAAGTTGGTTAATTTTAATTTATTTTTATTTTGTTTTCAGTAAAAAAAAAATATTTTGTAATACATTCGTTATTTTTAAGTAGTTTTATTAAAAATGAACGTATAACGTTACATTTCCCCCCCGCGTCACCAAGGATTTTATTCCTTCTTTTGAATAAAATCCGCACTCAAGTAATAAAAGTAAATATTTGTATTTACACTCTCACACACATTTCATACTTCACGCAAACACAAAAACGATAATAAACAATAATATGGAATATTAACGCATTCTGACAATAAAAAGGTTCCTGTTATATTGTTAAACTGGTAACCCATACAAATTATGATTACTAATAAAGATGTTATTTTACGCTTTTCTAGGTAACGTTATTGTTCATTTAATATTTTTAAACAATTAATATACATCTGTTAATTGTAAAAAAAAATACTATTTGTTTAGGCCAATTAATTTTAAGTCTTTAATATGCCATGTACCAATGTCTTTACCTGACATATCTTCTAAAACGTAAACCAGTGGTGATTTTTTAGCAGTGACGCGACATTTTATAAACTTAGGTGCCAGCTTTTTGCTAAAATATTTGTCTTTGTCACTTAGGACATAAGCGCGTTTCATGACTAAATCTCCTACATTAAATTCAGCTGGTTTACGGCGCAGATTATAATGTGCTGTATTTTTTTCATGCGCGTGCCATAACTTTGCCTGCACTTCATCAAAAATGGTGGAAAGGCAGCCCAAATTTTCAGCGTAAATATCCCTGGGTAGGAATAAGACCTCTTCGCCTAATTCAGTGTCTGTGTAGTGAGTACCACAGGTGACAAGTTCCCTGCCATAGACTATGAATGATGGCGTGAAACCAGTGGCTTCATTCACAGAATTGTTGATGGCGAACTGTACCTTCGGAATAAAGACGTCCCAAGTTCTGTGGTCATTGTCAACGAAGGTAGAAATGCAAGTTATGATTGTACGGTTATATCTTTCCACTGTATTGACTTGTGGCGTATATTTAGGAGTGAAAAATATATTTGGAATACTATATTTTTTGAAAAACGCAGCTGTATCACGACTAATAAATTGAGTTCCGTTATCCAAAAATACAGTTTGTGGAACTCCGTGGACTAGAAAAACAGAATCTTCTAGGATTTTAATGATAATATCCGAAGTTGCTCTTCGAATAGGATAAATTAGACAAAATTTAGAAAAACAGCAAGTTATTACTAAAATGTAGTTATTCTGCTTACGAGTAGTAGGCAAAGGGCCCATTAGATCTATGGAGATCATCTGCCAAGGACGTGAGCACTGTTTAGGACGACCCATAACACCTAAGGTGTGGTGATTTTGTGTCTTGTACTCCAGACATTTCTGACAAGAACTAACGAAATTAACGACATCTTTGTGCATGCCTGGCCAAAAATACCGAAGCATAAGACGGTGGTACGTTTTAAAAATGCCTAGATGTGCAGCTGTTGGCTCACAATGGTTCTCCGAAATAACCTTTTCTCGTAAGTCAGACGGAACTACTATTTTCCACGAGAATTCGTCATTACGACTGAATTTACTTTTTGAAAGCCTGTACAAAATGTTGTTTTGTATGAAATAATTGGGATAATCTTGAGACCTATTAAGACAGCCATTATAAAGTTTTTTAAACCATTCGTCCTTAGTGTCCGAAATATCGGAAGACGAGATGGCGCTAACTGGAACGGCTCGTGAAAGAGCGTCGGGAATTACATTATCGACGCCACGACGGTGTTTAAGCTCGAAGTCAAAAGACGACAAACGCACTCCCCGTCGAGCCAATCGGCCTGTTGGGTTATTCAGAGACAGGAACCATTTCAATGCACTGTGGTCTGTGTAAACAGTGAAGGTTTTTCCGTTCTCTAAATAACATCGCCAATGTTCCAAAGCGGTAATCACGGCCAAGGTTTCGCGCTCTGTGATACTATAGTTTCGCTCAGGCGCAGTTAGAGAGCGACTCATGTAGGCGATGGGATGTTCCTTTCCATTTCTGGTCTGGGTAAGCATAGCGCCAACTCCATAGTTGCTCGCGTCGGTATGAACTTCGAAGGGTTGGTTGTAGTCTGGGCAAGCCAGAACAGGAGCAGAAACCAAGCACTCCTTTAGTTTCTGAAAGGAAGCATCGGCCTCCGTAGTCCACTTGAACTTAGGTGTACCCTTTTTCGTTGAAGTCAACTTATTTAAAGGGCCCGCTATAGTGCTGAAGTTGGGGACGAAACGACGGTACCAAGTAGCTGTCCCGAGGAAGCGTTTAAGATCCTTTCGACAAGTAGGTGTCGGATAGTTAAGGATGGCTTCCACCTTTTCAGGATCGGTCCGTAGTCCACAACCGTCAACAACATACCCCAGGTATTTCAATTGGCTGCGGAAAAACTTACATTTTTCTAAGTTTACCGTAAGGTTGGCTTGTTTAAGCTTTTCCAGCACCTTTAGCAACAGGGTGACGTGGCTCTGGTAATCGCTATTGATGATAATGACGTCATCAAGATACGCAAAGACATTGGGACCAAATTCACCGAATAAAAGATCCACTAAGCGCTGCTGGGTTGCTGGTGCATTGGTCAAACCAAAGGCAGTACTCTTAAATCGGAGCGTACCTCTGCCAGGGACGTAAAATGCGGTCTTATCACGGTCTTCGGGAGCGATGAGAATTTGCCAAAATGACTTGGACAAATCTACGCTGCTTAAGAAACGAGCATCTCGGAGATTGTCCAAAATCTCTGAGATATACGGCAGATTGTATGCGTCACGTTTGGTTACGGCATTAAGCTTCCGACTGTCGAGGCAAAATCTTGGCTGGCCATTCTTTTTCGTCACCAATAAGACTGGAGAAGACCAGGCACTTTCGCACGGCTCGACTACGTCAAGAGCTAACATCTCATCCACCTGCTCAACCAAAATACGTTGCTTTTCCGGTGACATGCGGTAGTATCTCTGTCGTATTGGTTGTGCGTCTCCGGTGTCGATGCGGTGTGTAATCAAATTCGTTCTACCAAGCCCTTTACGCTCAAATGAAATATCCTTGTATTGTTCAATTATGTTGTCCGCTATAAGTTTTTCTGATTCGCTGAGATTTTCATAACTATGAATGAGGTTTTCAGTAGACAAACCTACGTCAGTATTAGATGTACTGAGGGAAATGCTACCTAAATACTTGGGACAAATATTGAATTTCCGCCAAAAGTCGACGCCTAATATAAGAGACGTTTCGATCTCCGGAACAACCACAGCTTCGATAATGTGAAACTGGTTTTCAAAATGCATTGGAATATTTATATAACCTACACTTTTCAAGGATTGACCTCCAGCTGCGGTTATGAAAACGATTCGATCATTAATAAATTTAAATCCACGTGACTGTAATAAAAGATGGGAGTTATTTCCTAAAATAGTGACTGCTGATCCAGAGTCAAGAAGTCCAGTAAATGGCACATTATCTATGTTCACTGTAACATAAGGTCTTACGTCATCAATTGGTTTACTCAGAATTGTGGCTGTTCTATACGACATAAAGAAAACGTTTACAGTACGAAGCCAATTTTGCCATTCATCTTTGTCGAAATAACTTGTCGATGAACCTCCACAATTCTGTTCACCTAGTTTTTTGAAGTTGAAAGCTCAATTTTATTACAATCAGGACATTGAGGGGTCTTAACATCTTCGCGGCCACACTTAAAACAATAAATTTTATCCTTATTTTCAGTACATTGCCTTAAATTGTGGGTGTTTACACGACACCTGGGACAATAACGAGCTTTAGGAGCTTCAATCGCATGCACATATTTTTCATTTACGTTTGTTTTATTAAGAAAATATTTATTTTGGTTGTAATTAGGTTTATTTTGATTATAGTTTGAATTGAATTTAGAATTCGTGTTAGGTTGATTAAAATTATATTTATTTGCATTATTTTTGTTACCAAATTTGTTGTTACTGTTATTTCCAGCATATGCAAATTCTGGAGCAAGTGTGTCAGCAGTTGGACCACTTGGTTCATGAAAGTTTGCAAGACGTGCTTGTATATTTTCATAATTGCGACAAATCGTTTGTAAAGAATCGAGTGTTTGAATGTTGCCGGCTGATGCTAAGGTGCTTGCATAACAAGGTCTAATGTTATGAAGGATTACTTCCAACTTTTCATCTTCAGATTTGGGTTTCGATAAACGCGAAAACAAACCAGACATAATTGAAAGATAGACAGTGATGTTTTCCGATTCACCTTGCGTCCTCGCACGAATTTCATCAATCAGTCTGTAATCATAGTCAGACCGAGTAAAATCGTTTTGTAACAATTTAATAAGTTCACTCCAAGAAGACACTCGATTTTTTACATTGCGAAACCAATGCAAAGCATCACCCGTAAAGATCTCCGTAGCGTAAGATAATGCTTTTGAGTCTGAAATATTTCTTGCCTCACAAAATTCGGTTGCGCGCTGAACGAAAGCTCGAACGCAAGTCTTGCCATCGTATTTCAGCTTACCTAAATCAGCTGAACCTCCGCGATCACAAGTTACAGAGATGTTCACAGGCAACGCAGAAGTTGCAGACTCGCTAGTGCTGGGAGCAACTAAATTATCAACCGCTTTATCTTTGTATGAGTCTAAAATTTTGGAATAATTTTTAAATTGCGCAACGTAGGCATCGTATTGCACTTTAACAGTATCATTGCTAACGATTCGATTGAGCCGATGATATAAATGGTTCATTAAATTTTGCGTGCGCAAAAAAGCACTTTTATCTAACTCTGTTTCTAAGTTTAATTTAATTTTGAAGAGAGTCTCGCTTACGCCCTTCAGATCTTCCGCCGGATCATGAGGACTATCATAAATATCCTCGGAAGGAAATAGAGGTCCAAGCTTAGAAATTTGTTTACGTAAGTCCTGTACCGTCAATTCTGGGGTTGCGCCTCTAATAGAAACCTCGTACTCAAGTTCCGACTTTTGTAATGAAAGAAATTTAACAGGAAAAGACATTTTTCAAAAAAATATTATACGGAACCCTCGAAGAAAATTTTTTTAAACTTGACGTAAGTAATGATCCAGTATTTAACAACACTAAATATATATAAAAAAACTCCGTCTGTTACAAAATACAGTTACGAAGAACACAAAAAAAATATATAAAGCAGCAAAATAAATGATTTGCAAATAAAAATTAAAAAAAACGAACACAAAACCAAAAATCTAATAAAAAGACGTTACACAAGAAATAAGCACACTACACACATACTACTTACTACGGAAGCGAATAAACAGCCCATAAATTACCAGGTTGAGGCGCCAGTGTCGCGGTTCGGGTTGGTAAATGATGCACAACCAGCGTACACAGAAATAAACATTTATTCATCCAAAAGATACAGGGCCGTGGTTCGCAATGCCCGACTGTTTATTACACTTCCGCAGACCCGTACTTAACTTGCGAAGGCGGCCGAGGTAGAAGGTGGCTCGTAGGTGGACGGACGCGAAAGTAGCAGGAACGTAGTGGTGGCTGGCAGAGACGACCCGGTCTTAAGTCCGAACTTCGTTCCCTGGAATAATGTTCCAGCTTATAGCGAATCCTTCAGGTATTAAGTCCGCCGATTGCGATCACCAACATTCCCAAAGCCAAGCCCAGGCAGAAAAGACGGGTCATAATTAATGAAGTAGGTAGATGGTGAAAGTGGCTCATAGATCGCAATCAGAACGGAGTGCTACAGTAGTTATTTACTATTTTAGTAGGGAACATTTTTTTATTTTCTTTAATTTCACTATGAGAAAACACTTACAAATAAAACATGTAAAAAGTACATTAATTTAGACAAGACCTATCGAAGCAATTTGGAAGATCAACTGTGCAAATAATAATTTTAATTTACATGAACGCAAAGCGTAGGCAAAACAAATAGGCATGACTAGGCAACAATACTTATTATATAATTCCTACGCACAAAACACTCGACATGTAGTAGGCATCAACTATGGTTCCTTATGGTTCACTACAATAAAATAAAAATACAAGATCATTACTCACCCTATCGGGGAAGAAATCAGAGTGTGAGGCACTATTTTTGGCACTTGGAGATATTTAAATGTTTATTAAACTTTTGTAAAGATTACGAATACGTCGTACTAAAAAAAAAAGGTTTTTCGAGACGAAATATCGAATGATTATGACGAGGGAAATTACGTCCTCTCGCGTCGCTTTAAAATTTGGTCTGACGAGTAGAAAATTCCATCGCCTCCGATCAACCGAACCGGCCGGGGCGGTCACTCCTCGTCCCTCCCGCAAAAATCATACGATGTTTTCTCAACAAAAGGAGGTAGGTGTCAGGGATCCGCACGACACTCAAGCGAACCATTAGCATGACACGTTTATGCTGTTGAGCATTATTTGTTAGATAAGTAAAAATTTTAATATAATTTGATCAGAAATGATGTTTCATCTAAATAAATAAATGTATGTATCATATATGACTCATTTTACTTTTTGTTAGGAAAATATATTGTTAAGTTTAAAGAATGTAAATATAGGGTAATCTTTAGTTTTAATTATGTTTAAGTTGGTTAATTTTAATTTATTTTTATTTTGTTTTCAGTAAAAAAAAAATATTTTGTAATACATTCGTTATTTTTAAGTAGTTTTATTAAAAATGAACGTATAACGTTACAGATATTTTAATAAGGACTAGCGAAACTGCAGACATTGTTCTGCCCGTTGTTTGTATTTTTTTAAATTTTTACTTTTCCTGGACTTCCACGAATATTTCGTGACTAAAAAAGTCCAATCAGTTAAGCCGTTCTCGAGTTTCAGCGAGACTAACGAACAGCAAATTAATTTTATATATATATATGGACTAGTGACAGACTGTTTTGCGCAATTTCTCCATGTTATTTTCATCGTTTAAACCTAGGATTTCCAGAAAATGGTCGCGACTGAAAATATTCAAATCGGTTCAGCCGTTCTCAAGTTTTAGCGAGACACATGAATATCAATTTTTATTTGGTGACATGTTGTCAGACATAAAAACAGTCATACGAAACCAAAATATACAAAAGTATATTAAATCAAAATTTAAAATGTAAAAAAAATATGTCAAAGAGGTGCACACAAGGTATTTTACACCACAGATACATTAAATCCGCCTTCCTAATTATTGCAGCTCAATTTGCATTACTACCACCTCTCTTGAGCACATCAGCAAGATGGAATTACATCACAATCAGCCTATAACATCTTCTCAGATGACAAGAGAAACGTCTAAGTAGAGTGACAATGCCGCTCGTGACTAAAATGTCCAATCCTGACTAGATAATCCCCTTGGGGGTTACATATGACACGTGTTCATTGGTAAAGGGTTTCCTTCCCGATTGTTATAGTTGATGGAATCAGGCGTTACTTTGCGGAAATCCATGACTAAAGCTGAAAAAGATGATTATTTTGCTTTAAATTTCCACTAGACGACGCCAGCGCAGGACCCAAAATCCATCCAACTGTAATCACCTGAAAAATGTAGAGCTGGAAGTCGCAGGACTTACAATACCTACAAATCACAACGTGACACAGAAGATGCACTCGGAATCACAACACTGACACCAACAAAACACTCGACGCGTTTCGCCACTACACGTGGCATCCTCAGGAGATGTTGTCGCTTCGACAGACTACGAGCGACTGAACCTACAGACCTGCCGCACCGGTCTTTTATACTTTCTCGCACTAATGAAATGACGTAATCGTAGTGACGGAAATTTGTCATTACGAATTAGCAATGTTTTGAACAGCGTTGGATGGTTGCTGTTGGTCGTTCCTAATATGTCGTTGATTCGAAAACATATTTAAAAGTGGAGAAAAGGTATAACTGACCTGCTCGTTCAACAATGTAAGCGAATCGTCTTTATTATGTTTTATTATTTCTAATTGTTCTAAAACAGACAGTTTTAAACCCTTTTTGCATGTGTGCAACACTGAAAACGTATGATTATCCGGAATGCTATGTCCTGAATCTATTAAGTGTTTGGCGAAGTGCGATTTTTCTGGATGGTAGTTTCTATACGCAGATAAATGTTCTTTATAACGTGTAATGAAACTGCGGCCGGTCTGTCCAATGTAGGTAGCATTACATTCATGACAATTTAACCTGTAAACACCTGATTTTTGACATTTTTCGATCTTATCTTTTCCGTTACACAGGATACTTAACGAGTTATTAGTGTTAAAAGCTGTACGTATGTTATGGTGTTTTAATAATTTTGAAATACGCTCTGAAATTGGTCCTAAATAAATCAAACTAGAATTATATTTATTCACTGTTTTTCCATGAACAGGGTACAATAATCTTGTAAAAATTTTGTTGAGCTTCTTTTGAATTCTTTTGTCAATAATGGACTTTCTGTAACCGTTTGTAATGGCGATATGATATAAAATGTTAAGTTCTTTCTTGTAATGTTCTTCACTGAGTGGTATACTGAAAAGTCTATGAATATATGAATTGAATGCTGCCATCTTATGTTGCCATGGATGGCAGGATGTCGCATGAATAACAGTATCCATGTGTGTCAGTTTCCTGTAAATTTGGAAAACATGTTTGTTTTGCACTCTTTGTATTGTTAGATCTAAGAAATTAATCGTATTTTGTTCTTCCATTTCTAATTTAAACTTGATTTTATGATGAATTTGATTAATTCTATTTAAAAAGAGGTCCAACTGCCTATTAGTGCCGGTCCAACAGATCAAAATATCGTCGACGTATCTATAGTAATACAGAATATTTCTCTCATTAGTAATATGTTTATTCTCGAAATGATCCATAAAAATATCTGCCATTAATGGACTTAAAGGAGAGCCCATTGCTAATCCCTCTGCTTGTCTGTAATAATTATTGTTAAACCATATTACTAACGTCATTATGTATGAAACAAAATTATTTCAGGTTTAACAATAATTATTACAGACAAGCAGAGGGATTAGCAATGGGCTCTCCTTTAAGTCCATTAATGGCAGATATTTTTATGGATCATTTCGAGAATAAAATATTACTAATGAGAGAAATATTCTGTATTACTATAGATACGTCGACGATATTTTGATCTGTTGGACCCGCACTAATAGGCAGTTGGACCTCTTTTTAAATAGAATTAATCAAATTCATCATAAAATCAAGTTTAAATTAGAAATGGAAGAACAAAATACGATTAATTTCTTAGATCTAACAATACAAAGAGTGCAAAACAAACATGTTTTCCAAATTTACAGGAAACCGACACACACGGATACTGTTATTCATGCGACATCCTGCCATCCATGGCAACATAAGATGGCAGCATTCAATTCATATATTCATAGACTTTTCAGTATACCACTCAGTGAAGAACATTACAAGAAAGAACTTAACATTTTATATCATATCGCCATTACAAACGGTTACAGAAAGTCCATTATTGACAAAAGAATTCAAAAGAAGCTCAACAAAATTTTTACAAGATTATTGTACCCTGTTCATGGAAAAACAGTGAATAAATATAATTCTAGTTTGATTTATTTAGGACCAATTTCAGAGCGTATTTCAAAATTATTAAAACACCATAAAATACGTACAGCTTTTAACACTAATAACTCGTTAAGTATCCTGTGTAACGGAAAAGATAAGATTGAAAAATGTCAAAAATCAGGTGTTTACAGGTTAAATTGTCATGAATGTAATGCTACCTACATTGGACAGACCGGCCGCAGTTTCATTACACGTTATAAAGAACATTTATCTGCGTATAGAAACAACCATCCAGAAAAATCGCACTTCGCAAAACACTTAATAGATTCAGGACATAGCATTCCGGATAATCATACGTTTTCAGTGTTGCACACATGCAAAAAGGGTTTAAAACTGTCTGTTTTAGAACAATTAGAAATAATAAAACATAATAAAGACGATTCGCTTACATTGTTGAACGAGCAGGTCAGTTATACCGTTTCTCCACTTTTAAATATGTTTTCGAATCAACGACATATTAGGAACGACCAACAGCAACCATCCAACGCTGTTCAAAACATTGCTAATTCGTAATGACAAATTTCCGTCACTACGATTACGTCATTTCATTAGTGCGAGAAAGTATAAAAGACCGGTGCGGCAGGTCTGTAGGTTCAGTCGCTCGTAGTCTGTCGAAGCGACAACATCTCCTGAGGATGCCACGTGTAGTGGCGAAACGCGTCGAGTGTTTTGTTGGTGTCAGTGTTGTGATTCCGAGTGCATCTTCTGTGTCACGTTGTGATTTGTAGGTATTGTAAGTCCTGCGACTTCCAGCTCTACATTTTTCAGGTGATTACAGTTGGATGGATTTTGGGTCCTGCGCTGGCGTCGTCTAGTGGAAATTTAAAGCAAAATAATCATCTTTTTCAGCTTCCCGATTGTGTCTGGTGACACTTTTCCAAACTAGACCTTGACGTGGGTGTCACGACCGTCGAAGGTGATTTTCCTCCACCTATTGCAATTAGAAGCGTAAGATCGTTGAATCAAACTGGATGCAGGCTGCCAGCGACCGCTGGACCTAGATATCTTGGAGGGAAGCCTATGTTCAGCAGTGGGGATAGGTCCGCTAAAACGTTGAGTAGTCTCAGGAGCCGTACCAACTGTTGAAGATAACGATAGTTATGATATCCCTGACATAAGACTATCATTCAAGAAACTCATTCGCACCCACTTTCTTACTTTATCGCAACCGTCATTATGTAACCGGCTCCAATAACTTTCGATAATAACAACGAATTTGGCAGTGGCATAAAATCTAATTAAGATCATTTCATCTCGGCTTTACTTGGGCACTGAATACTGCTACGGCCTTACGAGAAACAAGCATTATTATTGGAAATGTGGAACTGAAATTCAGAATGATGTAGAAAATTAATGTGATTAAATGTGTTGATATTAATTATTCCTTTACCCGATCACTAATAACATAACATAGGCGACCACTATAATAACTTAATGTAAGTTAATTGTCCTTCCTCGTAAATTACTATAATCATTTGCAAAATAATGATGTTTACTGTGTTTCATTAAGCTCACACATAATTTGATAATTATTTAATTGCATCAATAATTATTGTTTACTAGTGGTCCCGGTAGACATCATCCTGCTCGCTGTTTTAGCATATTTTTTTTTAAATTTTCTCACCGTTTATACCTTCTCTGAACTTTAACAAATAATTGAAAACAAGCAATGAGCAAAATCGGTTCGGACGTTCTCAAGTTTTAGCGTGACTAACAAACAGAAATTAATTTTTATATACATATATGATAACTAATAGTAGACCCCGCAGACGCTGTCTTGCCCGCTGTTTTCGCATTTTTTTCATATTTGCTCATCGCTTAAACCTTCCCTGGACTTACACAAATACTTCAAGACTAAAATTATTCAAATCGGTTCAACCGATCTCGAGTTCAAGCGAGACTAACGAACAGCAAATCATTTTTTTTATATATATAGATAGATGATGCATATTTTGATACTAGCTGTGCCCGCGACTTCGTCCGCGTGGAGTTGTAATTTTGGGCATAGACATGTACTGTCGCAGACAGTTTTTTAGATCATTTCAGATGAATAATTCTTTCATATTTATATTTTTGGTATCTTGAACCGTTTTCGCAGCGTACGCAACTCAAGGATGGTTTAGTAGATTCTGAGATTCAATTTCCTGCCTGCCCCCTAAGTTCATCGGCGTGATTATTTATATCCCAGTTTACTCTCCAGGTGATACTGAGTCAAATAAAAAAAGTCCCGTCAAAATCGGTCCAGTAGATTCTGAGATTAGCCCGGACAAACAGACAGACAGACAGACAGACAGACAGACAGACAGACAGACAAAAATTTTAAAAATTGTTGTTTTGGCTTCTATTACGGTAATTAAGACCCCCTGTAACAATTTTTCATAAAAATCTTCAATGTACAGAAATCGATCTTTTACAGTCTTATTATATGTATAGATTAGCAGATCTTTTACCTGTTATCCATGATTATTTATTCATGATCAGTCCAATACGACGGATTATCAATCGAATTATAGACAAATAGCAATAAGCAAGTGTTTGCCAAAATTCCCAGAAAACTGAAATTTCAATCTTAACATCTGATCTGACGTAAAATTTATTGAAACAACCGATCAACTTGACCGAGGTTTCAATTCAACTTAATCATGCATCAAATTATTTCGTTATGGTGCTAGATACTCGTTGCCTAAGTAAATAATTTGTATTTAGGTGCACTGACGCGGAAATTACTAATTTATCGAGAAGTACGCAAATTCCTATAAAACCTTGACACGGATTCCATCTATTTGCGACAAAAGCGCTACAAGTGTTTTAGATTAGCTACTGTTTTGATAAGCCAAAGAGTGGGTACAGTTTAATGGGATTTTCTGTTCTTATTTAAGATGCAATATACTCGTAACACATACAAATTACTCTTCAATACGTATAGTTATTTGACGACCACTTTGGTGTAATGGTCAAGAAGTTGACTATTTACCAAAAGGTCGTGGGTTCGATCCCCACACTGTACAAACATTTGTGTGCGTGAACATGTCTGTTTTTAATTGTCTGAGTTTATTTGTAATACCACTAAATAATGATAAGCTAACACAAGTGCTTAAGCTACTTTCCACGGAGTCAGATCAATATTGGTGATGTTGTTGTATATTTATTATATATGCATTTAGTACCCCCTCGAAACACCCAAAACTCATCTGTTTGGTCACCAACACTTGTTTTCCTTTGTCGCACCGCACCGCGCCCGCTCATCATTCACTTAGAAGTGCATAATTATGTTAACGCTTTAGTAGCTTAAATATATAAACGAAGTATTTTATAGTCATCAGTTTTTTTCAACAAGGTAGAAGACGAGTCTCTCGCTTCGCTTTTTTAAAAATAAATTTTTGTAAAATGTATTGTGTAAGTGAGTTCTTCACCAAGTTTTCGTTTCCAATCTCGCCTGGCATTGAGTCCTTTTGCATTTATTCATTTTATTACGCAGTAGTAGTGTTGAGAGGTAAGTTTTGCATGTCTGAAAAGCAACTAGGACGATTCACTTTGCTTACCAGTAGGCTTCAGAACATATACGAGGTATATTTAAATAAATAATATACAGATATGACTCAATTTTGAGTTTAGATTAAAACGAGTTGAATAACCTATGGTATAATCTGGTTACGAGCCTCTTGCAACATATTCTCGCAGCGGGCACTAAAACTTAAAACCGAACAATACCTCTTATCAACCGTCTCAAAACCAGCTTAAGGCTTCTACACGACACGGTACTCAAGCTAATCTATCAATAGGTACATAAGCCACGAACACAAGCGCACGCTATGAGTTGCAGAATCTCGGAGCGAAGTTAAGAGGCCGTTCTTTCTAGAGTTTCGTTTGTAATTAGTGGTCTAGCCAGCGCGCTCAATCAGGCTTGTAAGATATTTGTGTCTTCGGTGTACGCGAACAGTCGCACATTCGCGATTTATTTACATTTTGTTTTGACATTTGGACTTCAGCGTCCGTGCTCACAGGTAGACTAAGGTGTTAGTTGTCATTACATAATTTTGAAAAACTTGTAAACTACCATCACTCTAAAATATTAAGTTACGTTCCTATCTACATAAAATGATCTGACAGTATCTAGAGGTTTGCAGTGCGGGGTCTAGCTAGAGTCTTGGGTAAAACAAGATCCCAAGCTGGTGAAATTCTCCAACCACCTTCTCTATTAAAATTAGGGTGTCTCCAATTTCAATGGCCTCACGGAGCATACGAGGAAGAAAACGACGATCTCTTGCGAGGACTTTCGGTTGGTCAAAGCGAAATAATCCGTAAAAAAGAGTGTCATTCAAAGTTTGGGTATCATCCGGAACTATGGATAACTGCTTAAAGAGTAGGGAGGGAGGGGGGCTTAGTGACTTAACGCGGTACATAATACACCGTGGTCTTAATTCTGTTGTTTGTCATGCAAATTGTGGGTAATTGTGCAAAGACGCATAGGTGTAACGTTGGGACACTGGTGCCGATGGAGCAGAACAAAGAGGCCTGATGTAATGTTGTTGAGGGCTGGCTGAAGCCTTTTTCTTTTTGAAAAAAGTATCAAAAACTGTAAAAAAAACTTTTACCTTAGGTGCATAAACAGACCATGCCAGACCGGCGGTCATGTTTCGGATGGGTGACCATTCTGACCACTTAAGTGACGCCTATTTAAAAGAAGAAAGAAGGCACGTTAAGCGGTTGGTCCCGTTTAGTATCGATAGATATTAGTCGTTAAGCCTGGTCAGAGGCCCTCGGGCGGCTTAATAACATCTGACTGTAAGGTTGGTCACTTACCTTACACACACCTCTCCACCAATCCGCACTGAGCCCGCGTGGTGGAGTATGGCTCGCACCACCTCATGGTTGAGGTGAGGCCTGCATCCAGCTGTGTGATATATATAGGCTGATGAGATGACGATGAGATGAGATGAACAGACAATAGGAGTACAAAATTAAAGAAGGTAGAAATATTTAGAACATGGGTGCAATAAAACATCAGCAGCAGTAGTAGGTTTTGGATATACCGATGATATAGGTTACCACCAAAACGGTCCCCGCTCAGTTTGCGTAAGTGCGTGACTGAAGTTGCTTAAGTACGACATTTATTTTTAGCAATTGTTCTGCAGTTGATGATATGCTGACTTGCTGTTTAGATAGAACTGTTAACAGTAAAACAGGCGGCCCTATTTTACCAGGCGGGGGTGTCTCCGCGCCCCACTTACCGATCTAATGGCGGCGCCGCCCACCTCGTGCGCCTGCGCAATACCACACTACTCTCCTAATAGCAGAGTCTTATTTGTCATTATACTTTTCTTTAACTCAATCCACTTAGTCTCCAAGTAAGGGGTGATCGCATATTGTGTACTAGCGTTACTAACTAAAACATGTGCAAATCAATGAAAAACAAAATTAAGGAAAAAATCCAAGATTTCGGTATTACTTTCCGCTCAATAGCAGAACTGCTCATCACAATTGCTCTATTTTTTTCAAACGAAAACGCTGCCATTAATTGGAAAGCTACTTTGATACATTGGTTTTCATTACTAAGATGATCATTCAAGATGATCCTTGTGGAAAAATGGTTGGGCTGTTTCGTCCAAAATGCAAACCTGGTTTGGTTGGTTGACTCTTCATTATTTTGAGACCCACAAGGGACTAATTACACACTCCATTAATAAGTTGCTCTTATACGCCCGTGGCTCGGAAATCCTATCCCTGATCACTCTCCATTCATGTCGGATTGCCGTCTCACCGAACTTTGAGAGTGATGGAACAGTGAGTGCACCTGTGTATTGCGATTTATTGTGCACTATAACATCACCTGCGTACTTAGTCGGAAATCGGCTGGGCGATAATTATCATCGTCACTTTGCTCTCACACTAATTTGGAGACTAGACTTTAGAATGACCGGCTGTTATTCTCTGTATAGAAGTTGCCATGAAAAGCATTTTTGATTTCTACTATCACGTGGATCACCATTATATCAGCTTGTTACAGTCCACTGCTGGACATAGGCCTCCCCCAAAAAACGCCACAGCGCACGATCTCCCGCCCTTTGCATCCAGTCACTAGCCTGCCTTCTTCAGGTCATCTGTCCATCTAGCAGTCGCGTGGATCACGTGGATACTACGCTTTTAATCAGCAGATCGCAATTATTCTTCGCCGACCGTTAATCATTGTGTGGTACCAGGTCTGCTCGAGTAATTGATGAGGCTGGCTCTCAACTGTGGATGTAGGCCGCACCACAATTATACGTGCACTGATTCTATTGTTGATTCAATTATGTAGAATTGGCATGATGACAGCTATCTTAAATATTTTCAAGACCATGGCGTATAAAAAACATAGCCCCTATGAAGTTAATATAACCAGTTAATTTCCAAAAAGCTGTCGAAACCAATTTTTAAACACACAAAACTCAATAAATATTCGGTCAATTGACTCCGATTTCTAATATATGACCGTGACGTCACGTTCATGTATTCCCATACAAAATCTATGGAGGCAAACCGTTTTGACAGATAATAAAAAGTATGTCAACGATTGGTGGTGTCGTCTAGCCAATTGGTGCAATGTTGGACTGTTTACCAGAGAGTAGGTACCAAGTTGACAAGATGACGCAGTATCTCACTGGTCGATATAGGTCGTGCAACATTTAACAGTGTACTGATTCTAATGTGTAATTGTGCCACATAGCGCGAAGAGATGACGTAGGCGTAATAAATTCATTTCAATTGTGGAGAACTTGTGCAATTTTTAACTGTTTAGAGAAGAGTAGTTGAATATTTGTTAACTATTTTGGCTTGCTTCAAATTACCTGGATCGGATTTTTCAAGTAACACTTACTAACTTAATCGTGTAAATGATGTAAATATTTCAATATGAAATGCATGTAGACGTTCTTATTATTACTTAGTCCGTTTAATCGCAATTTAGCATAAATTCTGACGACCGCTTTGGTGCAGTGGTCTACATGTCGGACTTCTAAAACCAAGGGTCGCAGAAGTATTAAAGTATGCTTATCCGTTCTCTAGTAATGTACCCATAACACAAGCCAGAGAATTGGTGTGATTATTGTCAAATATTTATTTATTTACTATTTATTCTGTTATGCATGAGACTACTTAAGCTATTGCGTGCCACCTTAGATAATACCTTAAAATATACTATATAGCAAACGAATAATGTATTTGTCATGATATAAGATAACTTTATGCGCCTGTTGCGAGTATGTTATCCATTATGTATCCTATCCTATCCTATGCTACAGCATGACTTGAAAATTATTGCAATTTTGTTGGCATTTGGTTATTGCAACACAAAATGAATGCAGTTTTCTACTGCACTCGGCAGTAGCACGGTTACACTTTCTGCTTCTTAACAATAACTTACGTGTTGCCCAAACGATCGTCTAGCCGACGTTCAACGCGAGATCGAATAACTGCTACATTGCACTCGAATTAAAGAATAACAAAACGTTACTGCTGACGTTTACCGCAATAAAACGTGCTTTCTGTCGCCTGAGATTTATTATTATCTTTTTTTAACGTCGGGGAAATGCTGTTACGCATACCCACCAGCCACGGGACAGCTGGGGTTATGTGGGACTCCGGCCTCAGAAAGAGAACCCGCCTACCCACTGAAAACCTGACGGTGCCCTCCAGTGCCATGTGAGTCGGGGACGAGGCGGTTCACCGTAGGCCGAGAGGCCACAGTCATTCAACGCAATTCCCCGGACTCGGCCGACTCACTTTGCAGCGAGCCCCTACCGGTTGCGACGAGGGAGAAACTCGACCCCGTCGCACAAGCAACAGACGGCGCGCGGGAACACGCGCATCGCCGTCTCGGGCCCTCTTTAGCGGGCGATAGACACCCCCGTGTCTGAAGCCCGGGGCCCAGGAAGGGGCAAGTGGAGAAGGGAATTCCTTCTCCGTTGCCCATGACGTCGGGGCGGCGGGTCATTGGGGCGTCATGCTGAAGCCTATCGCTCCCTCTCCGCTCCTTCCTTATGCGACTGCTAGGTACATTGCGCTCGAATTAAAGAATAACAAAACGTTACTGCTGGCATTTACCGTAATAAAATATTCGTGATTTCTGTAGCCTGAGACTTTTTATTACCTTAGTTCAAGTAAAAAAAGTCCTCAGGTGTATACACCTAATTTTCAGCTTTTATTCATTTACTATTGTCCATATGAAACTAAATTAATCATTATTATTATGTTGCTCTATTCCCCATCTCGGAACCATGGGGTGTCGGACCTTTGGAAGAAGTATATAGGGCCGAAGCTAACATGCAGTGCCTCGTTCGACATCATTAATCGAAGCAAAGATGGAAACTTTGATCGAAAGAAGTGCGACACTAGCCAGCGATTATCTGTATGCACAATTAATGTGTGCACCCAAGGTCATCCCCCGGTTAGTGTAGAACTATTGCAAGTTATGGTGAAATAATACTTGGTTATGGGGTTAAGAGCGGGAGGACAAGGTAATTATTATTTAAGGTTATAAAAGTATAACTTAAAACATGCCACATATTTGCTTCGGGATTGCAGAGGAAATTGCTTAAAGAGCTCTATACATTGCTCCCCATTCTGGTGTCTAACATAAATGGATATATACTAAAGGGTCTTGATACAAGACCTGAAAAGTAACTTTTTTAAAGAATTCCTGATCTTAACCTTTCGGAAAATACTACTTGTTGGACATTAAAAACAGATGAACTAAACAGTTAAATTCCCTGATAGTTTAAATAAGGCACGTGTCGTTACCGACATATCTTATGAAGTAGATTGCTCTATTTTTGATATTATTCGCACAAGCGTATTTCGGTTAGTCTGAGAGTCAGAGAAACATAATGTATAATAATATATGCATTTAGGTACTGTAATAAGTGGCATAAATAAAAAAACCAGGCAAAACGATAAGCACACAGATTTTATTTAAATTAGGTTATAATCAACTATCAAAATACAAATTGGCAGAGTTTCGGCCTATTCAGTTGCTAAGAGGGCAAAAGTGGGCTAGACTGAACTGTCTGGCCGTTATAAAGGCTTGCTCCCACCCAAGGGCACACAGCTGGTGGAAGTTGTAGTGGGGAGCGTCAACTGGCATGGCGGTGGCTTCCTATTGGCTGGCTTGGCTAGGATTGGCTGGCTTGGCTAGGATTGGCTGGCTTGGCTAGGATTGGCTGGCTTGGCTAGGATTGGCTATGATTGGCTATGGTGGCTGAGGCTTGGCGTTACAGTACTTAACAAATGAAACATACCTATTGTGTTATTATCGTTGACCTGTATAAATATTGCGGTCGCATCCTTTTTTATTGATTGTCACTTTTACTGTTTCGTTCAGTATTTGTTCACTCTTCCGATGACGTTGTATATAATTATCAAAACAGTATCTCGTGAAAGTAGGTACTACGGACGGTTATATGTCGATAAAATTAGGCATAGCATAATAATTCAAGCTTAGCGTCAGGGGAATTCCCAATTTTGTTCGCAGTATGCACACGGGTTGATCGATTTGGGTTTCTAACCTTAAGATTGTTTTTTTACACGTAACCAATGATATTTATTAATTGCACGCAACACTTAAGTGTTATTAAATCTTTATTAAAATAACAATTCATCTCTCATTATTTTTAATAGCAGCTGAGGGCCTTACAGAGGCCCCTAGAGGCTCCACGTGGCCCTAGGCTAAAGCCCTTAGGTAGATCTGCCCCTAGACACCGGTATTTGTACGTAATATTACCGTCTGACTGCGAGCATGCAAATCGTACCCCTCGATCGAGGACACAAGCGGAAGTGCATCGCTAATTGCGTTCCGATTTCCGATCGCCATGCGCAAGCGCAATGCACACGCTATGAAAATAACTGTGCGCGTATCATTGGTTGCTATAACAACTTCATGTGATTGCGTAAAGGTAACACTGGAACTGTGGCAAGAAAAAAACTGTTGGGTGGTTTTAAAAACATATGGACAGACGCTGGAAGCGACTTTGCTGTTTACTATATATTAAAGTAAGTACTGCCACCAAATAAGTTTGGGCACCTCTGCTACTTAGTTGGTACCTACAACTGTTCGATTTTTCCCGACTGCAAAGGAAGGGGAATGTTTTTCGCTCGTAACTTGTATGTATGTATTATTCTTTATGACCAGATATCTTTGAAATCGCAAAACGGTTATAAATAATTGAGATATCGGCAGATTTGTCTTAGTAGCCCAAGTATTCTTAGATGGGTCGTGTTAAAAAAATTAAACATGGCTGCTGTGCGACGCCATTGAACGTAGTGAAATGAAAAGTGAAAAAAAAAATCTTTCAAATACTACAATATGGGTATCAAATTAAAGGACTCAGCACAAGGATTTCAGAATTGTGTTTCATAATGTAATTTGTCTTACTAAAAAGACTGAATACAGAAAAATAGACTGAAAAATAGTGGATACTATATACTGAAAAAAGAAAAACAGACAAGACTGAAAAAAATAATTTTTAAAAACTAAAATTTGCCTGTTTTAGAAAACGCATTTGGGTAGCTCAGTAACATCTGAAACAAAGTTTGGCCACGATCCTTACGAACAACCTCTCCACCAATCCGCACTGAGGCTGCTTAGTGGAATACAACTCCTATCACCTCCTAGTTGATGAGAGGCCTGTGCTCAGCGTGGAACGAATATAGGCTAAAACTAACAACCTTATGATCTTTCTAAGACTTTT
This sequence comes from Pyrausta despicata, assembly GCA_963921415.1. NCBI lineage: Eukaryota > Metazoa > Arthropoda > Insecta > Lepidoptera > Crambidae > Pyrausta > Pyrausta despicata. Next base: position 14,679,354 of record OY992865.1, on the reverse strand, counting down.
ACTATAATTTATCAAAACTAACCCACTCTTATTAACCTCACATCAAACTAGCACACCATCACCTTATCACGCCGATCTAAGTAAATGTTTAAGAGCGTGTTACGGAATCCGGTGGCCTCCATCCTATTGGTTACTTCCTGCGCTTATCTCGTGTCATTACGGAGATATATTGTTGTGCTAATCTTATCTCGGCCTACATGCTCGCACCGTGATTGCACCTTCGGGTAGGCCGAGATGAACAGACAGTAATCATCTAGATTTCTTACCTATGTGTTTAGCGATACCTATGCTTATATTGAAGTCACTTCTACTGCGTCTTTCAAGCTTCTCTTAAAAACTATGCAACGATCAACTGCATCCTTTTTACCATCAAACTTTCCGTCTACATTTACAATTAATGGATGATAGTGCCTTGAGCCAGGACGATAAAAAATCTTGTTTTTAAAAACTTAGTTGTTTTTTTTATTTTTTGGGATAGATTTGCTCTTGACCCAAGACTAAGCCGAACGAGGCAAAGACTGAGTGTACGATGGAGCGAGCTCACCTAGAAGATGCCTGTTCACTCTAGCTTTGAAAATTCCTAGGTTGTAATTGCAGGGAAACACTGACGCAGGTAGTGAGTTCCACTCTTTTGCATTGCGTATCAGGAATGTAGATGAGAAGCGCTTTGTTCGTGTCAGTGGAACACCGACACGGTACTGATGGTATCCCGCGGTACGTCTGGTGGTCCGATGGTAAAATGGGTTACTTTTACGAGTATCAAGTTTAACGCAAACTTGACAAAAATATTCAATACCTACGATTAAACTGGTCTTGTTTCACTACGTGCAGTATCATATGTCGCCGGAGTCGGGTTGCGGCGCACCGTGGTAATGTGGCACTGAGGTGGCCCACTTCTGGGCATAACGTGTTAATCTGTATCCGAGACGGTTAGTTCCAACCGATAGATATACAAGCATATATATATATATATATATATATATATATATATATATATATATATATATATATATATATAGAATATTATTTATTGCACACCACACATAAAGAAGATCAATCAATTTTATTGAGATAGCTTCAATCATATTTACAGCAGCGTGTAGTTACTGTTTCTCTGAGGTGGCCCACTTATATAACGAGTTAATATGTCTCCATCTTCAGTAGGCTTGTGTCAATTTCATTTTCACGTTTCTGGGTAACCAATCTCTTCGCGCCGCCTGCGCCGCACACTCCGAAAGCTATTTCACTAGACTTATTTATTTATTTAAAACTTTATTGCACAAGAAATGTACAAAGGGTGGACTTAATGCTAAAAGCATTTTCTGCCAGTCAACCTCAAGGTCATGCAGAAAAAAGGCAATGGGTCCAGAGAAAAGTAAAGTGTTTCATAACGCAAAGATAAATTAACCTAGTAATATAGGTATATCACTAAGCTTAGACCGTTTTATAACTATATTCCTAGTGAGATGAATCGCTTCCGTATTACTATGTTACGGTATTTAATTATATCACTAGGGATATAACTATATTACGGCTTTATCTATCTTACTGCGACATTGACACTAAAAAAAAACATTTGAATTGATTCTGAAGTCATTTATTTGTGCCTAAAGACTCACAGGCCACTGGAAACATACACATCAAATCTAAGTCAATATACGAGTAGAAAGAGCAAGCACTAGTAGGCTAGATGGCGCCACCAATCGTTGACATTCTTTTTATTATCTGTCAAAAAGGTCTGCCTCCATAAATTTTGTATGGGAATACATAAACGTGACGTCACGGTCATGTATCATGTATCAAATATGGGAGTACATTGAACGAATATTTATTATTGAGTGTTGTGTGTTTAAAAATTGGTTTCTAAGTACGGCTTTTTGGAAATATACTGGTTGTATTAACTTCATATGAGCTAAGTTTTTTAAATGCCATGGTCTTGAAAATATTTAAGGTATATCATGCCTATTGATGCTTGAATTTTATAATTGTCATAAGGAATTTTAATCCTTAGCCAAAAAATCTCAAGATCTCTCTTCGTCTCTGTAAATTTCCACAGACGATGTCTCAGCCATTAAAGTATAAAAACAAAATCTATTTCAGTATGTAGTAGGAACTATTACACACTACAAACGAATCATATGTAGGTAATTTATCCACTTATCATCAAGAACTGCGGACTATCTTGCCTAGTTCAATTAGAAACTATCGTTTTCTAAATATCTCTATGTCTATTTATAAAACGCTAGACAGGTTTGAAATAGGCGTAAAATTGGCGACGCTTGTGACCCAATTCCGTCGAGTTAATGACCTTGCGCCATCTTGGCGAGGTCGATGACCCGAACGCGCCGGCGCATAGGTACGAACTATTAGTATTTCGCGTTTATCAGCGGTTTTTTTGTGATCTACGAGTATTGATTGGCTAACCGGCTTAAATCCCAAATCTTTAAGGCTTTTAGGTTTAAATCCGATTAACACCGACTTATTCCCACCCACTTGGTGTAAAGGGTGTATTGAATTGTAGTTAAAAAATACTTGTTTAAAACTAGAATTCAATTTCTCAAAGTAGTCATTTGTGTAAGTTTTTTGAGATTCTGCTGAAATGTTCTGAAATCATTATATTACATCGAAATGGGTAAAAATCGTTTTTAAACACAATTAACCGGATTGTAACCATTTTGGAAGCTAAGGGTTTTAAACCATCTATCGCCAATTTCTAGATATAATATCTTGTTAATAGTGTCTGGGAATAAATTGTTATTTTAGGTAACCATAGATACAGGGGTAAAAACGTGACACAATTACTACCTAAGCGAACTGTTTTGCGTTTATCAGTATGTTTTATCATTTTTGCGAAATAATGATACGTGTGTCTATAAACTAATAGTATCAGGGTTCCGTACCTAAGTACTATGGGGTGACAACGGGAGCACTCCTAAGGCCCTACTCTCTAAACCGTTGTCCGTTATTTAATATGTTGCCATCCCTCTCACTCTTACAAACTTAACCGTGCGAGCGAACGCGCTGGTTAGACACGAACATACAAAATAAACGTTTGGGAAAACGGTCTCTAAACCAAGAATAGCTACAGTAAAAAACTTTTTAAAACAAAAAAATCTTCATACTAAATGTAACAGTCACCAGTATTTATGAGACTGTTGACAAGATTCGCTGTTGTGAATGAATAAATTAAGGTTGGTTTGAATAAGATTGTAAATAAAGTAGGTAACCTGCCAAATTGTATAAATATTTCAGTTTTGTCATAAACCTAAACAGGTATCCGGTCATAGACTCCTCAACTCTTTCTAAAGTAGACTTTCTTGACGATATTGAGAGATTCACAGATTTTCCAAAATTATTATCCACAATAAATATATATCTAGGCTATTGGTACGGCAGGTTTTCCTGCTTATAAAAGTTTACAAAATATAGAATAGACATAGAAATAGAAACATTTATTTGCGTAAATAGGGTACAATTAACATGCGATTTGTTGGTCATCTTAAAATAGTGCTTAAACCTATTTAGCCGTTTCAAACAGCATGCAAATTTATCAAATGTATAAATACCTTCATTTTTAAAAAAAATAGCTGCTGATTTGTGTTTACTGTGTGATTTCTCGAAAACAAGCAATAAACTTCCCAAATAACAAACACCGCAGCCCGTTTCCATGATCAGCAATCAGCCGGCACCCCAATTCGCGGTCATCAAGCCTTTTTATTGTTTGGTCAAAGGCCGCGGTCGCGATGGGTGACGCTTGCGCAGGGGCCCTATTCTCAAACTTCAAATATAAAACTCAAAAGTGACTGACTGATATAGTGATCTATTAACGCACAGTCCAAAACCACTGGTCGGATCGGGATGAATTTTGACATGCTATTGATGACATGATAATGATAAATTTATTCTGGCATAAAAGTTTACAAAGGCATTCCGTTATTAAGAAGATATTATGATGTACGCATCCGCTAAGAAAGGATTTTGATAAATTCTACCCCCCAAAGAGATAAAATAGGGAAATAAACGTGCCTTAGCATACCTATAAATAAAAATAAACAAAAATTACTTATTTCGGACAACTGAGATCCAGTATAGAGGTAAGTAATTAATTTTGTAAATGGAGCAAGTTGTTTTGATCATGTGACCGATTAGTGGACAATCCCCACTATCGGCCATCTCCTTCAGGACGCTGTCTATTTAGTAATCTATGACGCTGTGGCAGCTGCCGCGTATTCTGTGCACCAATGACGCGGTCTTTTTGCGCATGATAGCTTCAAAGCTATCTACTCACGTCAGCGCAAACATCGCAGAAGCGCGGCAGCCGCAACAACGCCCTGAAGGCGTTATTATTATATTGGACACGCAGGGCGCTGTACGCCTTTTTGGTATAGTTGGTCCATAAACTGCACGAATAAAAAATACACAATAGGCTTTAAAAAGCGTGATTTTAACTGTATCCGTGCAGTGACCAAACCTGTGCGCCAACATATTTGCCCTGACCGACAGCGCCCTGCGTTCCCTTTCAATGTTACTGTCTGTCATATAGCTACTATGACGTGGACAACCCCAATGAAAGGATTTTTTTAATTCCACCCGTAAGAGATGGTGTAGGTCACGGTTGTGGTGGTGATCTATATGAGGTCGTCAGTTCATATTTGCCCACTACTTGTTTTTTTTTTAAATACATAACTTTTGTCAGCCCTGCCCCTAACGATGCGTACGCGCAGGTGTCGCAACTCTTTACCAATTAGCTGCGTATGAGAAATGATTGACATCATTGAAGGGCTATGAGGCTTGTTACCATAGTACCTACTTATTGTAATACTGTCACACATCAATATTAGTACCTATAGGCAATGACAGCTATATTTTTGTCAAATTTATACACTTCACTTGCTCTGAATGTTTACCACCCACTGGGTGTAAAGGTGTATTGATTTGTAGTTAAAAATACTTGTTTAAAACTAGAATTCAATTTCTCAAAGTAGTCCGTTGTTTAAGTTTTTTGAGATTCTCGACTACCTACTGCTGAAATCTTCTGAAATCATTTAATTACATTGAAATGGGTAAAAATCGGGTTTAAACTTAATTCACAGGATTAAACCATTTTGTAACCTGAGGGTTTTAACCCATGTATCGCCAATCTATACTCGTAGATCTATCTTATTTTTAGATGTCTGTGAATAAATTGTTATTTCAGGGAACCGTGACACAATTATTAAGCGAACTTTTTTGCGTTTATCAGTATGTTTTATTATTTTTGCGATCTAATGATATCTGTGTCTGGAAACTCATAGTTTCAAGGTTCCGTTCCTACTAGGGCGGTTTGAGAAGTCCATGACTTTGAAAAGAAAAACATATATTTTGTGTACAAAAACATTTTATTTTTCTACATACTCTCCTTTCAACTCTACCCTCTTTTTCCAGCGATGCTCCAATCTCTTCAACCCATCCAAAAAATACATTTTGTCAAAGCCTGCAAAATAGGCCTCGGTTGCAGCTATCACCTCTTCATTGGATGAAAATCTTTGCCCAGCAAGCCATTTCTTCATGTTTGGGAAGAGAAAGAAGTCACAGGGGGCTAAATCTGGTGAATATGGAGGGTGCGGCAATAATTCGTATCCTAATTCGACAAGTTTTGAAGTCGCGACTGCAGACGAGTGGGCCGGAGCATTATCCTGATGAAATAGAACTTTTTTCTTTGCTAGATGCGGTCGTTTCTTCATCAACTCTTCATTAAATCTTTCCAGCAATGCAGCATAGTAAGCACCGGTTATTGTCTTGCCTTTCTCCAAGAAATCGATGAAAATAACCCCTTGACTGTCCCAAAATACTGTTGCCATCACTTTACCAGCCGAACATACCGTTTTTGCCTTCTTTGGTGCACGTTCGCCGGTAGAAGTCCACTGCTTTGACTGTTGTTTAGTCTCTGGCGTATAATGGTGGACCCACGTTTCATCCACGGTTACGTACCGACGCAAAAATTCACTTGGATTGCGATTATACATAGCCAGACATGCCTCAGAAGTAGTCACGCGTTTTCGCTTTTGGTCGACTGTCAGTAAGCGCGGCACCCATCTTGCAGAAAGTTTTTTCATTCCCAAAATATCGTGCAAAATATGAAAACTCGTTCAGTTGAGATGTGCACAGCCTCAGCTAACTCGCGTATCTTTACTCGACGGTCAGCCAAAACAATATCGTGGATTTTGTTAACAATGTCCTCAGTGGTTACCTCAATCGGCCTTCCTGGGCGCTCGGCATCATTGGTTGTAATACGTCCATAACGAAACTCAGTAAACCATTTATGTACCATTCCATGAGACGGCGCTGAATCCCCGTAATATTTTTTCAACTTGTCTTCGGTCTGCTTAATGGTTTTCCCGCGTAAAAAATAGTGTTTAATCAAGACTCGAAACTCGGATTTCTCCATTTTCGAAGAACACCTTCACAGCCGCCAAACTTCTTTTGTTATTAAATATTGTTTTCGCGCCATATTTGAAAATAGAATTATTTTAGGTTCGAAAAAATATTACTTTTAAGAAAATATCATTAAAAATAAAAAAAGTTTCTATTCAGCCTGAAAGTCATGGAGTTATCAAAACGCCCTCGTAAGTATGGTGAAATCAGGACCACTCTTAAGGCCCTACTCTCTAACCCGTTGTCCGTAATTTAAGATGTAGCCATCCTGTCACTCTTACAAGCTTAGCCGTGCGAGCAAACGCGCTGGTTAGACCCGAAAATGCGCTATAAACGTAGGGAGTACGGTCTCTAAACCGAGAATAACTACAGTAAAAACTTTTTAAAGCAAAAAAATCTTCATGATAAAATGTAACAGTCACTAGTATTTATAAGACTGTTGATAGGATTCGCTGTTGTGAATGAATAAATAGTGTTTTGCTTGAATTAGATTGTAAATAAAGTAGGTAATCTGCCAACTTGTGTGAATATTTCAGTTCTTTCATAAAAATAAGCAGATATTCGGTCATAGACTCCTCAACTCTTTTCAAACTAAATGTTTCTTGACGATATTTTATTTTATAAATGTTTGGGAAACAAACAATTATTATAAAATTACATAACAAAAAAGATAATTAATTAAAATGACACATAAATCATTTAAGTTTCCTCAGCTTAAATAACACATAGAGTAAACCATTTTTTTTAAACATGAATATACCTATGTGAAACTAAAAAAAAAAAAAAAAAAGATGACATAATGGCAGAGAAAAAACAATTACTTATTATTGCGGCAAGTTATGGATTTCCTTTTTAAACTTAACAAAAGTTGACGCAAAAAAGTCAACTGAATGAAAATTATTATTATGGCTATGACAAGTACGAGGCATAAAGACACTAATGACGGGCACTTAAACGGGGACACCTAATAAAAACGTTAGCTAAAAGATAAGATATATTGAAAGATTCACAAATCTTCCAAAATTATTATCGTCAAAAAATACGTGCCTAGGCTAATAGTACAACAAGTTTTCCTGCTTATTAAAGTTAACACAATAAAGAATACCTTTATGATTTCAAAGAATTTAGCTACTTATTTGTGTTAACTGTGATATTTCTCGAAAATAAACAATAAACTTCCCAAATAACAAACACTGAAGCCCGTTAAGATTTTCAGTAATCAGCCGGCACCCCAATTCGCGGTCATCAAGACTTTTTATTGTTTGCTTAAAGCCCCGGGGCCCGGATACATTAGGGGACAAATAGAGCAACATGTTTCGGAACATATCGCTCGTCAACAACGTAAAGAATCTCGGGGACAAAAATGTTGCGAGACATTCTATACACACTAGCCAGTAACGGGAAGGATGTCGCCCGAAGAGGTTGGGTTGATAAGTGCTGCATACATTCTTATATCGGGAAATAGGAATAAGAATAAGAATTTTATTTCGGTATTTACGATGTAGTATCCCACAGCAATTCATAATACATAACTGGTCGGATCGAGCTGAAATTTGACATGCAGGTAACAAATATAAATAAATAAACATACAACAACATCACATACATTGATCAGACTCCGTGGTAAGTAGCTAAAGCACTTGTGTTACAAATAATATCAGAATCAACAGTGGTATCACAAATAAACTTAAATAAATACATATAACACCCAGTCCGGTGCGAACAAACATGTTCAGCACACAAATGTTTGTACAGTGCGGGAATCAAACCCGCGATCTCTTGGTTAATAGTCAACTTCTTAACCATTACACCAAAGTGGTCGTCAAATGTAATGATAATGATAAATAAAAAATTATTCTGCCATAAAAGTTTACAAAGGCATTCAATTATTAGGTAAATGTTATGAATGATGTACGCATCCACTAAGAATGGATTTTGATAAATTCTACCCCCAAGGAAATAAAATAGGGGATGAAACGTGCCGAGACTTTGCATGCATATCGCTACTATGACGTCGGCACCCCTGAGACCCCCGGTCTTTACGTCATTACTTCAACATAAATATCTGAAATATTACATTTGTTTTCAGGGAGGTAGGTATACAAAGTGTGACTAACGCGGCACTATAATGATGACCTACCTGTCTATCCATTTGTTTAGTTATTCAGCGCGTTGTATCTAAGAGCAGTAGTTTTTTTTTTAATCAGTATTTAATACTTCGTTATTTTGCTAGTATCTAATATACCGCATGTTATGTCGACGGATAATGCACGATTTTTGGCCTTTCTTTTGAGAGACTGAAAAAATTTATATACTTTTTTTTATGATTTTCAACTAACACGCCAATTACCGAACCCCAAACTAAGCGTTAGCTTGTGCTATGGTGACTAGGATAACGGATAGAAATACTTAAATACGCTTATAAACACCCATGAATGAAGGCATAAATGCACGTACTCATCACACAAACATTTGCCCCTAGCAGGATTCAAACCCGCAACATCCGGTTATGCAGTCTGCACCACAGACCACTAGACACCAAAGCTGTCGTCCTAGACTGTCTGTCGCATTTGACTTGGTCAAATCACAAAACTTGTTTGTCAACTTTGTACCAAATATAATGACGAGTAAATTAATTTTTATTCCTTTATCACATTCTTTTAAATGTGTGCGAAAAAGATGACACAAGTAATCAAGTCCAAATTAACAAGTTTAGAGTAAGACCTTTGTTTGTATAATCTGCCAGCGACAAAAACTCCAATGCGCGGATGAATAAGCCATAATGAGATGGCTACAGGGTTGGCAATCGTGTCATTTTCTTCTGAAAGTAGCACGAGTCCCTATTTAGCCCAGCGAGCCCCCCTTGCGGGGGAACAGGGGGAATAGCCGGGGATACGGCACTATTCCCTCCCGATGGCGGTGGCGCGTGCAATGCAGGCCGGGGCACCCTCGTGCCGCCAGCCTGCACGCCACCTTGAGGGGCAAGAGAGTGGTCATACAACCGCCGCGTCCTGCCCCTCCTCCGTTTGCGGTGCGGGGGCGCTTGGGGATCGTTCTCCCTCTCCCGCTCCGCCGCCTCCTTCTGGGTCATCACCGTCTCGCAGAAGAAAGCTACCGCCTTTCAGTTCCTTTCATTATCTAGGATTGCGTCAACAATAATCGGCAATGAGAGGTAAAGTAGCACTCCCTAAACCAACAAAGATAACCGCGTCGACCGGTTGTCGTAGGCCAGCATCCAGTTGGTCCTGTGATCTATATGAGGTCGTCAGTTCATATTTGCCCTATGCATTTTTTTAAAATACATAAATTTTGTCAGCCCTGTCCCTAAAGATGCGTACGCGCAGGTGTCGCAACTTTTTACCAATTAGCTGCGGATGACAAGTGATTGACATCATTGAAAGGCTATGGGTCTTATTACCAAATTACCTACTTATTGTAATACTGTCACACATCAATATTAGTACCTATAGGAAATGACAGCTATATTTTTGTCAAATTTATACACTTCACTTGCTCTTAATGTTTTGGTAGACTAGCTGGTAAAATAAGAAAATTCATAATTTGTTAGCAAAATATTCAAATAACGCCATAAACTTTTTTATAAAAACTCTTAGTTAGTAACTTGTCCAATAAAAAGAAGTATATTTTATCTGCAATTATAGAAACTAACTAAAATTAATGCAACTTTTAGAACTCTTATCGTCACTCTAAACAACTACTTAATTATTCATATTGAAATTTAATTCTATATTGACTTATGTATTGTAATAAAATCACTAATGATGAATACTGTTGAAATGCAAGAAGGCACTTTTTGAGTGTAAATGAGTCTCAACATACCTTTCCAAAGGGAGGGTTGAAATCAGGTCAAGCCGTACTTCCTATAGATATATTGACGTAGATAATTGTCCCGAGGCCGTAGGTACTCCGTGACGTTTCATTCGAACATTTTCGTGTCCAGCAAGCGCGTTCTCTCGCACGGTCAAGCTTGTAAGAGTGACAGGGATAGCTACACCCGAAACTATGGACAACGGCTTAGAGAGTAGGGTACCTGGTTAGCCATCGTCAGCACGATGTGACGACGCATTCAGTATATACAGGGTGTAAAAAAAACCTTAACGAAGCCGTCAACCACGCGTTCAGTACATCAAACCAAATCGTATGAAAAATAAATTTTGGCTGGGAAACAACTTTTATTTTTTCACATCAAAAAAAATAATTTAATTCTAACCCGCAATGTACAGCGCGCACGTGGAAAAGTCACCGCAGGGCGTGTTGTTTTACGCCGCCGCGACGCGGTTCGGTTCGAGTGTGCGCTGTTCATTGCGGAGTGTGCCATTTAGAGGCTTTTTATGAAAGAACTAGTGAAAATTTGTATCATGTTTTTTTGGAAAAAAGTTAAGTTATAATGGACAGAAGTCATTTCTGTAAAAATCATCAATTTTTTTTTTCAAACTTTAACCATCAATATCTCAGTAACCGTTAACTTCCCAGGTATGGTGTAAAGGAAAAAAATGATCGTAACAATTGGTAGAATATGTGGTATTCGGCTTCGTCAAGGTTTTTTATACACCCTGTATATAAAGTACTCTATGATGACGAGCCAATTCAAAACTTACACGTGTTGTGTAAGGCCCTCTGTCCTTATTGTACAAAGCTTTTTTTTTGGATAGGTTTGCTTTTGACCCAAGACTAAGCCCAACGAGGCAAAGACTGAGTCTACGATAGAGCGAGCTCACCTAGAAGATGCCTGTTAACTTTAGTTTTGAAAATTCCTAGGCTGTAATTGCAGGGAAACACTGACGCATGTAGTGAGTTCCATTCTTTTGCAGTGCGCAACAGGAATGTAGATGAGAAGCGCTTGGTTCGCATCAGTAGAGCATCGACACGGTACGGATGTTATCCCGCGGTTCGTTTGGTGGTCCGATGGTAAAAGGGGGCCGGCGGAATAAGCTGGTGTAGTTCATGACCACACTCACCGAAGTAAAGCCAAGCTTTGGAGCTATAGAATAAACATACTTAGGGCAGCAGATATAGACACAACAGCTATAGGGACAAAATAGATAACATACATACATCTGATCCTAAAGTAATTAGCTTAAGCAACTACGGTACCTACCATAAAGACCAAGGCCCGTAACACCATAGAAAATTGGTTTCTAACATTGTCTCCGCCCGGAGATCGAACCCGGGAGCTCGTAGATAGCGGCAGCACCTTGAAATCGGTACTCAGACCACTACACCACGGAGGTCGTTATTTAGTAATAAATAATGTTTTTTTTACATGACATTTATTTAGCTGCATCGGTTATTTAGTAGATGCAGTCACAAACTGTTACTAAAAGGTATTTCTGACTGGTTATTAAGTCGCTAGTAAAATTAAAAACAAAGTGTCCTATTATTGAGTAGGTAGGACCTGCAAAATTCAATCAGGAATTAGCATAATAATGTCAAAAGTTTTTAAGTGGTTTGACTGATAAACAACTTTGAATCTCCTACGCATAAAGCAATTTCCGAAACTCCTCCGTTTAAAAGATCAAAAGCTGTAACGGCAACATTTCCCTACTCATGTCAAAAATAAATTGGTAGTATAAAAATATTTTGTATTCTTTAATTGCTACTCTTCTACATAGTTAGAAATATGACTGCATATTTAATTATGATTTCAGGAATCTCTCATTGAGTTCGCATTGAGTTCGAGTCGAAGTCGTTCGCACTTTTTACGAATGTGCACTTTTTGATTACGCGAGAATTAAGTTTAAGTTTTGAGATTTAAGTTTTGAACAGTCAAATCAGAAGTTTGCGTCTGAAATGTCTTCATCAGTTCTTATTATACTAGGCCTAAAAACAGTTAGGTACTGTCTTAACGCTTTTAGCTTTTTTTAAGTAAGGTTAGAAGTCATGATAAAACATGCCTGCTTGTGGTTAGCAGCTAAAGCTCCATCGCAGTGGACAGAGTGCCTTAGCCCTTTTATCACAGTGGGCTCCAATCCCTATTGACGACTGAGTGCTCGACAAAAGCTTTGCGGCCTTCATACACAAGCGTGTATTATGTAGAGTGGCCAGCACATGAGACTACCTATTTTTGTTACAAAATCGCCCGTATCAAGAGGCGCATAAGGTACCGCAGTGTTGACAATGATGTGCTGGACACCGTACAGTAATTTCTTAAAATATTTCCAATTTATCTCTTTTACTCATGCTAGGATGGCAACATGAGTGAGTGGGATAGGAAGGGTAGAAAATTATAACAGTAATCTGAAGTAGGACCTCTGCAGCGAACTAATGGTGACGGATATAAAAAGGGAATGCTTTCAAACCCCCACGGTGTTACCCTGATTATTTTATTAAGGGTGGTTTTGAAACTAATACAAAGTGACCCCCAGCGACTTCGTCCGCGTGGAATCCCTTTGTTTTCACAATCGCGGTCGAGCGGGATAAAAAAAAGTAACCTATGTCCGCTTCCTGGTTCTCAGCTACCTCTCCTCCAATTATCAGCCAAATCGGTTCATCCGTTCTTGAGTTTATAAACAGTGTAACTTACACCACTTTCTTTTATATTTATATACATATTATAGGTAAAAACAAAAGATTTGATTGTTTGTTTGAATTGAATAGGCTCCGAAACTACTGGACTGATTTAAAAAATAAAAAAACACCATTAGATTCCTACATTATCCCTGATGAACATAGACTATAATTAACGTTTAATAACATGCTTAATTTAGACAACCGAATTCCACGCAAGCGAAGCCGCTGGTGGTAGGCTAGTTTATTGTAAAAATATAATCCGGAAATAAAGAGTGGTTCCCAATGGTCTAAGAGCATATTGAAAAAAAATACGTTCATACTTTAGTTCTCAACGACATGACATATGACATTTAAAAATAGCAATATTTATATCTGTGACATCGTAGCATCCCGAACGGATGGACTGATTTTAAATCAGTTTTGTATTCGTTAGATAATTTAATCACGTTTGTTCTTAGTTATAGCTGGTCAAAATTCGAATTCGTCCAGCCGTTGGAGCCCATCATCTGTTTTCCTGGCTCATTCGGGGGTTTTCTTAACTGGTAAGTTAGTTTTCAATAAATTATATGAATGCAGTTCAATAACTGTGGTGTGCGCGCGCGTCGGCCCGTGGGCTACATTTGCATGCGCGCGCGCCGGTTCAACGGACGCGCCGGAAGCGACGTGATATCGGTGTATTTCTGTATTGAGCTCGGCAATCGATACTTGTGCAATATAATGTAACCTTTTTATTTATTTATTTATTTAAGCTTTATTGCACAACAATACTTTGTACAAAAGGTGGACTTAACGCCGTAGGGCATTCTCTACCAGTCATACCTTTGGGCTAAGCAGAAATGATTAGTGGGCGGTGCGACAAAATAAATAAAAGAGAAAACAAACAAAAAATAAGAATAATATGACACATAAGATTAAATATAAAATATACAATATACATAAATATATGTAAATATACATATATATATATATATATATATATATATATATATATATATATATATATATGATTACATATTTAAAATACACATAATATATACAAATATACACTAAATAAATAAATAAATTTGACGAATTGTTAAAGGAAGATCTATAATGACGGTTGCGATAAAGTAAGAAAGTGGGTGCGAATGAGTCTCTTGAATGATAATTTGCTGGGAGCCTGTTTTATATTTTCGGGAAGAGCATTCCAGAGCCTGATGGCCTGAATGTGGAAGGAGTTTTTGTTGAATGACAAACTAAAAGTCTGTGTAGTATAATTAAATGTTGTCTTAACTTCTTGAGTACTAAGAGAATATATTAAATAGAGTTATGCTTGATAATATAATTAAGTTTAATGATATGTTTATTAATTTAATTTAACTTAATTTTGTAACCACGTTGCTGTGCCCTAGCCGGGCGTCACTGTACTAGTTTACTCATGAGACTGTAACACCTCACTGTAACGTGTGACTTCCAATAAATATTATGATTATGAGAACAATTTCGGTTGCGTCACAATACTATATTTAGGTACTGTTCCTTTACAAGCAAGCAAGTTTAATGTGTTATCCAATTCTTCATTTTAGTTACCCCTATAATATAACATATACTGCGCGGGACGTCGAATTCTACAAATATATAAGCCATATACATACTATGCAAGAGCATTCACTTACCTTTCCGTTTTCCTCCAATCCAGGTTTTCATCCAAAAATGTTCTTGCCGCCACTCAGACTTCCTATTTCGCAGAGCTATTTATGTGTATCTACATACACATTTACGTACGACGTACTCGTACGTTAAGATAAGATAAGATAAATTTATTTACGAAAACATGTGTGGACATAGCATGAGATATACAGTAAAAGTAGATGATAATTTGAACAGTTAGTATCAACATGTCTTACCAAAAGTTGGCATGTAAATATTGGATTTATTGTATCTATAAATTAGGAACATTAATAAAATATTAATTCATACAAAAACATACATGCAAAAAATAATAATTATAATAATATGTTATAGTGCTCATTCTTCCAAAAAGTCATTAATGTCATAAAAGCATTTGTCAATTAAAAAATCCTTAAACCTAATTTTAAATGTATTAATTGTCATATCTTTGTAATGTCTCGGAATCTTATTATAAATTTTTGGTGCCATACAAATAATGCTTTTCTTAAGAAGCATTGTCTTTGATGGACATAAACAGAGTCTATCTCCATTTCGCCTATTGCGTGCAAACATAGCAGACATGCGAGGAAACAGGTGAGGGTTAGACTTGACAAACAGAGCTACCTCCATAATATATAGAGACGGAAGAGTTAAGATTTTATATTTGGTAAAATATGGTTTACAACTGTCCATTTTTTGGAGACCAAACATAGCTCGAATACATCGCTTTTGGCTTTTAAAGGCTAAATTTTTGTTTGTAGAGTTACCCCAGAAGATAACTCCGAATCTGAGCAAAGATTCAGCGAGTCCATAGTATGCAGTCAGCAGTGCATCTATGTTTACTGTACTTGAGAGTCGGTACAAGGCAAATGCTACAGAGCTGGTCTTTTTTATTAACTCATCTATATGATGCTTCCAGTTTAATTTGCTATCCATGTGTATGCCTAAAAAACGAGCCGTGTCTACTGAGTCAATTATTTTATCATTGTAAGATGCTTCAATATCTGAAATTAGGGACTGGCATCTTTGACTAAAATGCATAATATGAGTTTTATTTAGATTTATTTTTAAATTATTATTTTCTAGCCACGAAATTATTGATTTCAATGATTCATTTATGTCAAGATTATAAGAAAATAGCATGTCAGTTCTATATGTTTTAATGTCAGAAATATTAATATTAGATTTATATGGATTGAATTCATTGCATTTTATAGTCACGGTGCTATCATCAGCGAATAATGTCATGGGTTGCTTTGTAGCTTTTGGCAAATCATTTATATAAATAATAAACAATAAGGGCCCTAGAACGCTTCCCTGTGGAACTCCGTAAGTTACAATGCGCTCACTGGATACGTTTGTTATTTCAGCTTTAGTTTTAATATTAAGTCTATTTATTTCTGTTTTTTGTCGACGCCCGCTTAAGTAGGATTTAATAAGACTAAGAACATTGCCCCTTATACCATATGCTTCGAGCTTGCGAAGCATAATGTTGTGGTCTACGTAGTCAAAAGCCTGAGTCATATCGCAATATAAGGCTGATATAGGTATAGTCTGGTCAACGTTAGTTATAATATTTTTATAAAAGTCAAATATTGCTAGATTTATTGTTTTTTTCTGTCGAAAACCCTTTTGTTCCTTACAGAAAAGTTCATGTGACTCAAAATAGCTGTTAATTTGGTTATAATAATATTTCTCAAATATCTTGGAGAATATTGATAGTAAAGCTATTGGCCGATAACATTCTATAAGTTCCTTATTTTCTTTTTTGAATAATGGTTTAACTATAGCCAATTTGAGGTCATCAGGAAAGACGCCTTGTTCAATGCTGAGATTAATTATATAGCTTAAATGCGGACATATTCGCTCAATCACTCTTTTAACTATTTTGGTTGAGATCCCATCATATCCCACGCTATTTGTGCCTTTCAGACCTCTGATAATTTGAGCGATATCTTGCGGAACACTTGGTGCCATAAACATAGAGTTTATTCTTTGGGTAATATGTTTAGTCACGTTATATCCACGGTTGGCGATCGGTTCAATTTTGTCAATAAAGTAATCATTGAAAGCATTAGTGATTTCTTGGGGATCGAGAATATAATTGTCATTAATTTTTATTTTTTTAATTGAATGTCTAGGTAAGTTAGGTCTAATTTTGTTTATTATTTGCCACGTAGCTTTAGTTTTATTGTCAGAAGTTTTTATTTTGTAGTTGTTTTGGGATTTTTTAGTAAGATATACGAGTTTTTTAAAGAGTTTGCTGTATTTTTTATATTTTAATTGATTGGCAATTGAGCGGTTATGACGGTATGACCACAGCAGCTCTCTCTTCCTTTTGCTACATACCTTAAGTCCACGCGAAATCCATTTCGGTTTATTATAAACTTTTATAGTTATTCGCTTATATGGAAAACATAGGTCATAGAAAAGGCTAAATTGTTTGAGAAAACAGCTGTATGCCAAAGATGGATTAGTATAGCGATATACGTCAGAAAAAGTGAGGCTTTTCATACACATTTTAAATTTCTCAATATTTTCCATATTATAGTCTCTTATTGTTTTATGCCATGATTTAAGTTTTATTATTTACATTAGATCTTCCACATTTTCAATTCCAAAATCAGTTCTTTGCGCTATTTGCCCTGCCCATTGCCACTTGAGCTTACTGATTGTCAAGGCTATGTCGGTTACCTTAGTTCTTCTACGTATCTCCTCATTTCTGATTCGATCTCGTAAAGAAATACCGAGCATAGCCCTCTCCATCCAGGCAGAAAAGTTTTGGATTGGAGACCCATCGACCAAAAACGCAGCGTAGGACGTCCACCGACAAGATGGACAGACGACCTTGTAAAGATCGCAGGATCACACTGGATGCAGACCGCTTGTGATCGGTCGATGTGGAAAACTGTGGGGAAGGCCTGTGTTCAGCAGTGGACGTGCCTTGGCTGATAATGGTGATGATGATGAATTCCAAAATCTTAACTTGCAAATGATCTCTCTACCACATAACGTGCGTCATTCTAACACATCTGTGCCCGAAACTCGATACCCCTCGGATGCGATCGACAAACAGACAGACCGACATGACAGTGGGACAGTGACATCTGTGCGAATCAAAGGGCCTTCTGTTTATCAGATTTGTCAATCACCATTTGAGCCGCGTTTGCTTATAACCTCTTGTGGTTGCGGCTTTTCACACTAACAACGATGCTTTACAAAATGCTTCAGTGTTTGAAAACATACTTTTTTTACACATAACAAATAAATAATTAATTTTCGAACTACAGTAGAACCCCAATTATCCGAATCAATAAAACCAGTGGTAATTCGGATAATCGAAAATCCAGATAATCGATTTCGCAGTCAAATCAAACAATATTTGTTTAAATGCTATATTATGTAATGAATTTGACATACGTACCTACGTCGTTTAGATAAAACGATATAAAAACACTTATGTGGTTCAAAAATAATGAATGACATTGTAATATGCTGTTATGTCTATTTAGTTGCGCGGTATAAAATTTCAAGCAGCAGCTAGAGCCGTGATGCGAGTCCGGATAATCGGATTTTCGGATATTCGGAATTCTACTGTAGTAAATAATAATAATAAATAATAAATACATTTCACAACAATCACACCAATTCTCTAGTCCCAAATTAAGCTACGAAGCTTCTGTTATGGGAACTAGACAACGGATAACATACTTAAATTCTTTTTTTGTAAAAATATACATATTATACATAAAAAAAACATCCAGACCAGTACAAACACACATATTCATGCACACTTATACTTGTACTGTGCGGGGATCGAACCAGCGACTCTTGATTTTAGAAGTCCGACCTGTGGACCACTGCACCAAGCGGTCGTCAAACAGTATGTAGCTATCAGTAGCTAACAGTATGCAGTTACAACATATTTTCGTTTCGTATTCGACCTCAGTCTCAGATATTTATCAGAGTAGCTCTCTCTATCTCGAAAGCTCTAGCACCTTTGTCAATTATTTATATTTAGAAAAAACTTCTGACCTCATTGTCTGTTTGTTTTTACAACGCTATGCATTTCTTGTGCTCCAGTAAAGAAACACAAAAGCAGTTATTTCATTTCACAACCCACCGATCCACAAACATTGGTAAATAAATTAAGCCCTTTATAAAAACCTCATTTACGTACAGCTTTTTGGATCGATTCATCTAAATCGGTCTCAGGACGTACTCTATAAAGTTTCGTTCTTGTTTTCGAGTGTAGACTCAAGGCATCGCGTTCTTTCACACAGTCAAGCGCGTAAGAGTGACAGGGATGGAAAACCGAAACTACGGTACTGCTTAGAGAGTGCTGTAGCTGGTCTAGTTTGACCAACGAGTGTAAAAAGCCCGGACAATTGTCGGTTTGTTTGTTGTCGGTCGGTCGGTACTCGTATAACTGTGAGACGCTTCGCTTCACTGGCTGCACATGTGGACCGTATCATTGCAGCTGTAATACAGCTGACATATTTATCGATATTCATTCATTGCTTTTAATTTAAATACATATTTGGAGTACATGTTTTTGTGTTTCATTGATATTAAATAAGAAAATATTTAAGACTGGCAACAAACGGAGTCTTACTTGTTAGAAAATCACCCCATTGCCTACTGGGTAGTATAACATTACTGGTTGGCATATTTTGTTTAACAAATAGCAAATCAACAATATAACAATAATATAACAAATCATCAATATTTCAAATTTTAAGATAAGCCTTTATTTATATTGTGTATTGAACTTTTCATGCTATCCAGATATAATATATTCATTGTTATGGAAGAGAAGATGCTCCCAACACAAGCTTTTCGTAGCTTAAAAGGAGCTCCTATCCAAAGTGATGTATTTATTTTTAAGTTGATGAAATAAATTATTTGTATTTGTATCCAGAGTAAATAAACCACTGTTTTCTGTACATACTCCTAAAATCATTTTGTCTCAAATATATATTTTGAACTTAGCCTATTGTACCTCTAGAATATAACTGTTAACTTTTGAGAAAAACCGCTTTAGAACTTGTCACATCGTTTCTTTACCCATCAAACTATTACGAGTGCAGCCATTGTACATGGTACGGTAGTTACAAACTCACTAATAAGCACCCAGGCTTATAGGAAGCAATCCTGAGCCTCGGACACGCTCCAATAAATCATCATTGTGCATAACAACGTCTGTATGTATTTAGCTTTTCGTTGTAAACATTGTGAGTACTTAATTGATATTGATGATAGACGACGAGAAGACGAGTGGTGTAATGGTCAAGAAGTTGACTATTAACCAATAGGTCGCGGGTTCGATTCCCGCACTTTACAAACATTTGTGTGCATGAACATGTCTGTTTGTACTGGTCTGGGTGTTATATGTATTTATTCAAGTTTATTTGTAATACCACTGTTGAGTCTGATATTTGTAACGCAAGTGCTTTAGCTATACTTACCACTGAGTCAGATCAATGTATGTGATGTTGTTCTATATTTATTATGTTCCAATGCCAATATTTGAAGACTTGTATTTATTTTTTAAGTTATAATAAAAACATGCGAAGTAACCAGCAGTAGTAGAAGATAATCGTGTTACGGGTATTAAGTATCTTCAAAAATAAACATATTCGTTATTGGCTTTGGGACAGTCTATTTTTGAAGGTTGTTTGCGACATAAAAACGTTTTATGTTTTATTAAGAAGAATTTTAACGCATATGATAATAGCTCATTAATAGTACAGAGATACGTGTCTATCGTTTAATGAACGCCTTGGTAATTTGGCTGACATTTAAAAATTACACAACGTTTTTTTTATGTGCAATTAAACATGTCTTATACCTTAATATCGATTTAACGTTAGCTGACACAAAATATGGCAGGTAATCTTGTCAATCTTTAAATTTAAAAGTAGTAAGTTTTATATTTGTGAAAATAAAAAGCGCAAGCTTCATAAAAGAAACTTTTTTAGAAGCACGCTTGTAGACAATTGTCGCTATCGAAGGAACCGAACGCTTCGTTTACAAAATTTATAGAAATGAATCAAGCATATGAATATTTTGTCATAGTTAAATAGGTAAAAGAAAAGAAAATTCGAAACGTAAGTCGCAAATGAGAACTTATGATGCTTAAACGGTCAATTTCATAACTAAAAATATCTAATAATTTTCATTCTTTAATTTATTTATTTATTTAAGTTCTGCACAAACATGTGTACAATACCGGTCTTAAAGCCGAATGCATTCTCTACCAATCAACCATGATTAAAAGCACAGAAAATTCAAGCGGTGCACATAAAATAAAAAGGAAAAACATGTCATTTTTATTTCATTTATTCAATAAACAATATTATGCTCTGCGTTTCAATTTTTACATAATAATTATGAGAGATATGCGTGCAAACTTTTAACTAAAAATCTTCTACGCTATACAGACACTTTTCCAATAGAAATTTCTTTAATTTAATTATAAAAACGCTAAACCTAGTCTCTAATTTTAATTTTTTTGGCAGTCTCAACAACAAACAATGTTACTTTGTTTTTTACTTTGAATTTATAAACATAAAAAGTAATTAAAAATCATAAAATAAAATAAAAATCATACTCCAAGCAACGCAACGGCGTTATAGTAGCTTGAAAGGCAATAGGACGTTATGACAAATATTTGCTTTGACAAATTAATTAAAAGCCAGAGAGGACAACCTGGCATAACCTGGCAGAATCTGGTACTAAAAAATACTCAAATATTTTAAGCCTCATCAAAAGCGTAGAGCCCTTTGAAGATATTACACTGGTCAGAAAAATATTTTCCTTTACACGGACTGCTTTTTTTACTTCCAAATAGATTCAGTTCATTCTACGATGTTTTTGACGTGAAAACGTCTTACAATTCGATGGAGCCGGCTACACACACCAAAAAACATGACGCATGCGGCGTTACCTCGCTCTTAGGCGTTCCATACAAGGCTTGAAGTGCAAGCGAGAGCGCGTAACGAGTGACAAAGAGGCAACTATCGTCAGTTACGTAATTTTGTCTTGTTCTTAAAAGTATTTAAACCATATAACATTATAAAAATACGTCACTAAATGTAATATTATGTGACTTATTTGGTCACACAGAGGTAAGGATAGAAAAAGAAGGTAGATAACTACTCAAATTAACTTTTGACTAATTAATCAGTTTAAGTCTAAATATTTGAAAAGAAATCAATTAAATCTCAATAATTTCAAATGAAAATCTGACACTAAAATTGACCGCACTTACTATTTACTCAAAACTTAAATAGAGGCGTGTGAATTATGAGGCAAATTCCATTAAAAATCTTTAATCGCAGTTTCGTCATTGCGCAAACGATTTTTGACGGGTTTCAGTACGTCAACACGCAAGATCCAAGGACTGAGGCAATTCGTTGGGCTTTTAATTATCATCGGTGACATAATGTACCTACCTAACAAAACCCAATTATCGATGATGCCATGCAAGCGTGGTATACAGGCTGTTGTGATATCTATTTACACATTACAATTATACACTTTTTTACGGTTTATTTCGCGATTTATAAACATTTTCTTTTAACCTGACGTTTCGGACCCTTTTCAGCGTCCGTGGTCACAGGTAGACTAAGGTGTTAGCTGTCATTACATAGTTTTGAAAAATTGTAAACTACCATCACTCAAAAATATTATGTTACTTTCCTATCCACACAAAATGAGCTAACAGTGTCTTGGCTGAAACAGAATCACAAGCTGGTTGAATTTTGACGTGACAACGTCTTATAAATTGGTTTGCCGGGTGACACCTCAAGAAACTGCGTTACGCTGCTCCGCTCACGTTTCGCGCGAGAGAGACAGAGCGAGAGAGAGAGAGAGAGATAGGCATACACACCGGTTCATGTTATACGAATGAATATTCACATTAAAATTATTTTACCACTCAGAGTCGTTGTCACGTAAAACTTTCGCGCGCATACCGACTTTACAGGCAACCAATTTTTACACAATTAAGGGGGCACTTACATCATACTTGTATTTACTACAACTGCTGTGTACTACACTTGCAACAGCTGTGTTTCTAAAATCGGGTAAGTCTCGTCATTTGGTAGTAAGTTGACGGATACAATTTAAAGTTAGAGGATCATCTCACCGCGAAAATAAAGGACAACATGTTTTGGCCCAACGCAATAACGGAACTTTTGTTAAATCATACAGTTTAAAACGACTGGTACTAGTAACTACTTAATTTACGAAGCTAGGTTTCAAACCTTTTAAACAGTATTTTTTTTAATTATATAAATTACAATAGAGGTGCTTGTGGCGCAGTGGTTGCATCGCTTTGGTAGTGATACCTAAAGTTAAGCAACCTACGGCGCGGTCATGTTTGGGATGGGTGACCATTCTGACCATTTAAGTGACGTCTATTTACAAGCATCTCCGTGCTTCGGAAGGCACGTTAAGCTGTTGGTCCCGGTTAATGTCGATAGATATTAGTCGTTAAGCCTGGTCAGAGGCCCTCGGGCGGCTTAATAACATCTGACAGTAAGGTTGGTCACTTACCTTACAAACACCCCTCCACCAATCCGCACTGAGCCTGCGTGGTGGAGTATGGCTCGAACCGCCTCGTAGTTGAGGTGAGGCCTGTGCCCAGCAGTGGGACGTATATAGGCTGATGAGACATGAGACAAATTACAATAAACTACCACATGACACATTGATCTGTTTCCGTGGTAAGTTAAGCACTTGTGTTACAGATATCAGAATCAACAGTGGTATTACAAATAAACTTAAATAAATACACATAACACCCAGACCAGTACAAACCGACATGTTCATGCATACAAATGTTAAAGTAAATAATCATTTCGTTTTATTTCTGTCACTCCCGGTCCACAAAACTAAACACCCTGTATGCGGCCATCGGCGAGCGTCCTCTCCATTGTTTTATCTGCTGATTATCGCGACGTGTGAACGCGCACAAAATATTATCGTGTGTCGTTTAGATGCGCCGATACGGACGAGGTTCTAACGCATAGTTTGACCTCCGGGAGGTAAGATCTTGAAAAACAAATTGACGACCGCTTGGTGCAGTGGTCCAAATGCCGGTCTTCTAAAAGCAAGGGTCGCGGGTTCGATCCCCGCACAGTATAAGCATGTGCATGAACATGTGTGTTTGTACTGGTCTGGGTGTTTTCTATGTATAACTAGCGAACCCCGCGGACTTTGTCCTGGCCGTTGTTTTTTTAATTTTTTTTTCGTAAGGACCATCTCCGTTCTTTAATAAATAACATAAAAAAAGAATTGGCCAAATTGGTCCAGGTTGCCTTGAGTTATGCGCTTACCAACACATATAGCGATTCATTCTTATGTTTATCCGTTGACTAGTACCCATAACACAAGCCTCGTAGCTTAATTTGGGACTCTCTAGTTCCAAATTAAGCGATGAGGCTTGTGTATTTTACGAATTTTTTTAATATATATTTTTTAAATCAAATAAATTCTTTAATGCAAAAACCTTCGTGCACAACTCCGGTGCACGTTCAAGTTTTAATTGTCGCGAACTCTGAGTTTCCGGGTTTGTTTACCGGATGGAACTACCTATGTACAAAACCAATTTTCTATGTGGTCTGGAAGTGAAGGATATCTTTATTGTTTTTGATTTCCATAATTCAAGTGTGTACCTTTATAATTTTCGTGAATGGCCTCATTGGTCTACTTGTCAAGTTTTCAAGTCTCAAACCATTTCTATGTTATGTTTCAAGACATAATACCTAACTTAGAGGTATCTACGTATAGCTACGTATAGCTCTACGTATGCTTGCTGTTAAGACAATACAACAAATGATCAAGATATATTATCTTGGTTCAAGTACAAATCCTGCGTATGGAGGATGGATGAGGCGATTAAAATAAATATACTATAATTAAAGGTCATTAAATATAGTTGATGGAATCAGGCATTACTTTGTGAATATCCATGACTAAAGCTAAAAGAAAAAATAATTATTTTGCTTCAAATTTCTACTAAATACGCCAGCGCACGAACCCAAATACATCCAACTGTAACCACTTGAAAAAACTAGAGCTGGAAGTCGCAGGACTTACAATACAATTCACAACGTGACACAGAAGATGCACCTGAAAACACAACACTGACACCTACAAAACACTCGACGCGTTTCGCCATTACACGTGGCATCCTCGACAGATGTTGTCGCTTCGACAAATTACAAGCGATATCCCTTATCAGCTTTAAGATTATTAAATATCTTTTATAACACAGGCCACACAAACCACTTCATTTCTAAGCATAACCGTACAAGGCGAAACCAGCTCTTCCTAGCACTAAGTCTATAATTGGAAAATACTACACTCATTCCCTGCCTGCTAGCTGTTAGATTTCAAACCATAACCCTTCGATATGGAGATCATAATTGTGTAAATTTTAAGTAACAATATACAATAAAGATAGCCATAACAAAGCTTGCTTCTAATCCTGGGTACTAAAGGGCGAACATTGATCTTAAGCAGTTAAACCTAATAATAGTTCTTGCTTTCGAAACTTCCTCGCTAGAACTATAACACTCGTTTAACTTAGACCTGTATTTACTCTGTGAACCATATTAATAAGTTAAGATTCTCTGTTTTATAAATCTACCACGAGTTTCTAGCATTATTTTAGGTTTTCTTTCGATAAAATTATCACCTATGTTGCATTTTAAAATTAAAATAAGATAAAAATCTTTTATTTCAGACCAATTACGTTACAATTTATGAACTTATAAACCATGTTAGCAAGGTAATCTTAGTACGAGAAAGAATTAAACGAAAGTAAATAGGCTAGATAGGTTCACCTCTTTGCACATTTAGTAACATGCAAATAAGTGAACCTATAGAGAACAGCCAAATCCATTCTGTCCTGAATCATTCTTAGGATCCTATTGCCGCTCCCACGAATATGCAACAAGACAGCGGCAGTCTTTTTGCGCATAATGGTTTAAAAATACAAGACCGACTATAAGGACAATTTTCATTTTTTCTAGAATAATAGAAAGGCAGAGCCGAAAGCAACCTCGGAATCCTGACGGTGAATACCTGCTACGTTCTGGTAAGTACATAGTTTAAAAAAAAAAGACAATACTATTATAGAGATGTATGTATGAGTAATGAATGAGTGCAATATATTCAACGAAAGAAATTCTTAGATTTGTCTTACAGGTTACATATTCGCTAAACCAACTGATAGACACGGTTTTAGCAACATTTCCGACGGCTTACTTTATCGTTCATTAATTTTAAGTTAACGTTATGGCTCGACCTCTGACTGAATTACAACCAAATAAACCTCCAAGTTTCTGTAAATAATGCTCCATTTTGAAACCAAACAACGTTGATTCCAAAAGAAATTCTTTGCAAAATTAAGCATTTTCAGACGCCTACCTTCGTTATTTTGACTGGATTTAAACGATTGTTATTTAATTAAACTATTTGTACACGGACTAATAATTAGAAGACAAAATGGTTGAAGTGTTCATCAAGATCAAAAGGTTAGACTGAAGTCCAATCTCAAACTAATTAGGATGAGCTTGGGATTAAACAAACAATTAGAACTGGATAGATTGACACCGATTAATGTTTATTAAATTTGAATAGGCTAGATGACACCACCAATAGTTGACATACTTTTTATTATCTGTCAAAACGGTCTGCCTCCATAGATTTTGTATGGGAATACATGAACGTGACGTCACGGTCATGTATCAGAAATCGGAGTCTATTGACCGTATATTTATTGAGTTTTGTGTGTTTAAAAATTGGTTTCTACAGCTTTTTGGAAATATATTGGTTGTATTAACTTCATAGGGGCTATGTTTTTTAAACGCCATTGTCTTGAAAATATTTAAGGTGTCAACATGCTAACTTGGAATTCTTTATCAAAGAGAAGAAAATCGTGTTTAAAGTGGCCAGTACGCCAATTTCATAATATGTAAGCACCTAATATAAAGGTGGTCTTAATTATAGAGAGCAATTTCATACAGCAATTCGTTAAAGACCCAATAGGAACGCTTTCACCACTAGGAAGTGTATTCCTATTTTATAAATAAATAAATATACAACAACAATACTTACATTTATCTGACTCCGTTGTAAGTAGCTTAAGCACGTGTGTTACAGATGTCAGAATCAACAGTGGTATTACAAATAAACTTAAATAAATACATATAACACCCAGACCAGTACAAACAGACATGTTCATGCACATAAATGATTGTACACTACCGGGATCGAACCCGCGACCTCTTGGTTAATAGTCAACTTCTTGACCATTACACCTAAGTGGTCGTCGTTATCTGTATTACAAAAAAGGAAAACTCCTTCTGTTCTAGATCTAAGCCCCTTACTGGCTTTATAAACCGCAGACTCAATTTCTTTAGGTACTTGCATACACAGTAACAAAACTTAAAATGAAGTAGCCTATCAAATATTATGGTTTCAAGCGGCTGCGGTGTGTGGTCCTCGTACTGTAAGGTATGATACAACACCAGTTGCCTATAAAATTAATAGACATTAGGCACTTAAAGATATTATTTGGTTGCGCCACTGGTTACGGTTTCTTATTTAGAACCCCCGGTGTCAAAGGGGAATCTTGAGAAACTCTAATGCACTCGGAATCATCATAATTTTATGGAATGCAAATGCGATTGCTAATGCACTAAAATAAGTAAGTTTTACCAGCTTTGGTCTCTGTTATTAGTTTTTTGTTTCATGTACTTTTTAAGTGAAACTTATAAACAAAACACGTGATAATATTTACATATTTCGGAACCTACTTTTAAAATTTGACAGCTAAATTTTACTAATTTGGTGAAGATTCTGCAAGTCATGCACATTCGAAAACGTTTGACAGACGTTTTGAAGCACATTTAATGACATTTGATTGCCAATTAACAAGAAACCTTCAACTTACTATTGCAAAACAACATTGTAAAGGTGTTAAACGGTACGAGTATTTAATTTTAGTACTGATCTGAAATTGAACATTTATACAAATAGTTTCATTGTTTTACTAACTTTATTATCCATATAACTGAACTGTTAATTAATAATTAGTTAAAAACTATCAACTTACTAACTTTACTTAGTAACTTTTTTATTGCTTGTAACATTTGCATGCTAATTCCTGTAGCCTAACATGTGACTCAAATTGTAACGAATATCTATTTATATACCATGTTGGATTTAAATAAAGAATTATTTTTATTAAATAATATAATTAGGTGCTTGTAGCGCAGTGGTTGCAGCGCTTTGGTAGTGATACCAAAAGTTAGGCAACCTATGGCGCGGTCATGTTTGGGATGGGTGACCATTCTGACCATAAAAGTGACGTCCATTTACAAGCATCTCCGTGCTTCGGAAGGCACGTTAAGCTGTTGGTCCCGGTTAATATCGATAGATATTAGTCGTTAAGCCTGGTCGGACGCCCTCGAGCGGCTTATTAACATCTGACAGTAAGGTTGGTCACTTACCTTATACACACCCCTCCACCAATCCGCACTGAGCCCGCGTGGTGGAGTATGGCTCGCTTCACCTCATGGTTGAGGTGAGGCCTGTGCCCAGCAGTGGGACGTAATATATAGGCTGATGATGAATGAATGAATGATAAATGAATTAAATAATATATGAGGTTACCTAATGTAGATCAGTAGCTAGCTATCAATCAAAAGAATATTATATAGGTATATACAAACGTTTAAAGGCAACATCCGCAATCAATTCATACATGGAGTTCCAATATTTGTATTACCTAGATTTCTGATAGACTATCTAATTGTGTTGTGATGTAATCATAAATGATGATTGTTACATCTTATCTAGATCGAATTTCGACATCTGATGAGAAATTAAAAATGATTTATTTCACTACCAAAGAAAGAAACGATACAAGTTTTTTTTTCCAGTGTCTGTGGGCTTAGCTTAAGTAGGTCGATTGACGAACGGCAGGGGCTCGCTGCAAAGTGAGTCGACCGGGGAATTGAAGAAGAAAAAAGAAGAACATACATTTTTGTTCAGTATCACATTTTTACCAAATAGAGAAAACACATTTAACGATCACATACACAAGATACTGAAAGGGGGGCGGGCCACTCAGCATTGCGGTGAATGCCTGTGACCTCTCGGCCTACGGTGAACCCGCCACGTCCTCGACTCACATGGCACCAGAGGGCAGCACCGTCAGGTTTTTAGCGGGTAGGCGGGTTCTCTCTCTGAGGCCTGGAGTCCCACATAACCCCCAGCTGCCCCGCCGCTGGTGGGTAAGCGTAACAGCATTTCCCTAACGATAAAAAAAGGCCGAGTGACTAAGGATAATCATATTAATTGATACGACCGCTTAGTGCAGTGGTCCACAGATCGGACTTCTAAACCAAGGGTCACGGGTTCGATCCCCGCACAGTACAAGCATAAGTGTGCGTGAACATGTGTGTTTGTACTGGTCTGGCTGTTTTTATGTAAAGCATGTTTTTATTTACAAAAGAAAAGTATTTAAGTATGTTTATCCGTTGTCTAGTACCCATAACACAAGCCTCGTAGCTTAATTTGGGACTAGAGAATTGGTGTGATTGTTGTGAAATATTTATATTTATTTAATTAAGACTTAAAGAAAAAAAGTAAGAAAGTAGAAAAATTATCATTCTCCTGTTTAGACTTCGTTCTGGACACATTCCGACAAACAAGTTTGCACATCTAATGTAAAAGTCTGACTCGCCGAACTGTTCTGTTTGTAATACAGTAGAAGATGTACAACACTTTCTATCGGAATGTGTTAAAAATCAAACAGAGCGCCGATCCTTGACGAGTCAACTAAATATCTCAACATCTGATGTTTGGATCTTTCAAACTATTTTAGCACAACCTGCATCAGACGCTGCGAAACTTGTATGCAAAATGGTTTTTGTGATGATGAATAGTTATTTAAGAAAACTCGTTTGTGTATATTTTGTTAGTTTATGATGGGGCTGACGTACTTTTATGTAAAAGTCCCTTACTAAATAAAATAATAAAAAAAAGTAAAAAACAGACCTAATATACTCGTTGTACCCTATCCTGCTCCATACTCTCAAAGCCACTGTCCCTAATTTCGGATTAAGCTATCCTTCTTACACTTACAAGTATGACAGTGCGAGTGAACGCACCGGCTAGAACCGAAAATACAGACGATACGTTACCGACTCTGACCTCTGTGTGGTGATCACGAACAACTATCGTAACGTATTCGTAGTGTTGACTTGTCAATTTGTTTAGGGAAACTGTCATTTTCTGGAGTTTAACGCGGGAAACGAAAGGAGTAAGTTGGGCTCTGTTTCATAATTTTCTTATACATTGATCTGACTCCGTGGTAAGTAGCTAAATCACTTGTGATACAGATATCAGAATCAACAGTGGTATTACAAATAAACTTAAATAAATACCTACATAAAACACCCAGACCAGTAAAAACAGATATGTTCATGCACACAAATGTTTGTACAGTGCGGGGATCGAACCCGCGACCTCTTTGGTTAATAGCCAACTTCTTGACCATTACACCAAAGCGGACGTCATCCGTCACGTCATCACGTCACGTCCGTCCGGCGTCATTTTGTGATAGTGAGGTGGAATTATCATCCTTATGTGTTACTGAAGGAAGACAATGAAGTAAACGTAAGAAATAGAGAAAGGTGTTCCGTACTGATCCGATCGATTTTTCCGCGTAAAACTCCATTTTTTGAGCATTGAAATGTGAACCTTCCTCGCATTTCAATGAGTTAGGAGTTAGGTTAGGGTTTAGGTTAGGTTAGGTTGTAAGTAGTAGTTGTAAGATTAAACTAATTAGAAAAGTTTTACTGAAGTCCAGGCTGTATGGTAGTAGCCTTTGCCTTTTCCACGCAAGCAAGTGGAAAGAAGTGTATAAAACAAAGATGTCATTTTCTGACGTTTTGACGACACGAACACGTTACGATAATGTTTGTGCTCAACCCACTGTACTATTCGTGGCACGAAGTCGCATCTTCCTCCTATTGAAGTGAAGGATACATCACACAATGCGACATTGATGTGTCCGGTCCCGATTAGGCTTCTTTGATCCAATATGGCGGCCGGTCTTGCTCAGAATGCTAAATGAGAAACACCAGAAGCTCCTACTGTGTAAGCTTATAATAATAATAGTCTTCCTGGCCAATTTCAACCACGACGGCCAATCTCAACAGAGATCAGCCAACTACGCAGGAGATATTATAGTGCGCAAGTGTGAGCGCAATACACAGGTGCACTCACTGTTCCATCACTCTCAAAGTTCGATGAGACGGCAATCCGAAATGACCGGAGAGAGATCAGTCGCACTAACGGCTTAACGTGCTTAACGACCTGGGATTCGAACCCGGGACCTCTCGGATGTAAGGCAGAAACTTTGCCTCTACACCAACAGGGGCAGTCTAATAATAAGTCGAGTAAGCTAATATCTGATGTTTTGAATATAGCCTTCCCTGTCACTCACGCTAGCTTGTGCAAATATTATGCGAATACTGTGAATGTAACACTAGATTCAATAATTTAACTAAAAATCAAAATTCTTTACAAAAAACTAAATAATCAAGGAACTCGCCTGTTTCTAAGAAAAACTTAAAGGGTTAATCGAACCTCTTTATGTACCAGTTCCATTATGACAACAATAAGTCAACTTTCAACTTAGCCCAAAAGCATGACTGGTAGAGAATGCCCTAAGTACACTTTTTGTCCACAATCTACAAAGTTACGTTGTGCAATAAAGCTTAAATAAAGAAATTAATAACACCTATCGGACAAACCTGTGGACCAACGAAATTTTGCATGCGTTTTGCAAATTTTCCTAATAAAAAAATATGATACTTAAATCTTATCTACAGATCGAATTGATTACCTCGTTTTTGATGTCGGATAAAAAGTGATGCAGTAGACCCCCGATACAAAGTGACAATGACTATTTATAATTATTACAATCGGTAACGGATGTACTCGTAGTTGGCTGAACATCAATCAATGGGAGGAGGCTCACAAACGAAATTTTCGTAATTTGAAACGGGATATATTATTCAGTATCTATATTTTTAGCATTAACAATGCAAATTTCTTTACAACGTGAAATTAAAACACACTTAAAGAATAAACGTTATGGCCACAGGCGGGAATCGAACCCTCTCGCAAGCAATCGACCGGCTTGCGAGAGGAGCGGGTTCGAGTCCTGCCTATGGCAGACTTATTCGTTTTGTCGCGCGTTCCAATACGCGCATCGCCTGCGCGTGTACAATACGCCGTGTACTATGGGCCTAAGTTCTAAAAATTTTAATAAAGATCTACAACATTTTTCACAGCACTGACGACCGCTTGGCGCAGTGGTCCGCGTGTCGGACTTCTACTCGTAAAACCAAGGGTCGCGGGTTCGATCCCCGCACAGTACAAGCCTATGAGTGCATGAACATGTGTGTTTGTACTGGTCTGGGTGTTTTCTATGTATAATATGTATTTATTTACAAAAAAAAGTATTTAAGTATGTTTATCCGTTGTCTAGTACCCATAACACAAGCCTCGTAGCTTAATTTGGGACTAGAGAATGGGTGTCATGGTTGTGAAATATTTATTATTATAATTTATATTTATTTACTGACCAAGGGCAACAACAGCAGACAGACAGACGAACCAAACCAGCGCCATCAGGCCAGTTTATAGCCGCTACTGGACTAGAATACTTAATCATACAACTGGAATGCAAGCAATGGTTAGGTTTAGTTTATTTGTCGTAAAAATATCCGTTTAAAGTTGTTAAAGATTATCACATTAAAGCTGAAAAAGATGATTATTTTGCTTTAAATTTCCACGAAAACGGCGCCAGCGCAGGAACCAAAATACATCCAACTGTAATCACCTGAAAAGGTAGAACGGGAAGTCGCAGGACTTACAATATCTACAACTCACAACATGACACAGAAGATGCACTGGAATCACAACACTGACACAAACAAAAGTGTTTGTTTGAATGAAAATTGTTTAATTTAAAGCAAAATAATCATCTTTTTCAGCTTTAGCCATGGATTTCCACAAAGTAACGCCTGATTCCATCGATTATCACATTCTTATTCAAATTCAAATAACGTTAAAATATCCGTTTAAGGCTAAATTAAGATTATCACTTAAGTGATAAATTTAACTAAAATCTATATTCAAATTCTCTGAATTGTGGATTACACAGAAATCATAACGAGTTGAAATTCAATTAGACTTATGGCAGATTTTACCAAGGTGAAATAGTAACTAACACAGTTAACAATAACATGAGTTTTAACTGTCTATTGTCTCAAGTAATTAATCAATATTTATGTCAAACACTTAGTAACTTAACATGTACCTACGTACTAACTTTACACTTTAAAGAAGAAGCACTTTAAAGAAGTTACTTACAGTTTACTCTCAATTATTCATTTATGAAATCCTAATATACGTCCGAAAAAACTTGCACTTATTTCCTAAAAATAGCGATTTGCATAACTTCAACACTAGACAAGAAATAGGCTTGCCGTTCCACATTTTAGGCTTCATAAAGTTGGTTACTCATTTATGGATAGATGTAGGTTTATATATTTTATATATATATATATATATATTACCTGAACATTTAATTGCATTGCCTCTAGATAAATTGAAAACAATTGTAAAAGAAGCATTAATTTGGGAAGGATATTATAAACTTGATCTCTATATATATAAAATTCTGGTGTCACAATGTTTGTTCCCGTACTCCTCCGAAACGGCTTGACCGATTCTCATGAAATTTTGGGAGCATATTGAGTAGGTCTGAGAATCGGCCAACATCTATTTTTCATACCCCTTAATGATAAGGGTTGTCCACCCTTAACATTTATATGGTAAAACAACGTTTGCCGGGACAGCTAGTAGTTTTATAAATGACAAAATGATAATAAATAGAAATGTTCGAATGTAAACGATTATTGTAAATCAAATTTGAAGAGGCAACGACAGTAGTGATTGAGTTTCTTGCGCCGCTTCTTCTCAGCACTGGCCCAAATTGGCATGATGACAGCTATCTCAAATATTTTCAAGACCATGGCGATTAAAAAACATAGCCCCTATGAAGTAAGTATAACCAGTTTATTTCCAAAAAGCTGTCGAAACCAATTTTTAAACACACAAAACTCAATAAATATTCGGTCAATTGACTCCGATTTCTAATATATGACCGTGACGTCACGTTCATTTATTCACATACAAAATCTATGGAGGCAGACCGTTTTGACAGATAATAAAAAGTATGTCAACGATTGGTGGTGTCGTCTAGCCAATTGTCCCGAAGCGGTGTACAAGTGCTCTTTGTGAGTCTATTTACAAAAATAATTGATTAATTACTTTTGCGTTATTAAACACTTCCTTTCTTATCACTGCACCCATTGCCTTCTTTCTGCATGACCTTGAGGTTGACTGGCAGAAAATGCTTTTAGCATTAAGTCCACCCTTTGTACATTTCTTGTGTTCTAGCAGGAAGCTAGCAGATAAGACCGCGTAAATTGTACATCTTTTTTGTCAAACTTGTCTGTAATTTTGTTTTGCGTTGTACAATAAAGTGTTAATCTAACTATTTGGTACTTGTAGTTTTAAACTCAGTAAACATTGTCTCACTCGTTCTAGTCTCCAACAAATAAGACCTTAGAACAGAAATTTACTGCCAATAAAATGAGAAGCACCTTAACAAGGCCGTTGACACATTGTTTTTCGTTTGTTTACGCGTGTATTTGCGTAATCCAAAGTTAAAACCTTCAGTTATTCTTACGTCGAGGTTGAGTGCTGAATGGGTGTTTAAAGTCTACCTGTGTCGCGTGTAAGTGAATATTATCCTTAAATAAAATATGATGGATAGGCAATTTAAGCAGGTTTATTTAGTCTTTGTGTTCTATGAATAATTCAGAAGATGTTTATTATTTAATTTGAGAATTCTTACTTGACATTAAGAATGAGTTAAAGTTAAAGCATTAAAGTCTCGATTTTAGGTTGTTTGATGAATTCCCTATCTCTATACATATAATCATATTAATCATCATCATAATATTTATTGCATATCACGCGTTACAGTTAGGTGTAACAGTCTCATGAGTAAACTAGTACAATGACGCCCGGCTAGAGCACAGCAATTCAATTGAAATTAAGTTAAATTAAAATTATATAATTAAATTTAGCTTAATTTCAATTATATAATATTATTTGTGTAAGAGCATTCCTTACCCACCAGCCTGTGTCACGTAGGGTTGCCAGACGGTCGGGAATTGGCGGGATTCTGCCGATTTTTGTATGTCCTCCCGACTCCCGACAAAGCAAATAATTTCCCGAAAAACAAGTTCGAAAATTTTTAGTTCACATTTTCGTCAAACTTGCAAACCACTTGGGCGTTTGGCGCAGAGCGAAAAAACATTGCAATGCATAGTGATGAAAACATTCAATGAGTTTAGCTCATCCTCTACGAAAACCGAGAAGCTAAAAGAGTGTTTTTTGTTTGCAAGTGTAAAATATTAAAACCTTCTTCGGCATGTCCCAACAAGGTAGCTGTCACTTATGCCTGCTTTAGAACGATTACGTCATGGATGGCTAGCCATAAAACATTTAAGGTACTTTTTAGGGTTCCGTAGTCCGACAAGGAACCCTTATAAGATCGTTCAATCCGTCCTAATCTGTCACAGCAGAATATCTTCTACGTTTATGGACTAATTTGCATGTAACTTGATTAGAGAATACTTCACATATAGATCTCATTTTTTAAAATACGAAAAATTAAATTTTATGTATATCCCTATACATGTAAAGGGGGGAGGGGGGTGAATTATTTTATTGAGTGCACCCCCTTGTGTGAGGTATCGTTGAAAAGGACTATAAAAATAAGATAGGTGTGGCGAACCGAACTCTTTGCTTTTTCTACATACTTTTTTTGCCGTTCTTTTCTTTTTTCCTGTCTTTCTGACATTGTAAAAATATCATCGATTGGTAAGTAAACGTTTTATCACAAATTTCTCTGTTTTCTATTTTATTCCCTCAAAGCCTCAATCTCCCTACGTCGTAAATATTTTTGGTCCTTCTCCACAACATTTCGAACCAGTTTTCAAATTTTACAAATTCCAAATTTTCTGAAAATTGACATATTCCATGCCCATCACGCGGAGCCAAACAAAACAGGCTCTGATGGCGCATACAACGTCTTCTGATCCCGGGGCGCACCCTGAGATCACAAGCGAGGGGGATCATGAGGATCGCGGTAGTCAGTCGGCTACTGAACGCACGAGCTCATCGCTCTCAACCGCAACTGTGCAAGCCTGCAAGCTGGCTGCAGAGGCAGATTTTCGCCGCCGACAGCTTGAGCGGGAACGGCAACTGCTAAAGCATGAGCGTGAGCGGGAACGGAATGAGCATGAGCGAGAACGTTTACAACTCGAACGTGAGCGCGAGCGAGAACGTTTACAACTCGAACGTGAGCGCGAGCGAGAACGACTACAACTTGAACGTGACCGCAAATTTGCCGCCTTGGAAGCACGGGCAGAAGAAACAGAATTACAAGCTAAGTTAGCCGCGATTGAGGCCGAATCTGCAAGCTCTCGCGGCTCAAATAGAAGCCGCCACACTCGCTCTTCGCGGCGATTAACATCATGG
The DNA here is from genome assembly GCA_963921415.1 of Pyrausta despicata. Lineage (NCBI taxonomy): Eukaryota > Metazoa > Arthropoda > Insecta > Lepidoptera > Crambidae > Pyrausta > Pyrausta despicata. Next base: position 14,643,042 of record OY992865.1, on the reverse strand, counting down.
GTAAACGACGTTACAGAACGATCACAGGTGAACGATTTTATTCCCATTAATGACACACAACCAACACAGTCACGGGTGTTAGAACCGACTGTCTCGCAGGCTGTTGTACATACATCGACCTCCATGTATGACGTATGCAATCATGAGCATGAGAACACTCACGAGGGCAAAGCCGAGCTGTCACACGTCCAGACAGTCGCCACAACGGCAGCCCGAGCTGCTCGTAACGATAAGCAAAACATACGAGAGGTCACAAAAGGTAACACAGCTTTGTCAAATGCTGATTTAACTAATATGATTCAGGCTGTAACGGACTCGGCCTCTGCTACGAGAGCTCTCGTTACTAGCCAACAGCAGCCAAGAAAATCCCAATACATAGATTTGCCAACATTTTCAGGTGATCCGTCTCACTGGCTGCAATTTAAACGGGTTTTTGACACTACTAAAACCTTTTATTCTCCGCTAAAGAACGTGGCCCGCCTTCAACACGCACTGCAAGGAGCGGCGCGTGAAGCTGTGTCGTCGTTTATGTTGTCGGCCGAAGCGCCCGATGACGTCCTGCAGCTCCTCGAGCACAACTTCGCGCGGCCTGAGCTAATTGTGTTCCACGAAGTGGCGTCTCTCAAGAGCTTGGCGAATCTAACACTGGATTTGAAGGGTTTGCCTTATTTTACATCCCGAGTACGTAATAGCGTAGCCACAATCCGCCTATTGCAACAAAATGAGTATTTATATTCTCCTGAGTTATTTTACTGCATTCTTAACAAGCTCAATTACACAATGAGAATGAGGTGGACTGATTTTGCATCTGACAACCAAGAACAAAAAAGTAAGTTAGAGTTACTGAGTGATTTCTTAGTACGTGAACTCGAACGTCATATAAAATTTGGTTTGTCACCTGACTCTATTCAATCGGCCTCATCATCTACTAAGCCTTCAACATCTAAGTCTAGCGAACGCTCCGAGGTATCCGTACACGTAGTAGACGACTCAAAAACCAAAAATAAATGTGTTTACTGCGATAAACCACATAATTTCAAAGATTGTGCTGGTTTCAAGTCTTTGTCTATTGAGGATAGATGGCGTTGGCTGCGCAGTAAGAAAATTTGCTATAGTGTTTAAAAGGTAACACTCATACTTGGAACACGTGTAAAGCAGCGGCATGCGGCGTCAACGGCTGCACCCGGCGCCACCACGCTCTCCTGCACGGTTCGGCGGCGCCACAGACGTCGACACAACCGCAGATTGAGGAAGTCGTAGGCTTGTCAACTTCACAACCAGAAACACATTTATGTACTACTTTACTTAAAGTTGTTCCCGTTACTGTCAGCGGCCCTGCTGGTTCATACGACACGTACGCACTCCTAGATGACGGCAGCACTGCCACACTAATAGACTCGGTGGTGGCCAACAAAATCGGAGTTTCGATAGCTTTGACGGCTGATATTAAAGAGATGTTCCCTCAAGTTAGAATCAGACATCAAGACCGCGACGCTCTACGGTACCTATGGAGATCAGACCCTCGAGAGCCAATAAAGGAATTTCGGATGACGTCTGTCATCTTCGGCGCATGCTCTAGCCCTTTCACTGCGCAGTACGTAAAGAATAGGAACGCTAAAGATCTTGCACACTTGTACCCTGCGGCAGCTGATGCAGTCATTCATGAGCACTACATGGACGATTACATCGGGAGCGCAGACAGCGTCCAAGAGGCTGCAGACTTAGCTGCTGATATAGTCACGATACACAAATCAGCTTGCTTTGAGATGAGGGGCTGGATATCGAATGACTATCGAGCACTATCATTAGTTCCTGCTGATTTACGTGCAACTCCTACGTCTGAAGTCTCTTTAGGAAGCCCAGTACGTGCTTTAGGGTTATTTTGGTATCCTAAAGTTGATTTTCTAGGTTTTAGGACGGGTTTTCAAGAGGACTCTACCTCTCAAAATTCTAAATTAACTAAACGCAGTACGCTTTCGCATTTGATGCGTGTATACGATCCTTTAGGTCTACTGGCTCCTGTCGTAGTCAAAGGGCGTATCCTGTTTCAGGCGCTCTGGCGTAGCAGCATTGGATGGGATGAACAAATTCCACCAGCTGAAGTCAATGCTTGGCAGGCTTGGTTTGCAGAATTAAATTCTCTCGCAAACATTCGCATCCCACGTTGCTATCTAGACGCTGAAATCCTTGAACGAGAGTTACATATTTTTGCTGATGCGAGTGAGCTCGCTTATGCTTGTGTGGCCTTCTGGCGTTTTGTTCTGTCAGACGGTAGTTTCAAGCTCGCTCTCATCGGAAGCAAATCTCGAGTCACCCCACTAAAACCAGTCTCCATGCCTCGACTGTAGCTACAAGCAGCTCTCATAGCTTCTCGTTTATCAATTACGATCAAAGAAAGCCATAAAAACAAACCGATTAGGGGTTTTTACTGGAGTGATTCGCGAACAGTTCTTAGTTGGCTTCGCGCCGATGCTCGCACTTTTAGGCCTTTTGTGGCCCACCGAGTCGGTGAAATAATTGAAAACACTAACGTTAGTGATTGGCGGTGGGTCCCAACGGACTTAAATGTTGCAGATGACGCGACGAGGGTCCGACCTTTCGAATCCTCGTCCCGATGGTTTGTTGGCCCTGCATTTTTACGCGGAGATTCTAGAACTTGGCCAACTGAACCATCAACCATGATCGCACCAGTTCTCACAGAGTTGAAAACATCCAGCATGTGTGAAGTGGTGGGATTCACATCAATCCATGAGCTCTTGCACACACCAATTACGGCAGGCCCAGATCGGTTTAGTAGCTGGACGCGTCTCGTAAGGGCAACTGCACGAGCTCTACAAGCCGTGACGAAATTTAAAAAGCTTTTAGGCAATCATGCTCAAAATTCAAAATCCAGAAATAGTATTTTTTCTACACCATCAAACAACTCATCTGTTTATAATCCATCTCATCACCATAATAAGGGGACGCAACCGTCGACACGCTTGTCTGATTTGCCTGCACTTTCCGCCGAACTTATGAAGACAGCCGAAGAGCACATACTGAGACAGTGCCAACTGGATAGCTTCGACGAAGAATTACGTTGCATTCTGGCATCTCAGAGCCTTCCCAAGAATAGCCCACTACTGAAGTTTTCACCATCACTTGGAGAGGACAACGTTTTGAGGCTGGCTGGTCGTATTTTTGCAGCTCCAAACATCAACGATGACACAAAGAAGCCAGTACTGCTCGACGGACGTCACCCAATCGCACGTTTGCTGATTCACCACTACCATAAGCTACTGGCACATGCGAACAATGAGACGGTGGTCAACGAAATTCGCCAAAAATACTGGATTCTACGTCTGAGACCAACAGTTAGGACCATTGCCAGAAGGTGTCTATTCTGTCGTATAAGGAAGACGCCACCTCTGTCTCCACCCACGGCAAATTTACCGGCAGAACGACTGGCCCACCACCAAAGACCTTTCACGCACGTTGGCCTCGATTATTTTGGTCCGCTGGAGGTCACTGTTGGTCGGCGAAGAGAAAAAAGATATGTCGCCCTTTACACATGCATGACGGTACGAGCGCTTCATCTCGAGGTCGTAAACAGCCAGTCCACTGACTCGGCAATAATGAGTCTTCGCCGTTTTATCGCACGCCGAGGTACACCCAGCACTATCACCTCAGATACCGGGACAGCATTTGTCGGCGCCAACAAAGAGTTGCGGCAATTCTTCGGAAGTCCCGTCGAAGATTTTGTGGCTACACGGGGCATACTATGGAAGTTTATACCACCAGCAGCGCCGTTCTTCGGAGGCTGTTGGGAGCGCTTAGTGCGTTCTACGAAGACAGCGCTTCGAGCAACGCTCCACCAAAAAGCCCCCAAAGAGGAGACATTCCATTTTTGATGGAAGCAGAAGCAGTCATAAATTCACGCCCATTGTCTCATGTAAGTGTCAACTCAGAGGACCAAGAAGCTCTTACGCCATACCATTTTCTCATCGGTCAGTCATCATCGATTGCTTTACCAACGCCAGCTTTATGTGATTCCGCCCTAGTAGGCAGATCGGAATGGCGCAAAGCCTCCCGCCTCGCAGACCATTTTTGGTCACGTTGGGTTCACGAAGTGCTCCCACTTATGCACCCAAGACCACCTACAACCAAGACATCGTGCAATGCAAGCGTCGGTGACGTCGTCCTGATTGTCGATGAAACCCTTCCACGAGGGGTGTGGCCGAAAGGTCGAATTACTCAGGTTTACCCCGGACGAGACGGAGTAGTTAGGGTTGTCGACGTTGCGTAGGCCGGTGAAAAAGATTGTCGTCATATCATAGTTTTTTACTGCCACTGTATCGGCTTGCCACATGTTCTCAAACTTTGCGTATTTTCATACGAGGGGGGAGAATGTGGCGAACCGAACTCTTTGCTTTTTTTACATACTTTTTTTGCCGTTCTTTTCTTTTTTCCTGTCTTTCTGACACTGTAAAAATATCATCGATTGGTAAGTAAACGTTTTATCACAAATTTCTCTGTTTTCTATTTTATTCCCTCAAAGCCTCAATCTCCCTACGTCGTCAATAATAGGGTTTCCACTTTTTTATCAGCTTCACGGAAATTTTGGCTGTCAGATTTCTCGCAATTAAACTAAACCGTTTGGCGAGTACCTTTTCTTTACAGTGTCTTCGTCAAATCCTCTAGATTAAGTAGCCGACCCCGTGAGATACGGGAAAAAGCTAGGGAGATGATGATGATGCAAGAAATGCAAAACAGCGCGGTGCCAAAATTGACTACGGAACCCTACTTTATGCGTGGTCCGACACGCACTTGGCCGGTTTTTTGTTAAAAGGAGAAGATGAATGTCGAAAGGAAATATGGGACTTTGTATCTGTTTAATCGATTTGTAACTATATTTATTTTTTAATTTGGGATAGGTTTGCTCTTGTCCCAAGACTAGGCTCAACGAGGCAAAGACTGAGTCTACGTAATAATCTCTTATATATAAAAATGAATTGCTGTTCGCTGAATAATTTTTATATCGAAATATTTGTGGAAGTCCTGGCAAGGTTGAAAAGATGAGAAAATTAAAAAAAAGCAACGGGCAGGACAACGTACTATATCTGTATTTACCTCTGTTTATGAAGGAATAAATGATTATGATTATGATTAACGTCTTCGGGTCCTCTAGTACGTAATAATAATATCATGTAAATATAGACTCAGCTTTATATTATCGTTAAAGTATACTTTGCCAGTAATATCTAAACCATACATTACAGATGTACGCACGATAATCATACCACAATGAGTTCTAGGTTACCTCACTCATCGACAAGTATGTCATTACTATTGTATTCAGCTTGTAACTACTACGCTATTGTATAACGGTGCGGGTTCGATTCTCGATCAGCTCAGAGGTGAAGGTGACTGTTTTATAAGCAATCGAAAGTGCACTGTTGACAATACTGTATGACTGGGTCACACGTACGAGTAGGTAAAGGCACCAGTGATCGTCATTACTTGATTTGTGATTTTAATTTTATAATAATCTTCTCTTAGCGTGTCGATGGAACACGAGGAATCACACCGTGGCAGCCCAGAATTCAGCCACTTGTATTGCGGATCGACTGCAGTTCATTAAATCCGCTTGCGTGCAGGTGTTGGGGCACGCCGGGCACGATGTTAAGTGTGCCATAGTTCGCACCGCACCGGAAACACAGTCTACATCGGAGCTTGCGGAAAATCCCCACCTGGTCATGTTCTCCTTACTTCGACCAACCTGAGTCCGAAGTCCTTTATATAAATTATATTAATTTTAATGTTAATTTTTCTCTTCATTTTGGTATTAATTTTAATTTCAATTTAATTTTTTAATCTTATAATATTTGAATAAATAAATAAATAAATAAATATTTCACAACCATCACACCAATTCTCTAGTCCCAAAGTAAGCTACGAGGCTTGTGTTATGGGTACTAGATAACGGATATACATACTTAAATACTTTTTTTTTGTAAATAAATACATATTATAAATAGAAAACACCCAGACCAGTACAAACACACATGTTCATGCACAATTATGCTTGTACTGTGCGGGAATCGAACCCGCGACCCTTGGTTTAGAAGTCCGACATGCGGACCACTGCACCAAGCGGTCGTCAAAATAAATAAATAAGAAGTAACATTAGCTTTTAAACTTTTTGTAATTTACTAACCACACTATGAGCTACAAGTTGTTCGGAATAAACAATTTTTTTATTTTTTTATTTATTACATTAGATTGTGCAGATATTTGATGTTGAAAACTTTAGGTGAGCTTAAGTTAACTAGAGTTTTGTAACGTAAGACACCAGTGATCGTCGTTACATTATATATTGTAGATATTTTGATGTTGAAAACCTGAGTTGAGCTTAAAGTTCTAGAATCAAAAACGTAAATAAGTGAGTCAGCCAAAGAAATCAGAGTTTAGATGTGAGAAGTGATTCGATAGGCACACCAAAAATGTATTCCTTTTTACGTTCTGCAGTCGAACACGCTACAGAAGTTGCAAGTTAATATTATATTCTTGTGTGTTTTACAAACAGTAGACGTAGCCCCATAGGGCATTCTCTACCAGCCATGCCTTTGGACTAAGCCGAAACGATAAGTAGTTAACGCGAAAGGTAGGTACACCACAAAACTAAAGGTCGTCGCACACTTTAACGGCTCGGCATCAGCACAGCTGCAGCATGGCATCGCCTCAAACTTAGACTACCTACGGCAAGCCGCCAGCGCGCCGGCCGCGAGGTGCAAGCCCGCAGTCTGCACGACGCGTCGGCTGTTTTGCTGGAGACTTGGAGTCGGCGCGCTTACTGCACGTAGCCGGCTCGCTATAAGCACGCCGTTAGCGCGCTGTGAGGTGTATTTGAACGGTAAGCGCGCTGACTGCACGCTGTTGGCTTTTTAATATTTAAATTGCATAATATATAGTACGACTCACAACTTAGTGCTCTAATTTGAATGGCAAGTTAAGTGCTGTTTTGGAGCCGGTCATGTGTGCAACAGTTTCTGACTTACATCCGAGAGGTCCTGGGCTCAGATCCCAGGTCGAACTAAACCCCGATCCTCGGTGCGCACGTTAAGCCGTTGGTCCTGCGCCTGATCTCTCTCCGGTCATGACATATTGCCGTCTCACCGAACTTTGAGAGTGATGGAAAAGTGAGTGCACCTGTGTATTGCGCTCACACTTGTGCAGTATAATATCTCCTGCGTTGTTGGCTGGTCTCTGTTGAGATAGGCCGCCGTGGTCGAAATCGGCCAGGAAAACTATATACTATATAATGTGTGCGACGACTTTAAGAGTATAAACAAATAATAGTGTCATGTTCCGATTAAAAGTAGCTGGCAACCTTTCGAGACCAACATCGGTGCTCGCACCACAGCACTTAGCGAACTATCTCGCAGCCACTAAGAATCAGCAAAAACTTAACTTATTGTTCCCGCGGCTGTGCGCGACGGATGAACAAAAACAACGATTGTTCTGCGCATCTTTGTCATTATCAAACTGCGCACTATGATATCGAACTTGATGGAATAAGTAGAAAACAATGCCCTAATTCGAGATTGTGTACACACAGAGAGTGAACTTAATTTGAAATGTAAAAAAATAAATATCAGCATGATCCTTACAATGTGAAATTAAAGCACACTTCAAGAAAAACGGACTGCCACAGGCGGCACATGAACTCGCACCTCTCGCAAGCCGGGCGATTGCTCTCCCTATTAAGCTACAATGACACTTACTCACCGGTCCGTATTTCTTTAAGTGCTCCTTAGGCTGCAGCGATGATTCATCCATCACTGTTGTGGTTACATTCCTACAACATCCGAATGAAACACCTTTTCAACTGTTTTACAATCGGTTAAGATGAATCAGCTAATTTATTTATTTATTTTATGTTTATTTATTTAAAACTGGCCTGGACCTGGAACTGGAGTTTACTTAATGCTAAAAGCATTTTCTGGCACTTTTCATGCAAATTTCTTTACAATTTTGGAATTCAGTTGAAGTAGTGAAATTGAGCTAATGTTCAATTACACGTACTCGTGATCCTAATTATTTAGGAGGCAGTATTAATTACACTTAGGTAATATTGGAAGCACGTAATTAAAACTCCTTGGCGTGTCGCATGCCAAAGTTCAATTTCATGGAAACCTGAGATCACGGTTCATTACCGATCTTCGTTCTCCTTGTCAGTCAAAATAATACCAAAGTATAGATAATAGTTAAAGCAGTAAAGAAGCAGAGAAAAAATGCTTGTTATGGCCCACTCACTCAGACACAGGACCGAACAGGTCGCTATTGCAGCTAACGAAATCGTCAATTAAAATGAGTTATTTTGACATTGGCCAAAACTTACTAAAAAGGTCATAATGTTAATTTGCAATTACGATTTTCATTCGATAGCGATATTTTTATAATACTCATTATGCCGCAGATTGCATAAGCGGGTTATTGTTATTGTTATAAGTTATTGTTAAAGCGTACGTTTTTATCCATAATTATTCATCTAATCCTAATTATTGGCCGATAATCCGCAGTTTGACATCTTTGACTCAAATATATCAAAATTTAAGAGATCATTGATTGAGAATTGCTCTATCTATTGTATCTATTAACCTTTTAATTAATTTATTTATTTCATAATTTACGTATTAATTCATTATTTTTATTCATTAATCTATATTTATTAATTTAAATTTTCAATATTTATTATTCTCGATTGAATTAAATTAAATTTTATATATTGTATGAAAAAATTATTTGACCGCTACTTCAATGTTTCTGTGCATGCATGATTTGGAATGTAATTTAGTTTTTATATATTATTGTATGTAAGCAAATTATTGATTAATTATATTATGTTTTGTGTGCCTTATAAATAAAATAAAATAAAATAAAAATCCTTATTCAGTCTAAGATATAGCTTATCACTTGTAAACGTCATATTTGAAGAAGGTTATAAGAACATGTTATAGATAACATGTATCATTTTATGTAAGTATTGCTCTTTGTTACTGTACTGTTATAATTGATCGAATCAGACGTTACTTTGCGGAAATCCATGACTAAAGCTGACAAAGAGGATTATTTTGCTTTAAATTTCCACTAAACGACGCCAGCGCAGGAACCAACATACATCCAACTGTAAGCACCTGAAAAAGCTAGACCTGGAAGTCGCAAGACTTATAATACCTACAACTCACAACGTGACACAGAAGATGCACCTAGAATCACAACACTGACACCAACAAAACACTCGACGCGTTTCGCCACTACTCGTGGCATCCTCAGGAGATGTTGCCGCTTCGACAGACTCCGAGCGGCTGAACCAGACTGAACTTTCAGCATTACTGTACTGTTTCTATATATATTCTGTGACGTGGCCCAACAGATAAATTTTCCGTCCTAATCACGCGCTAAAACGTAAAACAGTCTTCAGCCTTACCCAGTATAAAATATAATATTTAATTACTATATTTTAAGCTTGTAATATTCCTTATCTAGTATATTATTAATGTTTTAATAAACTTGTTGTGTACACTATTTTTAGGTTGGCGTCTAGCCTTAAGTTTAACCAAAAACAATGTTATAACAATACATGTTTGTCTGTATTCTGTAATGGTATCTAAAATAAAAAAATAAATTGCCTCCTGGCCTTAATGTCACTCATTAGGACTACAACATCGGTATATTTGTGCTCATTTGGCTTTACTTTATGAACATGACTTTCATAAATACTTAATTTTGGAAACCATAGTTGAGTCAAGATTAAATCATTAAGTTTGCATGTAGTCATTGTTCCGCGTACTGGCTAATCTGATTGAAATCAAAATTTCAGTTAGGCTGTTGCTAACTGATGACTACTTTGGTGTAATTTTAAGAAGTTGACTATTAACCAATAAGTCGCGGGTTCGATACAAACATTTGTGTGCATGAACATGACTGTTTGTACCAGTGTAAGTGTAATAAGTAATTCTTTTAGTTTATTTGTAATACCACTGTTGGTTCTGATTTCTGTAACAAAAATGCTTAAGGTACTTACGACGGAGTCAGATCAATGTATGTGATGTTTATGTACTCGTAAAAAGAAATCGACTTGCTTGCACGATAATCCTGTCAACTAAATTGTGACACTCTTTGCCTAAGATAAAAAGATTACCTATTTATATAATTTCAATCTCTGTTTACTTATCTAATTAAAGTATTTATTTATTTAACTTATACTATCACTACAGGGTTTACCCAATGCGACAGTACAGCCCATATATGAACACACAGAAAACTTATTATATTTTGCTAGTTATTTTTTTTAAATTCACGTACACTAACACACACACACACACACACACACACACACACACACATACACACCATTACACATAATGCCAGCCTCGAGACACGTCTCGCTCTCCGATTTTCCTAATTTTGTTTTTTAATTGTAACTTCAAGTTAAAAACCCCATAGAGAAGAGGGTACTCTTCTAATACAGGTTTCTTTTAAACTTACAAGAAGTTGTACCAACGCACTGTATATAATGTACTTGAAAGTTATTAATAAAGATTATTATTATTATATGCTTACCAGAACTACTTAAACTATCTAAAATTAATTACATATTTAATTATTGTAACAAATAACCGCTAATGCAACTCGTAATTTTAAGGCAGCTCCGATACTTCTTCCAATGTCAATATTTGAACTTAACGCTTCAGTTGCAGCAATATAATGTTATTTCTGCAATAGAAGACTCACGATTAAATATTTACTTACCATACACTAAAGTATATAGGCCTATTAATACACTTGCACAATTTTAATGGACTTGCTAGTATTTGTCGTACACACGCAAACAACTCACAATAGCAAGCGAATTGACAAATAAGTAACTCCTCCAAACTGCCAGCTTGAAAATGTCAAGGCATTTGACATGACATTTTAGCATGTTCAAGTATGCCGTTTGTATGGTGCTAGTAACATGCGAGTGCACTAAACGACTAACCGTGTACTTGAACAAACAGGTTTAGTAGTAAAAATTCGGGAATCCATTTTTTTTAAATATCAAAACGTAAATTTTCTCGCGTTCAACTCCTTAACCTGTTTCTACAAATCCACAAAAAGGCCTACTTGCATGAGTAAGTTAAGACCAGAGTTGAAGGATTTTTGTCTCTAGTAGCGTCAAAGTAGAGTAGTTGACATAGTCTCCCTATGACCACGAACGCTGAAAAGGGTCCCAAACATCAGGTTAAAACAAAATGTAAATAAATCGCGAAATAATCTGTAAAAAAAATTTATAGTTGACAGTGCCTTGTTTTTTTTATCTTTGGGTACAACGAATTTAAATACCCTAGAAGCAACATTGCATAGAAAACCGCCTTCAAAAACTGTCCTGAAAGTAGTTGCAACGGCTGGAGGTACGTGTAGAACGAAAATAATATCAACTTTAATTTCAATATTCAAAAGTTGACCTTAAACCACAAAAATACGATCTCACTTTGAATGCACTCATCCCAGAGTTATGACATTTTTGAATGTACGCAGGCAACAAGCTCATAAAATTTTATTGCTTTATTGCTGTTAAGACGAATGTAGCCTGTAAAACAATAGAAATGAAGTTTAGTTCTGCTTGCGCTGTTTGAAAATCATATAATTTTTGAATCTAGAACAGAGTAAGAAGAGTCGTCGTCGGTGTAATTAAAATGTATTTGAATAAAAAAATTAAAAGTGTGCGTGACGCACGACTGGAGTTTACTCGTTAAGAACGGTTATAAAAATTTAATAGATTAGGGAATAAGGATAAATGAATGTATTTTTTTAGATACTAAAGGCATGTTGATACATTTATTTTTATTAATTATACAATTAATCTGTTAAAATACATAACAAAACCATAGAAATATAAACAATAGTCTCCATAATACATACATACTACAATACACCTTTACAACACTCGGTTGAATGTGTCAGAAAATGACCGATGCGTCTTCGGGTCACATCGTGTGACATCGCCCTGTGACATTTTCGTGTAACATCGCGTGACATCGGTTTTTTTTTAGATTTTGTTGTTCAAAATTTGATTTTACTTCCGTATATTTTCATACCTCGGCTTTATAAAATCGATTCTTAAGCAGTAAACTCCAAAAACCTTTACTTGTTTATGACTAACTAGTTCTATTATTAACTAGCTTTCGCCCGCGTGGACTAGCTGTGAATCTATTGACTGTGCTTTAAGTATTCTGGTACTGGATGTGCTCGATAGCGAACTCATTGAACTTTCTATGTTCGGTGTTGACAGTACAGCATTTCCGGGTGATGTTGTTTGATCGATCTGAAAATAAATTGTCTTGATTAAAGTAGACAATAGTTTCGCCACTTTTCTCTTTTTATTTCATTTTTCGGAAATCTGAAATGATACAGATAATATTTTATAACGATACCCATTAGTAATAAAATTTCTTGTCGAATATTGTAAACAATATTTACATTCCTTTTCCTCCAAAATTACCATAATACACTTTAGTACAACGCGACTCCATACTACTATGTTCCAAATATTACTCTGTGTGAATGTGTTAGAAGCATTTAGACCGCAGCGCGTGGGAAAGGGACAACTATAAAGCCAGCCGCGCGTTCGATTTCTTCAGATTTTTTTAGAAAAATACAATTTTAGCACGTTTTAAGATAACTTTGCACCACTAATGCATTCTCTTATCAAAGATGGATTAATAACTTACCGGAAATACGAAACTCCATATTTTTTCGAGTGGTTAAAGTATTGTTTTTGCACTTTTTCACGGAGCACTTCGGCATACTGACGCTAGCACGGTCCGCGCGTGACTGCAAGCGAACGAGTGCTTAAGGCGTGTTTAAGCACTCGTTTTGCAAGACATTTTTGAGCGCTGTCGGTGTATCTAGGGTATTTAATATCGTTGTTTGGGTAGCTAAACCCAAAGATAAAAAAAACAACAACTGTACTTGTTGTGGTGCAAGTTGGGCTAATCAGTAGCTCTCTCTGCCTGGATAAATGTTGGTTGACCCAGTAGCTCAGCTAAAATTACTGCCATAATGAGGTGCACGATTTGCGAACTTAAATAAACAGTAATCTAATTTCAGTTTAATGAGGGAGTATTGGGAAGTAATATAATTCAAATTATTTATTTTCAAATAATTTTAGATCCAATATTGATAGTAACAATTGTTCTTTCGTCTAATATTAGTAAACATAAAAATGTTTTAGCATTTAAGGACCATCTGAACATAGTTTGGAGTATACTTATTTGAGATTTCATAATCGAGGACCCGTTTTCTGAATTTTCTAAAATTTTTGTGGTTGCATAAACAGTAACTTGCTTCAGTGGAGCCATCATGTGACCGAAGCATCAGTGTATATGCATACTACGACTTACAAACAGTATTGTATCAAGCCAATAACGTTTGCACACAAGCCACAAAAGGGGCTAAACCCCTTTTGTGGCTTGTGTGCTCATCAAATAAGTGCTTGTTTGGTTATTGTATTTATCGTTGTGGTCAAACAATAATAACAAAAGAATGTCCGTTAACAACTGCTAATAATATAGATAGCTAAGTTGTTAGTATTTGCCAAAGCTCTCACGAGTTAACGCGGCGTGAAGTTGACATAAAAAACAATGAAAAAAAAATATTTTAAAAGTATTAAGTATGTCCTTACCACAAATAATAAATTGAGTTTATTGCTTCCAACAAAAAAAAACATACAAAAATAAAATGGAATTTTAAGCCATACTTTGAAAACATTATTAACTTTATTCTACAGACAGCAGCTAACTTTATACTTCTCTTACAATAGTGTCATTTACGCTAATACTTAGCGTCATACAAATGACTTTGATGGCATATCATCTTTTAAGCACGCTTCCGGTAAGGTCTACTTTATCGGTGGTAAGACTGTTTTCTTACTTATTCGGATTTTCAAAATAAATGAAATTATTTTTAAATACAGTTCTACTACACTCGTAACATGTTATGTATTTTCAAAAATATTACAACATCACAACATAATCGCAACATGAATAATGTCGTCAAGCCACCAAATAGACTGAATGTTGGCGAGCACCCAAGGGTTCCACTTGACACAGCTCACGTTTATGTCGAACTAAAATTAACTAACGGCTGTGGGGAGGAGCGTGTCACTTTTCCTGACAGGTGACGTCCAAGTGCATCCGCAGGGAGGCTACTATAATGACGCTTTCGTACATATAGGGGAGCCAGGGGCATGTTCTAACAAATTTTATTGATTTTGCTGTAATTATGAACATAATTATGTTATGAAGACAGGGCTCACTATCAACATAGAATAACTATTCCTCTTTAGTATAGTCGTTAAAAAAATCCATAATTCGTACTACTTTTTGCTGTACAGTGTTTTTTTCAAAAAAAGTCGTTTGTTAATTCTTGCCCCGTTATCGGGGCAAGTATTAACTGCTCTGGGGCATATATTAACGGAAATATATCGCTTAATTTTAACCATTATTACAATCTAATACACAAAGTAAATAAAAAAATATTTTGCCAGAATATTATTTATTTATAGAACTAATGGTTTTCGTTCATCAAAGTATACCTTGAGACCATTAGCTGTCGTTTTGCTAACAGAAATCAAATTGGTCGACAATCCTGGTACATAAATGACATCTTTAATTTTTGTGGTTTGTTTATGCCCTTTCAACAACAATTCCACATCACCACGTCCCTCACTTTGTATTTGTTGATTGTTCGCAACTGCCACTAATCTTGAAGGTTCCACCAAGAAATTATTCAGTATTTTTTTGTTATTTGTTATGTGACATGTAGCTCCAGAATCCACGTACCAAGCGTCAGAGTTAATGTCAATGGCTAGTGCTGTCAATAGAGTACCATTCCAGGCCTTTTCAGATTTCTCATCAGTCTTTTCCTCAGTCTTAGTCTTCTTTGTTGGACAGTTTCTTGCATAATGACCCAGCTTCTTACAATTGGAACACTTCAACTTTGTAGAGTAGTTAAAACCTTTCGTTGATCGACTTGCAAACAATGCGTTTTCTTCACACTTATTAAAATTAAAATTTCTACGCATATTTTCATGTTGTAATTTGCTTTTGACAATGTCACTATTTAATTTAGTATTTGAATAATTCTTAATGCCATTATCAATGGATCATAATTTGATGGTAGTCCACTTAACATTATAACTGATAAAAAAAACGTCATCTAACGGGGCATTGATATCTCGCAGTTGCTGATCTAAGTCTGAAATCTTCAAAAAACACGCTTCCATATTGTCGAATTGCTCTAGCTTTAATCCAAACAATGTGCGTAACAGACCAAGCCGCCTACATAGACCCTTGTCTTCATCTTAAACATCAAAATATGCATCATTTGCTGTAGACGGGTCTGCTATTGGTTCTTGAGACATACGATCAATCACTTCTGTAATACTAACATCAATATCACCAATTTCTGTCTCAATTTCAGGTAACAAAGAATAGATTAAATGATAAACTATTGACACTAGTTTAGTCGACCAAATCAGTAGGATGATTTTCTTAAAATTTCTCATTCTGAAATAAAGATATAAATTTTGAAAAAGACCTATCCTAATCTTCAGGGGCAAGTATTAACATGTTAAAACTTGCCCCTAGCATTTTGTTAAAATATGCCCCAAGCATGTTTCTTTTATATAAAATATTGTTTCTTTAAAACAACAAAAGTTAATTAAATAGAATAAACGTGATATTATAGCTAGATAAATTACCATCAATTCACTAAAATCTGTATGAGTTACATGCATTACATTATCTACAAATCAAAAAAGTGTGAACGTAAAAAAGATCGTTTACCCGTTGAAATTTACTCATGACACACAACTTTTGAACGCAGCGTCCGGTCCGCAACTGAAAGGTCGCGACGAGTTCGGGCAATTTCTCATGACGTCACATCGCGTACACAGAAAACACACATTCATAGTTTTGCATCTATGAGCTTGTTAATACTTACCCCCGTTAATACATGCCCCTGGCTCCCCTACGAGTATATCCCAGGTCAAGCCAAAATAGTTTCTGAGATTTTCTGTCCTGAATTTCTTAAAATCAGCTCGGAGTCGGGAAGTTGGCGGTGTTACACCCCTGTTCCTCGGAAACACGTTAAGCCGCTAGTCCTGCGCCGGATCTCTCTCTGGTCATGTCGGATTTCCGTCTAACCAATCTTTGAGAGTGATGGAACAGTGAGTGCACTTGTGTATTGCGCTCACACTAAACTTGTGCACTATAATATCTCCTGCGTAGTTGGCTGATCTCTGTTGAGATTGGCCGCCGTTGTCGAAATCGGCCAGGAGGACTATTATTACTATTTTTTTTCGTCACATACCTATATTGATCTGACTCCGTGGTAAGTAGCCAAAGCACTTGTGTTACAGATATCAGAATTAACAGTGGTATTACAAATAAACTTAAATAAATAGATATAACACCCAGCCAGTACAAACAGACATGTTCATGTACCTACACAAATGTTTGTACAGTGCGGGTATCGAAGCAGTAAAAGTCTGTAATAATACTGTGTATTGTAGTTCTAGATTAGATATATATTTGATACATATTAAGTAGCGCGTTCAACGTCAAGATAAACTGACGAAGTTGTAAGAAAGAAAGGAGGATCGAAATGGATATAGGTGTCTAGGAACCTACCTCTTGCCCTGGAATTATTTTGGGATGCCTAATACAGCAGTAACGGACCTTGCAGATGATTATGCTGATATTTGATGAATGCTTGCAGGCGTGCCCCGTGACGCGCACGAAGCGCGCCGCTAACGCGCCCACTGTCCGTGCTCTGCGGCTCATTGGGGACTTGCTCGCGCGGCACAATGACATAGATATTTTGACGTGACAACGTCTTACAAATTGGTTTGCCGGGTGACACTTCAAGAAACTGCGTTACGCTCCGCTCTCGTTCCGCGCTCACAATGAGAGCGAGTGAGAGGCACGCGTCCCTTCGACTCGGGCATGGTTAGCCCGCCTAAGAGCGAGTGAGACAGACATAAAAAGTGAAAGGCACGCGTCCCTTCCACTCGAGCACAGTTAACCCGCCTAAGAGCGAGAGAGAGAGAGTGAGAGAGATAGGCATACACACCGGTTCATGTTATACGAATGAATATTCACATTAAAATTATTTTACCACTCAAAGTCGTTGTCACGTAAAACTTTCGCCCGTATACCGACTTTACAGGCAACCAATTTTTTAATGACCATATTGGACATCTGTTTGACCAATTCTGTGTGCTCCTTAACGACATAAGTACCTTGTTAAATGAACTCGATTATTGATTTATTTGTATTTTGACATACCTATTATTATTTACGTTGACATAAAATTTTTACCTAATTTATATGTGTACTTACATCGAATTGATTTGTTTTTTTTGTATTTAAATGTATTTGTATGATATTTGACTTGTTTCTCAATGATTTCTTATGTTATTATAATTGACCTGTAAGCTTTTGAACTTGCTCTGTAAGCTTGAATGTGGTTTTTTATAAATTAATTGAAATTGAACTTTGTAATTTGACGAGAATAGATCGATGTGAACACGATTTTATTGATTTTTATTTTAATTTCTCTAGTCGTTCAGATATCATTACTGTCTGAGGATTAGGTTCCATATCATATGTTGATTACGACGAGCATAATAAAAGCTCTTCTTGATCTCAAATAGCTAATCAGAACTGCCACTGTAGTTGCCCCCTTCACATCAAAGCATCAAAGAGTGAGATGTCCCATTCGCTTTAACTCTTGCGCCGATGCGTTTATTCTCAGTGATCTTGTCCTACCGCAAATAGATCGGCTGTTTGTCTCGTCAATCGTCGGAACAGACACGCAGACAGTTTGACGCGGAATATGTGTATGTGTTCTTAAATGAGCTTATTTATGTCCAGCCTTTCTTAAGCTGTTACGAATGTAAGTACAAATCGGGGCGTGTTCACGTAACACGTTTGTTTCACAAGATCCGTTTTAACGGATTCGTCGCTACTGTTCACAGTCGCAGCACTAATTCCATAAACGGATCAATATGCTGGATTCGAAATACTGTATTATGTGAGTACGCAGTGTTCAGAGTGGCTCATACAAACCACTCGTATATACCCTAATTAATAATTTCAGCAGCTAAGGCCACAGTCAGAGTGGCTGCAGCCACGGCGACGATCGCAGTCGTCGTACTTGCAGCAGTCCAAGTCCGGAGAATTCCGGTGAATGCCTGTTGCCTCTCGGCCTACGGTGAACCCGCCACGTCCTTGACTCACATGGCACCGGAGCGCACCGTCAGGTTTTTAGCGGGTAGGCGCAGTTACATTTTCACTAAATAATTTACAAAATGAAGCACTTACAAACTTTTGATGGCTTGAGAATTTTAAGCCGTTAACAAAATGTACGAGATATGAGTCGTTTGTACACTTTCGGTGATGCTTTCCATTTAAGTTTAAACATTTATTTTACACTAGCTGACCCGGCAAACTTTGTTTTGCCATATAAATGTTAAGGGTGGACCACCTTTATCACTAAGGGGTATGAAAAATAGATGTTAGCCGATTCTCAGACCTACTGAATATGCTCACAAAATTTCATTAGAATCGGTCAAGCCGTTTCGGAGGAGTATGGGAACAAACATTGTGAACGAGAATTTTATATATATATAGATAGTATACCTTAAAATAGATATAATGCACTGTTTTCAGCACGTTACAGTAAACACTGCGGCATGTTATACACTTGTGATACGGGAGATTTTGTTACAAAAATGGGAAGCCTGATGTGCTAGCTCTGTACTTTAAAGGCATCAATAGGCATGTTGACACCTATCTTAAATATTTTCAAGATCATGGAGTTTTGAAGTTTGAAGTTGATACAAACAGCATATTACCAAAAAGCTGTAGAAACCATTTTTAAACACACAAAATTCAATTCGATTTCTGATACCTACACTACCAATGTCACGATTTTGTATTTCCATACAAAATCTATGAAGGCAGACCGTTTTGACAGATAACGAAAAGTATGTCAACGATTGGTGGTGTCATCTAGCCTATTTTGATTGATGCGTAAAGATATATCGTAACATGCGCATGCGAATCAGTTCTAAACACTCGTTGATTGAAAAAGAACTAAGTCATCATTCAGCTCTTTGCTTATTGAATATATTTTGATTTACAAATATGCATCCTGTCGTTTAAACTAATTATCATGTTTATCAGTGCCGTTATTGAAGTGGTTGCAGTTCCTAAGGTCCCATGTTTCTTTGTAGGAATCCATTACTAGAAAGAAAAATTATATTATATTTTTTTGAATTATTGCGAAGCGCAGGCACCTAACCAACTGTTATTACCTGCACGGTACTTTAGATACGATAGTAACGGTTTGTGTTGCTACTAGCCAGCGCCTGCGCAATTGTCTTTGATATAATGCAAAAAAAAACTCGAATGAGCGGATGACTGGATGGATTTTGACCAGCATAGCTAAAAACTACCGGGATTAAATTATCTTTCGAATAAAAAAAAACGCTTTGAAATCGGTCCATCCAATCCGGAGCTACAATGCCACAGATAGACACACAAAAAATACAAACACACACAAAAAAGACATAGAAACTTATAACACATGAACTACATAAAAGGTCACCTCGAATTAAGCGCAAATATTTTAAGGGTAGATTCTATGCATTAAGTTAAAAAAAATGTGTTTATACGCTAGTTTTTTAGTTTATATTTCCTAACAAAATAAATGTAACTTTCTTTCTTTAATGTGTGATTAAATATCTTAATCTATAAATATCTTAATCTATATTAAATCGGTAATGATTATCACGGATTTAATAAAGGTAGCATAATTGCTAAATATAATACTCTAATTGAATATTGAACGAGATGTGGTCAAGCGGTTTTGTGTTCAAATCCCGTAAAAAGCCTATTGTGAACACTAAAGGTATAACTGGGAGAGAACGCCCTTTGTACAAAAAATCACCTTTTTTACATTAAATGACACCGATCATGTTTGAGTGGGAGAGAGACGCAATGCATTCGCCGGTCCGGCGGGCCTCTCTCTTGTTCGGTGACTCATCGTAACAGACGTTACACTTTTTCATGAGTGACTCCAAGCCACAACCTAATTTAAGACGTTGTCACGTCAAAAATAAATACTCACATCGCATTTACGGTTGTTGCAGTCGGTACAACCGTGGCATCCGCTGCTTCCATGACTGTTCTGACAATCATTGCAGTCCGTACAGTTATCGCAGGCAGTGCACTCCTTACAGCTGCGGCAGGCGTTGCAAGCGGTACAGTTGTAACAATCCGTGCAGTTGTTGCAATCCATGCAACTTTTGCATTGATGGCAATTATGACAGTTGACAGAGTCGCTGCAGCCGTGACAGTCCGCGCAGTTGACGCAGTTGGTGCAATCGCTGCAGTTGACGCAGTTGCGGCAGTTGCGACAGTTGGTGCAGTTGTGGCAGTTCACGTTTCCGAACTCGTCTGGTTGGTCTGATTGCTCCGTGTTGCCAGCGGGTAGACTAAGGCAGTAATAACATAATAAATAATATTAATGAATTATTTTTTTATTTGCGCAGAACGTGGTTTAAATGTTGTTACAACGAGAGTGAGAAGTTTAGAGAAATTCAAAGCATTTCTTGTAAGTGAAAATTTACTTCTGAATTGTAAAAATAATGAGGATTTCTGACAAAGCGACAATCTAGTGTTTTTAAGGAAAATCAAATATTCTATACTTATAATAAATCTTTAGGTACCTATATTTTCAAAATAACTATAAGGGGGTGATTTAAGGGATCGATACCGATGTCAAAAAGGCAATGAATAAAATTTTTGACTGTCTGCCTGTATAACCGTTATAAAAATACAAACTACTAGACGGATTTAAAAAATTTAACGAACCTTGGTACAATGATTTTTCATACTCTTGATTATACTCTTGATTATAGATATACTTTTCATCATGCTACAATCAATAGAAGCAGAGCAGTGAAGGGAAATGTTGGGAAAACGGTAGAAGTTACTCTAATTAGATAGATTAGAATATTCTCTTTAAACTTTGAACAATATTTCTTCACTAATGTGACCATTAAAATTTATGTATGTCATATTTTACTTACATTTCAAGTAGAAGATATAAGATAAACGCAAAACGAAGTACTTTTTTCATGGCGCCTGTCCAAAGATCGTGCCTTTATGTTCAAAATCCGTTTGCGTTGGCTCCTTGAATAGATTTTTGTATATAAATTAACACAATTTGTGAAACAACTTCATTAAGAGGTTTGTCGTTTATGTATGAGTAACAATTGCTGAAGCACACATAATCATTATTTTTCTTCATTACGCCGGCCTTACAACAAGTGACTTGCATATTTAGAGAAAACCAACACTTTTTGTGACTGAAAATGTGTTTAAGCCTTTATAATAATATTTGTAAATACCTTTCCGAGGCACGGGGGTGTAGCAAACTCAACTTCCCGACTCCGAGCTGTTTTTGAGAATTTCAAGACAGAAAATCTCAGAAACAATTTTGGTTCGACCTGGGATTCGAACCCAGGACCTCTCGGATGTAAGGCAGAAACTTTGCCACTACACCAACGAGGCAGTCAACGTTAAGCCGTTGGTCCTGCGCCTGATCTCTCTCCGGTCATGTCGGATTTCCGTCTCACCGAACTTTGAGAGTGATGGAACAGTGAGTGCACCTGTGTATTGCGCTCACACTTGTGCACTATAATATCTCCTGCGCAGTTGGCTATCTCTGTTTAGATTGGCCGCCGTGGTCGAAATCGGCGAGGAGGACTATTATTATTATTATTATTATATTATTTATCAAATACCTACTTGGGTCACTCTCGATGCTGAAACTACCAGCTTCGAAACAATAGCTGTGCATAACGTTGAGTGTGTACAAAAATAGGTCAACCATCAGTAAGTTTTATTTATTGCCTGTACATTCATGACGGCTGCATCTTCTAAACGACGAGGCCGACACAAAACAGCCTCGCTCGTAAATCTGCGGATCCGGCAGAACTGACATATGTGAAAGGGTTAGCGACAACGAAATTTTGAATTTAAAACGAAAGATAAATTATTGAAAAAAACCGGTCAAGTGCGAGTTGGACTCGCGCACCGAGGGTTCCGTACAAACCTGTAGGTATATAAGTAAAAGTTCACCCATCACGGGTATTATAGACTTAAGTATTTAATATAAATGTTAATTTATTATCTCAACGCGTTCATGAGATAAGGAGTAGTAACTTTGAAATTTTCAAAATTGACACAAATCAGAAATATTTTTTTTTTATAAGATGAAACTGAAAATTTACGGTTTTCGTAATTTTTCCTATATCTGTACTTAAGTATTTAATATAAATGTTAATTTATTATCTCAACGCGTTCATGAGATAAGGAGTAGTAACTTTGAAATTTTCAAAATTGACACAAATCAGAAATATTTTTTTTTTATAAGATGAAACTGAAAATTTACGGTTTTCGTAATTTTTCCTATATCTGTACTATTAGACGTGACTTCGTACTAAATTTCAAGATTTTAAGTTTACGGGAAGTACCCTGTAGGTTTTGATTCCCGTGCGAGTTTCGAAAATTTTCGGAAATTTGCGGCCTAAATGGCTGTATCTTTTGATTGCGTTGGCTTAGAAGGTTGATTTTTCTACAGCTTCCAGGGACAGTAGACCTAAGTATCATATAGAAGTTTCAGTTTGATACCTCCACGCGTTCCTGAGAAAAACGATCTTGACAGACGGACGGACGGACGGACGGACGGACAACAAAGTGATCTTATAAGGGTTCCGTTTTTTTTTCTTTTGTGGTACGGAACCCTAAAAAACGTTTGCACACCTCACGCTCTACAAATTCTCATTATGTGACAGAGTAAAGCAAGTCTTTATTTTCTCGTGAGGTATAATCGTATGGAAATTTCCTAGGGAATTAGGGAATAAAACTATTTGAATTTGGAACGTTGAATTTTTTTTTCTTATGGCTTTGTCGTTAACGTAGCCATTATCAAGTAAAAAAACGTTGAAATTGATATGAAGACTCATAGCATACAGCCATTACAAAGAGATTTTAATTCTTAAATCTTTTTTTTTCGAACTGGCCACCATAAACAAAACATAAAAAAAGAAAAAAAAGAAAACTAATTTGAAACCTTCAAAGAACTTTGAAAGATAATTTAATCACGGTTGTGCTTAACTATGGCTGCTCAAAATCCAGCTCCTCTTTGAAGCTCGTCAGCTATTTTCGTCAGTTTTTTGGACTGGAAAGTCCGTTTTTAATATATGTTTTTAATATTTTACATTATATTATTTTATATTAGTTATTACCGTGACTAAACTGTACTCAAACAATAAAATGAGATCGAAATGAATATTTTTCATGACATGTCTTTTAATTTCAGAGTATATTATTATGAACCTTCCACATGCTTAGTTTATATATCATGATCAGACAATATAATAAGTAAGTGGGCTTCTGGACCTATCGTAACTTGGCAACCCTATGCATGCGCGGGCGCATCCGAAGTGCTACTCCGAGTATTTATACCTCGCGCCTGGGAGCGCGCTTGCAACATGCATCGGGAGCAACATGTTGCACGTTGGGAAACTGCGAGTGCACTTAGCTAACAATAAGTTTGGCCTGGAGCCTTGGAGAGATAAGTGCTTATGGCAAGATAAGAGCTAGCAACAAGTTAATGGATTAGCCTAGATATGACTTAAGTGCGTCTGCTACTAAGTGTACCATATATCGATGTGGGCCACACTGTTGTTGATAATAATAAGTCCTCTTGGCTGATTTCGACCACGGCGGACAAACACAACAGAGATCAGCCAACTACGCAGGAGAAATTATAGTGCACAAGTGTGAGCGCAATACACAGGTGCAAAAGTTCGGTGAGACGGCAATCTGACATGACCCTCCGGTCATGTCGGATTGCCGTCCTGCACCTGATCTCCCTCCAGAGATCAGGTGCAACAGATCCAACGGATTAACGTGCGCACCGAGGCACGGGGGGGTAACACCGCCAACTTCCCGACTCCGAGCTGTTTTTGAGAAATTCATGACAGAAACAATTTTGGCTCGACCTGGGATTCGAAACCAGGACCTCTCGGATGGGCTAAATAAGTATGCCCTAAAGATTGTTATGACAAACTGACAAAGTCCAAACCACATAACTAGGTTAAACTACATAATTATAAACAAAAAAAATCTATTTTCAACACTGTTCACTTTGTATCGTAGCCACTTTTTCCGGGTTGATCTCGAAAACATGGATTTTGCCTACATACCCTGACAATATAACACAAAAAAGGCCAAAATTTAACGCACCCAAAGTCATATATCACTACTTTGTTTAATTGTTCTAAAGTTAGAGGTACTGATGTTTACTTTGCACTTTGTTATTGCGAAAAGTCGGCTTCCGAAGTTGATTTCCTATTTATGTAACTCATTTCACCTCAAGATCAGGTGACGTTTTGGTTTTTCAAATGGAAATTTTCTTACAAGTCTAAACAAAAAAAATATAACCAAAAATGACAGTTAAGTTTGTTTTCGTCACAAATTACTTAACATTGTGAAGAGCAAAAAATATTTCCTTGCTACGAAAGTTGTGTAGATTATTTGTTGTATTGAATACCCGTAAATAATGCAAATCATAGGTCGGAAGGCCAAGTTATGTTTGAGAAGTTTGTATGACACTGTGTCCATGTCAACCGTTTTTGTTCATTAAACCCGAAGGCGTGCCTACACTATAAATATAGTATAAATTAAGTTATTTACCAAATTCATCCATTGTCTGTGCTCATTCATCCACATAATCTAACTACTAATCGGAGTTTAAGACCCAGTTAAAAAATAACTACACCATGAAGAAATTACTTCACATTGCGTTTATCTTTTATCTGCTCCTGGGAGTGTAAGTATATTTGACAACTCCTATCTTAAACACATTTAGTGAATAATTTACAACCAACGTTCACTATTCATGAGTTGTATTCTTTATTGTGTTCACTTTATTTAATATGTAAATAACAACTACAGGAATACTGCACTCCTGTAGTGTTGTCAAATTCTCTACCACAAAAAAAATGTTATAGCAAATGGCGTTTGTATCAAACAATAAGACACTGACTGATGGATGCAATGCTTTAATAATAATTACTGCAATAATAATAAAATACCAACATAACAAATTATCACAATTTATTCACAGTGTTCCCGCTGCGCCTAACGACCAAAGCACCGAGCAAACAGGCGAAGCGGACGAGTACGGCAACGTGAACTGCACCAACTGCATCAATTGCCGCAACTGCCGTGACTGCAAGAACTGCACCGGCTGCAACAACTGCATCAGCTGCGAGAACTGCCGCGGCTGCAGCGACTCTGATCACCTCAACAACTGCCAGAACTGCCGCAACTGCATGGACTGCAACAACTGCACCGACTGCACCAACTGCACCGGCTGCAACGGCTGCCGCACCTGCAAGGAGTGCAACGCCTGCTATAGCTGCACCGACTGCCACAACTGCGAGAACTGCCACGCGTGCAAAGGCTCCAACGACTGCACCGACTGCAATAACTGCACAAGCTGCAACAACTGCAACGGTTGCACCAACTGCGACAACTGCAGCAACTGCAAGAACGTCACCGATAAACATGACCAAAACTGTAAACCTCAGGCTGCTTAAAAAATAGCAGTTAACAAGTCAAATAGTGCAAAGTTAGTTCCACCAATTCTGTTTTGTTCTGGTTAGTGTTTAAATAGATTTACCATATCGACTTTAGTATCAATATTTTTAGCTGTATTATACGAGTACTACTTAGTTGGAATCAACGCATTTTATTTTGTCATTTCCAAGAGGGCACCTCATTCAATAGAATCACTAAACATTAATAATCTCCTTTAAAAAGCCATTTCATCAGCCTATATACGTCCCACTGCTGGGCACAGGCCTCACCTCAACTATGAGGTGGTCCGAGCCATACTCCACCACGCGGGCTCAGTGCAGATTGGTGGAGGGGTGTTTGTAAGGTAAGTGACCAACCTTCCTGTCAGATGTTATTAAGCCGCCCGAGGGCCTCTGACCAGGCTTGACGACTAATATCTATCGATATTAACCGGGACCAACAGCTTGACGTGCCTTCCGAAGCACGGAGATGCTTGTAAATAGACGTCGCTTAAATGGTCAGAATGGTCACCCATCCCAAACATGACCGCGCACGAGGTTGCTTAACTTTAAGTATCACTACCAAAGCGCTGCAACCACTGCGCCACAAGCACATCCTCAAGCACCAGCTTAAAAAGCCATAGTAATTGCCAAAGATTTGATTCATAAATAAACATTAAATAAATAAATCTGTAAATAAAACAAAAAACTTAATTACGCTTGAAAAATAATAAGTTAAATATAAATGTGCTGTTTCTCTTTTGTACCTAGTATCGATGTTTGAAATTAAATAAAATAATTTTGAAATTTAATTGTTTTTCATAAGTTTATTTTAATGTCCCATTAAATAGCAAGTTGCCAAGTAATGCATTATTTAGATTTTCATAGATTGCTCGACTTCCTGAAAATATACGAACAAAAGTGAACAACAACGATTCTCTGAACAAGAATTTCAATAACAAACATCAAAGTACATAAATATTTTTACAAGTAAGGCAACAATGTTTACGGCTCAAGCTCGCCCTTGCTCATCAATGTATTTCTGTTATGTTTAAATGTATTTTCTTATTGCAATAAAGAGTTTATACAATACAATACAATATTATTAATATTTTTTCCTTATATTCAGACTGCAACATGAATAAAGTTCAAGGCCATAGAAATATACCATGTTAGAATGTTACAATAACATACAAAATATTACGACGGTTAGCAAATCGTTATTTGATGGAACTTTCAGGCGAAAAGTAACTCTATAAAAGTTTTAGTAAATATGCCGATTCACATTAAAAAAGGGGAATTTTTAATCGCAACTCACTACACTTATTAAAACACACGCTTATGCACACACAACACTTTATTATATGTAATAGGGAAACTTAATTGAACTCTTAGTGTCACGAAAATTCCAGTCTCCACCGCTAGGTAAGTACGCACAGCGCCATCTATCGGTGGAGTGTGTGAACGCTCATATATCACAGAATCGCCTCGCTTCCGGCAGCAGCGTTTGAACCAATCGCCACGCCTCAACCGCTGTCTGTCGCTATTCGCGGCGACAGCAAGCCACAGGTGTGGCCTGAGCCTAATGCAAGTGGCAATCTACCAGTTGGTATACCGGGAGAGTATTGAGTATTATGTCTGGAAAAGATCGCTACAAGCGATAAGACCGCCTAAATTGTACATCTTTCTTTGTTGAACTTGTCTGTAATTTTGGTTTTGTGTTGTACAATAAAGTGTTCATCTGTCTATCTATCTATGTAAAGTTAGGCCTCTGCTCGTGCTCTCTTAAGGCCTCTGTAGTGTATTATTTGTGCAGAGAAAAAAGTTATATCCGTCAAATGAAATAGGGAAAAAACTTTTATAAAGAAGAAACTGTCGTGGTGCAGAATGGTGTCGGCTCCAACCAGACAAAAGCAGAAACTCTGGGTTTTTTTCTGGAATTTTGCGAAACCTTTAATCACGTCATTCTTTATTTCAAATGCAGTTGCTAAAAATAACTTTATAACAGCTTCTAACTGACTGAGATTCATAGAAACTTATCCTCCCTTTCTTACTCCCTTGAGAAGCGAATTTACTAAATTATCAAACCATGCTTATTTACACTATATATAAAAGGAAGGTTGGTGCAAAATTTTCTTTAGCTTGTAGTTTAGTCTGTGTGTGAATATGCCTGTAAGTCGAAACACGAGGTGCAGAAAACATCGACCTTATTGTGAAGTAGAACACACAATAGAAAAAAACCGAAAGAACAAAATTTTTGAGATTTTTATCAGCTTTAGTTTTACAAAGTTTGGTAAAACGTATATTTTGAGTTAAATGCAAAAAAAAAACGAGAACTAATGTAATCTATTTACCAATATTTCTTAACACAGCCTGCAAGATACTTAGAGTATGACGGTGAACCTATAATTTCTGAAATAAGAAAAGTTTGTTTTGTTTGTAGGTATTTGAAATTCTCTTTACCTTTGAATTAAATACGAGTAGTAGTTATTTATACTCGTAATCGTGTAGTAATTCCCACATTTATTTCTTCGGTTTACTCGAACAGAGGTAGATTATATTGTAGACATTAAAATGATACCCTTTTTTATTTATTTATTTACTAAAAGGTCACAGGTAAACTCGGACACGGACGCTGAAAAGGGTCCGTAACGTCAGGTAAAAATAAAACGTAAATAAATCGCGAAATAATTCGTAAAAAAGTGTATCATTTCAATAATGCAGTAATTTTATTCCTGTTAATTATGCAAACATAGACAGTAAGGTCAATTCATTCGAAAATTTTGTATGACAGCGTCTTAGCGATTTTAGGGTTCCTTCGTTAATAATCTCTGGGATATTCCCGGATAGATTAAAACTCTCATTGGTTAAACCACTATTTAAAAAGGATAAAAAGACACTCGTAAATAACTACCGCCCAATTACGCTAGTCCCTATTCTGTCCAAGGTGTATGAGAAGGTTATGCATGGAAAACTTACGTCGTTTTTTGACAAATATCATATACTCAAACACAATCAATATGGATTTCGAAAAAGCAAATCTACTACACATGCGGTATATGACCTAGTCAATGAGACCCTTACACAACTAAACAACAAACAATATACGACAGCGCTCTTCTTTGACATGTCGAAAGCTTTCGATTTTGTTTCGCATGATCAACTTCTAAGAAAGTTAGAACACTGCGGCGTTAGAGGCAATGCTTTGAACTGGATCAGAACATACTTGCAGAACAGAATGCAATCAGTCGAAATCACACAGCTTGATTCAAACCATGTTGCGAGAACCTACAGATCTGAATTTAGGGAGAATAAGTTTGGCGTCCCTCAAGGAAGCGTACTAGGACCTCTTCTATTTTTAATTTATATTAATAATCTCCCAAATGTGACTAAGCATCGAGTGATCCTATTCGCCGATGATATATCTGTAATAGTGACAACTGATAAAAAAATGACATTAAATCACCATAAAAATGACATCAATGAAACAATAATTAAAATAATTGATTGGCTTAGAAATAATAATTTAATTATAAATATTGACAAAACGAATTTAATTAATTTTAATAACATTCCAAATCTGACATTGAATACAAATATTGAAGGACAAATATTAAAAAATACAATAACAATGAAATTCTTAGGCATAGAAATTGACCATAAATTAGATTGGAAACAACAAGTCCAAAAAGTGTGCGATAAAATAAATCGTTTCTCGTTTGCAATTTATAAACTGAAAAAAATAGCAGGTAGGAGTACAGCTCTTACTGCGTACTTTGCTTACGTTGAATCAGTCCTGCGATATGCACTCATTATATGGGGTAATAGTACAGACATAGAAAAGGCGTTCGTTGCACAAAAAAAGTGTGTTAGAGCGATATGTGGTACTGCACCTGACGAACCGTGTAAGCCTTTATTTCAATCTCTAAATATTTTGACACTCCCTTGTCTTTATATATTTGAAGCGGCAAAATTTGTGAAAAATAACATGAATTATTTTACTCAAGCCAAAGACGTCTACAAACGAGGAACCAGAAACAGAAATAGGTTAGTTTCCGTTATAATTCCTAAGAGCGCGAAATTCCAAAAAAATTGTTATTGGATGTGCATGACAATATATAATAGGATACCACAAGAAATTCAAGAACTGCCTTTTAATAAATTTAAAAAAGAATTATTCAACTGGCTTAGTGAAAAGGCTTTTTACACTACACAGGAATATTTAAATTGCGATAGAAGATGATAACTAATATTTTTTTGTTAATTTAATGATAATTTGTTGACATTTTGTGATTGTTTAGATAGACATTTTACTATTTATTTTAAATTTATTATGCCAATATTAATTTAAGATTTGCATGCCATTGATAATGGTTGATTAAGCGGATGTATAATTGCTGATAAATAATTATGACCATCTCCAGTGTACCTTAACCAAACGCAAATAAAGATTTCTATTTCTATTTCTATTAGTCCGAAAAAGACTTGAACACTTAAACCAGCTGTAATGTCTCTCAAGTTCTCAACTCTCTTTTCAGCTGTAAGCAGAGCAACTTACCGGGGACCTTAAAACTTACCGTCGAAATTATGTTTTAGTTTAAAAAAATTTGGGACATATTCATTCAAACAATTTACATATTTTTGAATTTATTGTGCTAAATATTGTTCTAATATTTCATTGGATATCCAACACATCCGTGTTGACGTAACAAGTTTTTTTTTGTTCATGACTTAATGTCTCTAAGACATTGCGCCACATGCAATTCATAGCAATAGTAGTCCTCCTGGCCGATTTCGACCACGGCGGCCAATCTCAACAGAGATCAGCCAATTACGCAGGAGATATTATAGTGCACAAGTGTGAGCGCAATACACAGGTGCACTCACTGTTCCATCACCCTCAAAGTTCGGTGAGACGGCAGTCCGACATGACCGGCGAGAGATCAGGCGCAGGACCAACGGGTTAACCTGCTTTCCGAGGCACGGGGGTGTAACACCGACAATTTCCCGACTCCGAGCTGTTTTTAGAGAAATTTATGACAGAAAATCTCCGAAACAATTTTTGGCTCGACCTATTCGAACCCAGGACCTCTCGGATGTAAGAAACTTTGCCATTACACCAACGAGGCAGTGAACATACAAACATACATCACATACCGGTCAAAATCATAACTCTCCTTTTTGCTTCACTTTAGTCGGTTAAAAAAAAAACAATATGTCTTATTATAATTAATAGAAAAATTCTGAAATCCGTTATTATTTTCTGTATTTTATGCAAGGAACCTTAAAATTGCGTTCCAACTGACACTTAGCCAGTTATTTCTAATTTTCCAAGACGTTACTCCTCCATTTACATGGTATAAAAGCAGACTATTCACGAAATCAACTTTTGTCCATGTTTATTCATCTACGTAACCTTTACCTACAAGCCTAGTTTTTCGACGTCAATCTTGAAAACATCAGCGTCATGAAGAGACTGCTTCATGTTGCGTTTATCGTTTATCTGCTACTTGGAGTGTGAGTACTTTTAACTTTCTCATCAGCCTATGAACGTCCCACTGCTGGGCATAGGCCTCTACCTATGAGGTGGTCCGAGCCATACTCCACCACGCGGGCTCAGTGCGGATTGGTGGAGGGTTGTTTGTAAGGTAAATGACCAACCTTACTGTCAGATGTTATTAAACCGCCCGAGGGTCTCCGACTCGGCTTAACGACTAATATCTATCGATATTAACAGGGACCAACAGCTTAACGTGCCTTCCGATGCACGGAGATGATTGTAAATAGACGTCACTTAAAATGGTCAGAATGGTCACCCATCCCAAACATGACCGCGCTAAAGGTTGCTTTACTTTTGGTATAATTACCAAAGCGCTGCAACAATTGCGCCACAAGCACCTCTTTTAACTTTGCATAGCTTTTATTAATTTATTTTTAGTACTATCTAAACCGCCAAAGCGGCATTCTGTCGTTGCAACTCACACCTTAAATCGCTTTCGCGCCTTGGCTCTTAGTTACTCCCTCTATTAATAATAATAATACTTTATTCAATTAAGGAAATTACATACAAAACAATTTTCTAGAATTAGGCACATCGCATCTTAATTTTTGTACTTAAAGATTATTAATTCTCGCTTCAGTGTACCCGCTGCACCCAACTCGGACGAAAGCACAGAGCGGCCCGACTCAGAAGAGGTGGACGAGTACGGCAACGTGAACTGCTTCAACTGCATCAACTGCCGCAACTGCCGAGACTGCGTCAACTGCACCGGCTGCACCAACTGCATCGGCTGCGAGAACTGCCGCAGCTGCAGCGATTGCGACAACTGTCATCACTGCAACAACTGTCGGAACTGTCTCGACTGCAACAACTGCACCGACTGCACCAACTGCAGCAGCTGCAACGGCTGCCGCACCTGTAAAGAATGTGTCGCCTGCCACAGTTGCACGGACTGCCACAACTGCGAGAACTGCCACAATTGTAAAGGTTGCAACGACTGCACCGACTGCAACAACTGCAAAAGCTGCAACAACTGCACCGGCTGCACCAATTGTGACAGTTGCACCAACTGTAGGAACACTAACAATAGGCAAAATCAGAACTGTGGACTGTAACAAACAATTTTAAACTTAAACTATTTATTTAGACATATAATTTAAACTATTTCTTATTGTTGGTTTGTTTTGAACATTAACTTATCTGTAATGGTTTTACCACAATTATTTCAATATCTCTTTTCCCTTACCTGTAATTTTATATCCCTTTTACATTATAAATGTACTCTAAGCAGCGTAGTTTAATATAACAATTGATTATTATGATGCATTAATTTTATTATTTTACGAAAGTCTACGTGCTGAATTATAATAATAAAATTAATATTCAGA
This sequence comes from Pyrausta despicata, assembly GCA_963921415.1. Classification (NCBI taxonomy): domain Eukaryota; kingdom Metazoa; phylum Arthropoda; class Insecta; order Lepidoptera; family Crambidae; genus Pyrausta; species Pyrausta despicata. The sequence goes on along the minus strand of OY992865.1, from coordinate 14,610,404 downwards.
CTTATTATGAAACCTGTATTTTTTTACATTTATTAACCTTTTGTATTTTTATTGCTATAAATAAAATAAACAATTCCAAACTATTATTTCATTTCAGCATCCAATGATATTTCTAATTCGTTACTGATAAGATAATAAGATGATTATAAAATTGTATTGTCAACATATATTTAAAATATTAGTAGGTGTTTATTGAAGACCAAGCCAAACCTCCTATCATTCTTTTCACTCATCTTCCATCACAATGTTTCCTCTCAAATATCGTTCTTGACATAAAAATAATCTCATACGTCACATCGAAAATTCAAAATCAGATGTTTCTCTATGCTCTTGCATGAGATAAACAAATAATTTAACTGACACTCAAGGTCTTGCAAATAGCTAAATATTGTTCTTAATATGACGTAACCTTTTGGCGTGACTTCCTTCTGCAAAAAAACTATAGTATTCTGCGTTGGATGAAAAAAACCTCTCTTAGTCCAAATTCCAATCACAAAGTCTGGAGGTGAAATTCGCAGCAACCTTCGAGAACGTACTCGTAGACTCGTTTTACATCTGTAGCTACAGAGCAATCATCTTGGCGGTCTTGGATTATAATAAATGTTATTAACTTTTATTATAATCCAATTTAGGTAGGTTAGTACTACACTGGTGTGTGTGTTATATGTGTGGGTGTAGGTGTGTGTGTGTTTGCGTAAGACAGGAAGGAAGATAATAAGCACGTGCGTTGTTGGATGGTAGGTATAATAGTTTTAATAACAAAGGGCGCTTTTAAGTTTGAATTTTAATCATTACTAAATATGCTGTCTTCAATCTTCAAGAGGTTCTCCGTTTCGTGGTAGGTAAGTTTTTGTTACAATTTTTTGAGGACGTTTTTACTTTCGCGACTGGGCTGATGTAGAGATTTAAAACTTTATTTAATCTGTTATACATATGAGAGCTACGAACAAAATATTGTCTACCTCCGAGGGCTGTTCTATGACGCACAATCTGACACACTGTGACATATGCGACGCTTCAAAAGTGATGTATCTAGGGGAAGCGATGAATGCTTACGCAGAATCAGTTGAAACACGTACAGTTGCCTTACTTAAAGTACCTACTTCACACTCATTATACAATTGAGCAGTAGGATAACGAAAAGGTTTTTTAGTCATGACTTTTAACACGAGCCTCTGCGCTCTTTCAAGTTTTAGGAAATCTTCTTCTTCTTTTGTGTCGACAAGAACACGGGCTAAATCTTACTTGCCCAGAAAGCGCCGTGGTAGCCCTTTGGAAGTAAGTCCTCACGCGGGACAGTTCATGAGGTGGACCATGGTTTGCAGGGGTAATGGCGGCATGGTTATTAGGAAATGCACAACACGTGGTTGATGTTGTTTGCATTGTCCATGGCGCTCGGCCACTTTGCCCCTGACACCTACTACAGCGTCTCTAGTTGCTATTGCTGTTATTCGGCTATCATTCAATTTTACAAAATTCAAGAAAGCAGTATTCGAGAAGGTGTCACTGTGAGACCGCCTCGTTCATCTTGTGATGTATGTTACTGGATTTTAACTGTTTTTTTTAAATGATAACTCTGTTTCTCTGTTTTTTTTTATCAACGCATATTTTTGACTTTTATTGTTATTGTTGTACTAACACTAACCTTTAATTAGCAGCTAGTGGAAATTCAGATCAGTAATCTGTGACTTACGCTATGGACTGCATAATTGCATGCTTGTATTTGTTATTTCTTTCATCCTTTTAAAATTATATTATGTAACTAGTTGTTTGTTTTTCCTAATAAAAAAAATAGTCATGACTCCATGCCTTTCCTCTGTCCTGTCTTGAATATGAGAGAATCAAATCTAAGGTGAAACTCCTTATTTATTTTCCTATGACAACACGTGTGCCGAAAACATCATCAGTTTGAGTTTTGATTTCTTCAAGTTATAAAATGTGTGGTCCATATTTTTTTACTTCTTTTATCTGGCTGAACAGCTGGAATTTTGGTCTTTTTAGTGTTGGAAAAAAGTTGTGTAATAAAGCGTTATGAAGTTCTTTTTCAGCCAAGGTCATGGTTGCCAGCTCGTAGCAACCTAAGCAATAAATTACATACTGCTCTTAATAACATTTCTTTTGTCAGTATTCAATGGGTTTTTAATACGTTGCATATTTTTAATGGTTTGTAAAATATTTTAATAGTTGCACATCTAATTTTAACTGTCATGAATTGTTAGTTTCTATAATTTAATAAACTACTAAAATAAATTAAAAAAAGTATTTATGTATGTTTATCCGTTGTCTAGTACCCATAACACAAGCCTCGTAGTTTAATTTGGGACTAGAGAATTGGTGTGATTGTTGTGAAATATTTATTTACTTTTTATAAATTAGTTCAAAATATATTTCTGATTTTGGCAGTAATTTATTAAAACGTACTTGATCTCTAGACACTTTTGATGTGTATAGTTTATTTAATGTATTAATTATGCAAACACTGGTCGTAAGGCCAACAAATTTTACTTAATTTTAATTCGAAAACTTAGGATGACACATTGTTTCCTTGGATTTTATGGTTCCTTACAAATTACAATAGGATCTTGAAAAACCAAGATCATTGCGGTCTTAACATATCGAATTTAAACATATTAAGGAGCCATTTTTTGTAAATTTTAAACAGACTTATGAAAAGAAGGAGGTTATAAATTCGACCGTATTTCTTTTTTTATGTATGTTATTAAGTTTATTTTTCTCTGAAACACGTAAAACGACTCGATGGCCGCTTATATTTCAGCTGTAAAATTATGTTTTAAGCATTGTTGCATTCCATCTGTTTGAGATGAGATGGTCAATGCCTCAGTGCTTGTGGGTCCCATGACTACAACACCTGACTGAAACACTACGTAAATGATTAGGTCTCATTGCTACCCTGTTGGGTAGAAAATATATTTGATGAAAACCCTTGGAACTTTAAACCAACTCACACTTGACTATTTTTTGCTCCTAACCAGCGGCGTAACTCCTGTATGTAAATAGTATAAATGGAAACAGTTTATTTGATTTATCTTTTGTCAATGTACCTACAGAACTATATAACTGCTTAGCGAATTTATGGACAATAGAATACTCAATTTTAAAATATGAGCAACGTGAGGAAATTTCTGCGCATTGCGTTTTTATTTTATCTGCTACTGGAAGTGTGAGTACTTTTAAATTATTATAACTAAATAAGAATATAATAAATAATAAATATTTCACAACAATCACACCAATTCTCTAGTGCCAAATTAAGCTATACGAGGCTTGTGTTATGGGTACTACACGACGGTTAAACATACTTAAATACTTTTTTTTTGTAAATAAATACTTATTATACATAGAAAACACACATGTTCATGCACACATAAGCTTGTACTGTGCGGGGATTGAACCCGCGACGCTTGGTTTTAGAAGTCCGACATGTAGACCACTGCACCAATCGGTCGTTATCGATTTAGTAAGTTGATAGAGTTTTTATACCATAACCATTATTATAGTTACTATTTTTATTTAATTCAAACTTTATTGCACAAGACACACATTTTTTACATTGCATAGGGTGAACTTAATGCTAAAAGCATTTTCTGCCAGTCAATTTCAAGGTCAAGTCAACGTAACTAGACTGTTATAGTATACCTAGAAACTAGATAACCTAAAAATTCGTTTGACCCTGTCCATGACGCATACGAGCTAAAAATGATGATGTTATTTCAATTTTTCATATTCATATTCTTTTATTTGCCAACTAAGTGTTATAAACATACATATTATAGCAGGTCTTATGCTAGACAATTGCACTTTTACAATTCAATTTTAGAAGACATCTAATTATTTCATGTATTTTTTTCAACTTCAGTGCACCCGCCGCACCGAGCACGGAAAGTAGCACAGAGCAGTCAGGAGAGGCTGACGAATTCGGCAACGTGAATTGCCACAACTGCATCAACTGCCGCAACTGCCGCGACTGTAAGAACTGCTCCGACTGCACCAACTGCGTCAGCTGCTACGGCTGCCGCGGCTGCAGCGACTCCAGCAACTGCGACAACTGCACCAATTGCAGAAACTGTCTCGACTGCAACAACTGCACGGACTGCACCAACTGTTCTGGTTGTAACGAATGTAGGAATTGCAAAGAGTGCACGGGCTGCCACAATTGTGACAACTGCAACAGCTGTAAAGGATGCGACGCGTGTAACGACTGCAACACGTGCAATGGCTGCACCAACTGCACCAGCTGCACAAATTGCGACAACTGCAACAACTGTAAGAACACTAAAGATCAGCACAGCCAAAACTGCGAACCGCAGACTCCAAGGGCTCGGAATCCATAAAGTAAAATGAATCGGTGATCAGTGAATGAACTACGTAAACAGATCTCAACTTTCTACTGGTTGGTATTTAAAACTGGAGGCCGTAAGATGCCCTGTTGCCTGCCAGTTATTTTCATCTCCGTAAGAAACATCCTCGTATTTCAAGGAATAATATTAGAAAAAATAACTAAATAGGATTAGCTGCTCTCGAGGTATGCACTTAGCAACACATTCAGCTATAATTTTTTTCATTCAAGGAGTCATTTCAAGGTACCCTAAGTAATAACTCAAATTTGTATATTTATGTTATAGGCAAACTCCGAAGCTCCGGCGCTCCTAGGTTGGACTGGTCAATCCTCAGGTCAGACTGAATGACTTAGTCAAAGCCCAAACAAATGTAAATTTTCGGCCTTTGACTAAACAATTTTCGTCAAACCTGGGAGAGACTAATTTGGTCAGGCAAACGTCAAAACACAATTTTATTAAATCGGGGTTTGACGAGTCAAACTCCGATATAGGTATGAAGTGTCTTATCTTCGTATATTTGGAAGCATTTTATCATTTAAGCAGCTTTCAAGTCTTAAGAACCGCTTAACTCTGCCAGTTCTGACACCTGATTGGTCAGCTTACGTGATTTTCACTTTTATATTTGAGATGCTTTGAGAGAATGCCGTGTGGCATTAGGCCCGCCTTTCGTACGATGTGCAATAAAGTAAATAAATAAATGCTTTGGAATATACGGAGGTTCACCCGCACGCACGAACATGAAATGACAAAACAATCGGTCGGAACACCGCGAGAGACATTATGAACCTGTTTAAACATGTTCAGATCAACGTTTGACCGAGTTTTGCAGTCGCTTCTAGGATTGACTAGGCCAAAACCGAAACAGAATAATTTACTTTCGACGTTTGACTGAAAAGTTAGGAGCTCCTGGGTTTGACTAAAAATACTTCAGGCAAAGGGCGAAATTGAAATGTATTTCGGGGATTGCCTGATGGCTTTGGCCAAACCTACGATAAACCAGTCCTTCCGCGAAGAGACTGTGTATCGGACTTTGACTATAACATTTATATTCCTTCGTCATTACTGTTGTTATATTGATTTATTTACATAATTATTAAACTAAAGATGTCACTTTTAGTCAGGTGAGTCCTGAAATAATTTACTTTCCTTACCCGAAAAAAAACTATTACGAACAGACCTTGTACATACATAACAATCATAATGTTAAAAGTAATTGTCTTAAAGTTATTTCCTTGCTGGGTATTGTGTTTAACAGTTTCAATTAATTTTTACGTATAAATTTTAAATGTTAATATGTGGTGTTACCTACATTAAATAAATTATTAAGTTACGAGTAACTGAAGAAATATTTTAAATAAAATTTTGCCTAAAAGCCTGTTGCAGTCCACTGCTGGACATAGGCCTCCCCCAAGAAAAAGGTCAGTTCATATAAGAACCCAGTATAAACAAAAGTTGGTAACTGGAGGACATAAAACATCTATGGTGAACAAGAGTGTAATTGGAATGGCTCCCATAATTTTTAATAAATTGTCGGATGGTTTTAAAAAATTAGATTAAGTGACATTTAAAAATAAATTAAAACGGCTATTGACAGAAAAATGTTATTATTCAGTTAAAGACTATTTGAATGATATTTTGACGTAAGTTTTTAGACTAATTTTGTTTGGTAACTAATTTTATTGTTATTTATTATTGCTGAATTTATAGGTATTTTTCGAAATTAACTATAACTGTAATATTGTATGTCTGATAAGACAGGTCACAGTGAGACGTCACTTTAATTAGGAGCTTTTTGTACCTGTGTTCCACAATAAATAAATTTGATTTGAAGGAGCGCCACAGCGCACGATCTCCCGCCCTTTACATCCAGTCACTACCAGCTGCCTTCTTCAGGTCGTCTGTCCATCTAGCCGGGGGGCGTCCCACACTACGTTTAGCTAAGCGTGGTCTCCATTCAAGAACCTTGCTGATTATAGATAGGGTCGACGTGAAGATATGACGCAATTTCCCAAATGCTGCCCAGCCAATAAAATTTACCGCATATATTTTAATATAAATTCCACGCCATGAAGATATAATATATTTCACAATGTTTCACAACAATCACACCAATTCTCTAGTCCCAAATTAAGCTACGAGGCTTGTATTATGGGTACTATAGAACGGATAATACTTAAATACCTTTTTTTGTAAATAAATACATATTATACATAGAAAAACCCCTATACCGATACTATGCGATGATGTTGTTATAAAACAAGTAAATCAATGTTAAAGATACTAGAATAGTAGATTGTATCATAAGCAAAATAATATTTTTACGGCGAGGGCGCTTTTTTGAATCCAGAGCGAAGTGAGGGATTCTAGAGTAGAATCCCGAGCGTAGCGAGGGATTCTAAAGTAGAATCCTGAACGAAGCGAGGGATTCAAAGTACGTCGCCCGAGCCAAAAATATATTTGCGTCCAAATGATACACTCTACTTTTCATCACCCTCTATGAGAAAATAAAAAGCGGCTCAGTTTTAATAAAATTTAATTATTGAATAATAATATTTATATAATTTATCAAAACCAAGAACTTGAATGTGAAAATTGATGAAAACGCGGGCCGTAGTTCGCGCGTTTTTTTTTTTTTTTTACTCAGTTGCCAGCGGCGGCGGCGGGGCAATGGTCGACGGACGTGCCGTCTAACCAGCCAGTCTCTTGCGTTCGGCGGGAAACTCTAAGATGTTCCAAATTCAATAAGTGCGAGCAAAAGAATTTTTGGTCGCACTTATTTCAATAAAGAGGACCAAAATCTCATTTCTGCCCGCTGGACAGTCTGTGGCAAAGAGTAGAGTAATAGTACTTAGGTCGCTTAGAAGCATCGCCTTTGGGCGCACTTAAAGGCGACCAAAATCGTCTTTTTCGAATAGATGGGATGAAAAAATATATGCGTCTTTGTACAGTATCTACCTCCTCAATAACCCGCTAAGGTCAGACGAGAAGGGCACAGTTACCATCTGCTTTCACCAAGTTGTTGTACACCTAGGCTATACTTTAGGACCTAGGTAGTCTTACGTCGCCTGCAAATACCAGATTCTGCGATACCTGTGTACATTATGAACCTAGCTTATCTTCGAACACCTCCCACTACGCGGACGCTGTTGCGTTGTTGGAATTTGTGTTGTTAGTAGATTGAAATATTACGTTCAGTCTTATTTTATTTATAAGACCCACAACACAAAATACAATTAATGAATAATTTGCTTACTCTTTAACTTAATATTCGATAAAAAACTAAATTATATTCCCATTGCACAGAAACATTGAATGAACGATCAAAAAGATTTTTTCATTCAGCATATTAAATTCTTATATTTTTTTTTTATAGTTCTTAGTTACTGCTTTAAGTCATGCCATGATGTAATTTGTTGTGTTGTCCAATAAATATATAAATAAGTAAAACAATTCAATTCAATTTTGAACAGTAATCGAAAATAATGAATAAAAATGTAAATAATTAAGAGTAAGTTTGTTTGCGAGGTGTGATTTTAGAAAAAAATTCTTATGTAACGGCTTGTTACATGAATTAATGATTTTTATTCTTAAAAAACTTAACCTGAACTTAAAAATAATCTAAAAACTTTGAAAACTAACATTAATACTAAAATAATTAAACTTAAATCTATCTTAATATTGTTTTATAAACTATTTACATTGACGTATAATCGTAGAACGTTGTAACTTTGAATTTAAACTACGCTGCGCAGTGACAGCAACAAGGAGTGCCTATTTCGCTGAATGCGCAGAATCATCGCGCGGCCGATATATGCGAGTCTCGTGGCGTTCGTTCCCAGTCCGAGCGAAGCTATCATAACGTGAGGACGTACGGCCCTGCCGGCTAAAATCTGAAATAACGCGTCGTGTCCAGTTACGCGGAGCATTTTATTCTTCAATTTAATTTTTATATTCGTGTGGTGTACCCCAGTATCGGGTGAGTGTTGTAATTAATTCTATAGCTTAGTAATATCTAGCATTGTCTGGCCTCTTATGTGTTTTACCTGTATGTAAGTCATAATGTAGCATGGCTATTGTAGCTTGCAGGGAATATGCCTAACAAAATGCATCGTTCCATATTTTACACGATTTTATCATTTCCATACATTTATTTTGTAAAAGTCACTCAAATGGCGTCGTGTCACGACCTTGCACGACCTTGCATGACCCTCAGCGGTCATGACGATTTTGTATTTATTTTATAGTTTCGCAAGCTTCTTTATTTGTAATTGCAATTATGATTACCGGTGGTAAATAATTATTTATCGCCTTTAAATTTAAAATTATGTACCTAATTAAGTCTACACAATATTTTCCCTTCTTATAGACTTTAACAGTTTTGTTGTGCTATTGCTTTTGCTTATTGTTTATTTCCTAAGTAATTTGTTTGGCTACCGCATCATTGAATTCTATTTTTTGCTAAATCATCCGCTTCGTTCTTGCGCCGATGTGGCAGTCAAACAATAAATTTGGACATTTCATAAAATGGCCAATATTTATTATTCCAGGGTTCATACCTCTCCTGTGACCCTTCCGTTACCACCACCTTCAACCGACCACTTGGCCCTAACACCATCGTGGAAGTTCATCGGTTGAGGAACCTTCTGCAGCTGCTGGAAATCCTACTGAATCCAGGACAGTGCGGTTTGATTTACGGACGCTTGTAGTGCAACGGTTGCGATAAGAGAACCCTCCCCCTGAGACTATTTATTCCTTAAAATATAATATTGTAATTATTGTGCCTAAATTGTTTTTATTTAACTCTACCCTAGCTTTAGCTACCCTTTCTACCGCCTTAGCTAAGGGGTTGGTACATTGGCGCCCATTCAAGGTCTAATATCGCAACTGAAACGCTACTAGTGATCTGCTTTGGCTTTTAATAGTTTTTTTTTGGTGTTGGCTTTCTAAATTTTAGTTTTAAGAGTGATTAGTGCTAACTGTATTCTTTTTATCCTTGTGTGGTATTTAAACTGAAGGTACTGTCTTATTTAAATCCACTTAAAATCCATTCTCTCTGTTTTTTACTTCTAATTGTTAGCTTAACTACCACACACTGATATAGCTTTAATTAATCTTATTTTGCATTTTAAGTAGTTAGTGTATTTGCAACACTCACCCAATCCAAATATGTCGTACCCAATAAAATATTTGTCCCTTCAAAAAACGGAACTCGAATATGAAGTCGAGTTGCGCGGCGGTTCCGGTGATTCTGTGTCAGATCTTCGGAAACAGATCGCCAAGTTAGGTCATCTAGAATCTGAGGACATACTAGAATCACATCTTGAACCTAACGAAGATCTCAGATGCGTTAAGGAGTCCCTCATAAAGTCTCAAACTAATTTGGTTTCACTAAAATCGAAATTTGAAAAAAACCTATTTTTAAGAACTGAGACCCTATTACATCATCTCTATCACCGCATTAATAGGATCAATAGTGTTCCTGAAGTTGCCGACGTATATAAACTATGTGTAACTGACTTTAACTCGCAATACAAATCTCTTACTGCTCTAAAGAGTCAGTTGGCAATACCTAAAGCTACGTCCACCCCAACCACATCCAATATCGAACCTGCTGTTATCTCGGTATCTTGCGCACGCAGTTTAGCTTCCGACATCGGCAAACTAAAATATTCAGGGAAATCTTGCGTTCACTCCTTTGTTCAAAAAGTTGATGAGTTCGTACAATCTCATGACATTTCCTCTGATAAAATTCTGTCTTTAGCTTTTGAAATTTTCACCGATGACGCATTGCACTGATACCGCTATAAAAAAGACAGCATTAAATCATGGCCAGAAATGTGTAGTCTCCTGAAAAAAGATTTCAGCACTAGCGACTATGATTATAGACTTGCAGCCGAAATCAGGTGTCGCACTCAAGGTGAAAATGAGAACATTATAGTCTATGTCTCTATAGTGCATGGTTTGTTTTCGCGTCTTTCTAAACCCTTCTCAGATGAAGAAAAGTTAGAAATACTTTTACATAACATTCGCCCCTGCTATGCGAATTGTTTAGCTGCTTCTCCCGAAATTAAAAATATAAATACACTCGTTGATATTTGTCGTAACTTTGAAAATATACGATCAAAATTTTCATCTTTTCAAGAACCTCCAAATGCATCTAGTAGTACACTCGCTCCGGAATTCGCTTATAAACATACTACAACATTCACGCAATTCAAAACTAAAACTTTTAATAACCAAAAATCTTATTGTAATAATAACAATTCAATAAAACAATCTGTCGCTGCTTTGAATATAGTATCAAACGACTATTCAACTGACAACAATGATATTAAAGCCACAACTTCTAGTTCTTCTAGACAAGTATTTTGTCCGAGGTGTAGAACTAATAGTCATTCCTTGAGGAATTGTCAAAAGGAACGTATTATCGTTTGCTTTAGATGCGGAAAAAAAGACTTCCGGTTTCCAGATTGCCCAGACTGCAATCCGAGTATTGAGAACCAAAAAAACTAACTAACCTGGATTGGAAAAATAGCGCTAACCAGCTTTCTCATAATTGCAAGAACAGGGATTCGGCCGAGTGGCAAGATTGGTTGAAATTTATTTCTTCATTTTTCACTTACAGCGTTGTCTCTTCAATCCAGGATAATATTCATTCTAATATTAATGTATCCAGACCCTATGTATCCGTCACTATTGATGGCAAATCACTTACTGGTTTATTGGATACAGGTTCCTCTAACACTATTCTCGGAAATGGTAGTCATGAACCTCTATTGGAAGCAGGTTTCACATTACATCAGTCCGACACTGCTAGTTTTACCACTGCTGGTGGTGATAAGTTAAGCTCTTTAGGAATTATTTATTTACCTGTGAGTTTTTACGGACAAACCCACACCCTCAAAACATATGTGGTTCCCAACATACAGCATTGTCTTATATTAGGAATGGATTTTTGGCGGGTTTTTGGATTATTTCCCAAGCACATTGACCGTATCCTCTATTTTAAAGATTCGGAAAATGTTCTGACGGTTGATACTGATACTACTAAGCCTAGTAACTTGTACTCATATGATCATCTATCTGACATTCAAAAAAGTAGGGCTGATCAAATCATATCACAATTCCGTGATATATCGTATGAAGAACGTGGTTTGGGTCGAACCTCCTTGATCTCACACCCGATTGATACCGGAGACGCTGCTCCCGTCCGTCAACGGTACTACCGTATGTCACCCGAGAAGCAACGCATCTTAGTCGAGCAACTCGACGAGATGCTCAAAGAAGATGTCGTCGAGCCTTGTGAGAGTCCTTGGTCGTCACCTGTTCTTCTAACGCCAAAAAAGAATGGCGAGTTGCGTTTTTGCCTCGATAGTAGGAAGCTCAATGCACTCACAAAAAAGGACGCATATAACATTCCGTATATGTCAGAGATTTTGGACAATCTTCGCGACGCCCGCTACCTTTCTAGTATAGATCTTTCTAAAAGTTTCTGGCAAATACTGATTGGCGAAGAGGATAGACAGAAAACGGCATTCTATATTCCCTCTCGCGGCACATTTCAATTTAAAGCTATGGCTTTCGGACTAACCAACGCACCTGCCACTCAACAAAGGTTAGTCGATGCCTTATTCTACGGGCCTGAATTTGAGCATAGAGTTTTCGTGTTCATAGATGACATTATTGTCGCTTCGGACAACTTTGATCAGCACATTACTTTATTGACTAAAGTGCTTGAAAAACTAAAAACAGCTAATCTCACCATAAACTTCTCTAAATGTCAATTCTTTAGGACCCAACTTAAGTACCTCGGATATGTCGTAGACTCTAACGGCCTACACGCCGACCCCGACAAAGTCGAGTCAATAGTAAATTACCCTACACCAACTAATCGGAAGGAGGTAAGACGATTTTTGGGTATTGCCTCTTGGTACCGTCGATTCATAGTCAACTTCAGTTCCTTAGCTAGCCCTCTTAACAAATTGACTTCTCAAGGCAAAAACGCACCTCCCTTTGTATGGTCTGCTGAGGCTGATTCGGCTTTTTGTAAACTAAAGAAATGTCTCGCTTCTACTCCTATTTTAACTTGTCCTGATTACGGTCAACCATTCGAGGTGCACACTGACGCCAGCGACTACGGTATTGGGGCCGTTTTGACCCAAATTCTAGACGGCAAGGAACGAGTGATTGCCTACATGAGCAAGTCATTAGCTAAACCTGAACGTAATTATAGTGCCACAGAACGTGAAGCGTTAGCTGTGCTCACCGCAATTGAACATTGGCGTTGTTACTTGGAAAACGGTCTCAAGTTTACAGTGTATACTGACCATTCTTCTCTCAAATGGTTTTTAAACCTCAACAACCCAACGGGAAGATTGGCTAGGTGGGGAGTACGACTTTCAGCTTATAACTTCGATATAAAACACCGAAAGGGTTCTGAAAATGTAGTGCCGGATAGCTTATCACGGTCAGTACCTATTTCTACTATTTGTGCTATAAATAATAATGATCGTCAAAAAACCGACGACCCCTGGTTTCTAAATGTTTTAAATGGGTGCCTAAAGTCACCAACATCCTTTCTTAATTATCGAATCGAAAACGAGAGGCTATTTCGTTATGTTAAATCTCTAAACCCTCTCACTCGAGAGTTTGAATGGAAAGAAGTGGTCCCCGCGGAATTTAGAAATGAGATAATTAAGAATAATCATTCTGAACCTACCTCTGGACATTTTGGCATTTACAAAACCCATAAACGTGTTAGCTTAAAATACTTTTGGCCTAATATGCTTCGCGATATCGCTAAGTTCGTTACTGGTTGTGAGGTTTGCCTCTCTCATAAGAACGCTAATCATCCAACTCTTGGAACAATGGGTCGACCAAAAGACTGCTGCCGTCCTTTTCAAATGCTTAGTGCAGACCTTGTGGGACCGCTACCCGTGTCCAAAAAGCAAAATACTTTTCTTTTAGTCATAACCTGCTGCTTTTCGAAGTATTGTTTGCTTTTCCCTATCAGACGTGCAACAGCCGAGATAATTGCCAAAATCATGGAGGAAAACATTTTCTTAGTTCACGGAGTCCCTAGCACGATAATTTTGGATAACGGAAGACAATTCATTAGTAACACTTTAAAAAACTTATTTCAAACTTATAATATACCAAATATCTTTTATACACCTTTATACACTCCACAAGTAAATACGGTTGAACGTTATAATAAAACTATAATCACATCTGTTTCTTCCTTTATTGAGCGTGATCATAGAGTCTGGGATACTAACATTCCAAAAATACAATTTGCACTTAACAGCGCTGTTAATGAAGCTACTGGTTTTACACCCTCATTTTTGGTTTTTGGTAGGGAACTTATAAGCTGTGGTTCTCATTACTTGGATTCTGATTTAGTTAACGAAATTGTTTTCACTCCGCGTGATAATTATGCCGAGAACTTGGGAGCATTGCACAAGATATTTGATAAAGTTCAATTATCATTAATAAAAGCTCACTCGCGAGGAGCACTAATTACGACCTGCGTCGAAAAAATGTTGAATTTAACGTCGGTGATGTCATTTGGAGACGAACATTTTACCAAAGTGATAAGGATAATAAATTTTGTAAAAAGCTAGCCCCAAAATTTATTAAATGTCGTATAATAGGAAAAAAATCTAAACTTGTTTACGAGCTTGAGGACATGTCCGGTAAAAACTTAGGAACTTGGCACGTCAAGGACTTTAAGTTGACTTAGACTAGCTTCTAAAGATAGAGTTTTTGGGTAGACAAGCGGATTTTTCTAGAAAAATCCTAACCTAAAAAGGGGGGTATGTAACGGCTTGTTACATGAATTAATGATTTTTATTCTTAAAAAACTTAACCTGAACTTAAAAATAATCTAAAAACTTTGAAAACTAACATTAATACTAAAATAATTAAACTTAAATCTATCTTAATATTGTTTTATAAACTATTTACATTGACGTATAATCGTAGAACGTTGTAACTTTGAATTTAAACTACGCTGCGCAGTGACAGCAACAAGGAGTGCCTATTTCGCTGAATGCGCAGAATCATCGCGCGGCCGATATATGCGAGTCTCGTGGCGTTCGTTCCCAGTCCGAGCGAAGCTATCATAACGTGAGGACGTACGGCCCTGCCGGCTAAAATCTGAAATAACGCGTCGTGTCCAGTTACGCGGAGCATTTTATTCTTCAATTTAATTTTTATATTCGTGTGGTGTACCCCAGTATCGGGTGAGTGTTGTAATTAATTCTATAGCTTAGTAATATCTAGCATTGTCTGGCCTCTTATGTGTTTTACCTGTATGTAAGTCATAATGTAGCATGGCTATTGTAGCTTGCAGGGAATATGCCTAACAAAATGCATCGTTCCATATTTTACACGATTTTATCATTTCCATACATTTATTTTGTAAAAGTCACTCAAATGGCGTCGTGTCACGACCTTGCACGACCTTGCATGACCCTCAGCGGTCATGACGATTTTGTATTTATTTTATAGTTTCGCAAGCTTCTTTATTTGTAATTGCAATTATGATTACCGGTGGTAAATAATTATTTATCGCCTTTAAATTTAAAATTATGTACCTAATTAAGTCTACACAATATTTTCCCTTCTTATAGACTTTAACAGTTTTGTTGTGCTATTGCTTTTGCTTATTGTTTATTTCCTAAGTAATTTGTTTGGCTACCGCATCATTGAATTCTATTTTTTGCTAAATCATCCGCTTCGTTCTTGCGCCGATGTGGCAGTCAAACAATAAATTTGGACATTTCATAAAATGGCCAATATTTATTATTCCAGGGTTCATACCTCTCCTGTGACCCTTCCGTTACCACCACCTTCAACCGACCACTTGGCCCTAACACCATCGTGGAAGTTCATCGGTTGAGGAACCTACTGCAGCTGCTGGAAATCCTACTGAATCCAGGACAGTGCGGTTTGATTTACGGACGCTTG
The DNA here is from genome assembly GCA_963921415.1 of Pyrausta despicata. Lineage (NCBI taxonomy): Eukaryota > Metazoa > Arthropoda > Insecta > Lepidoptera > Crambidae > Pyrausta > Pyrausta despicata. Next base: position 14,595,075 of record OY992865.1, on the reverse strand, counting down.
TAGTGCAACGGTTGCGATAAGAGAACCCTCCCCCTGAGACTATTTATTCCTTAAAATATAATATTGTAATTATTGTGCCTAAATTGTTTTTATTTAACTCTACCCTAGCTTTAGCTACCCTTTCTACCGCCTTAGCTAAGGGGTTGGTACACTTACCTATCTCAGGACTTAAAATTTGTGGTTTGTATAGATTAAAATATTACGATCAGTTTACGAGGTGTTTTTCAGTTTACTGGGCTTTTTGAAACCTTGCGTATGTCAGGACTTCAGGATATCGGATTTTGATAGAATTTATAATTTAAGTGGATTTAAATATTACGTTCAATTTCAGAGGATTTTTGAAACCTTGATTTAATTTACTAGCTTACAGTTTTTAATTTTTTACTAGTGGCCGCTAGCGACTTGTTTCGCATTAGTTTTGGATATCCAAAGTTACACTTCCACCCTAGTTACGACTTCGCATTCAGGAGTTACACGTGTTATTGATGATAAGATAAGTAAGATGGACTGTCGCGGGACGGAGGGACGACGGACAATTTTTTGAAGTGAAAACTTCTTTAGCGGCGTTGAGCACTTTTGTGGCATGGGTAGAAACTGTGAAACTCGCGTCAGGTCACGTGATGCTGATCGAAAAACCGTAAGACGGTTGTTAAGTTTTCACTTCTGCCGGCACTCCCGGAGTGCAACCGTGTTTTTGAAGTGAAAACTTCTTTAGCGGCGTTGAGCACTTTTGTGGCATAGGTAGAAACTGTGAAACTCGCGTCAGGTCACGTGATGCTGATCGAAAAACCGTAAGACGGTTCAAATAAATCAAAAATGCACAACGTTAATAATCAAGTTTTCACTTCTGCCGGCACTCCCGGAGTGCAACCCGTGTTTTTTTTTTATAATTTTAACGAAAATATTTCCGGCATACATGATTTCTGTGTAGAGGAGACACGCGACGGAGCTTAAAAAATGGAGTAAAAAAAAAATATAAATAATAAAATAATAAATAATAAAAACTTTATTTGACCAATTACAATGATTTTGCACTAATAAGGTATAATCATAAACATTGACTACAAAAATGACGGCAAAGTGGCACCTACCCTCCGCGCTAGTAACAAAACTGTGTTGCGGCAGAGCAGTTACGTCGTTTGCTAATAGTGAGTTATTACAGTATATGCAAAAAGAACAGACATTATTATGACATACCTATATTTTTTTTTTTAATTTAAGTTTGTTGTTTTAGTATCTAAAAGCAAAGTGTACAAAATAAAATGCAAGGTAGTAGAAATAGTTATTGGGTGATTGCGTCAACGAAATTTAAATATATATATATATAAACTATAAATACATTTATATGAAGTATTTAAATAAAATGGATACGTTTTAAGATATGGGTACAATTTAATATAATAGATAAATAAATGTATACTTAGGTATTGTACATGTATATTTTTTATATATAAAATATCACATTAATTAATTAATTAGCCCTATGTTTTAAATAAATCTTCCGTACTCGAGTAGCTTAATTCAGATAAAAAAGCTGAAATTATCTTTTTAGGGTTAAAGAAAATTTATTCTCAAAAGAAATAATTACATTTCACTTACATTAAATAAATTTTGTCCTGTAAAAACTGATGATTGCTGTTTATTTTATTATATAGCCATGGTCCCAGGTAAAATTGAAAGCCCCTTGAGAATGCCGTTTTACAAGTCGGAACTTCATAAACGGGTGGTATACGTCGTTTTAGTTTAAACGGGGGAGCTGGTTGCCGATGCTGTCTTAATATAATGGATTTTACAAACAATTTTCGCACTGTTAGCACAGGAAATTCACGGTAAAGTTTGATGGTCGGATAGCGTTGACACTTGAAGTTTAGTACTTTAATAATGGCTCTTTGGGCCCGTTCAACATTAATTAAGTGAGATTTTTTTGCCCCTCCCCAAGCTGTTATACCATATGTCAGCAATGATTGACATAACGAGTAATATACCGTTTTAATTGTTTCACGATCCTTAATGTGTCTTATTTTTTTAAAAATACAGATTAGTTTTCTTATTAAAAGACTTGACCGTCACTGGAAGCTTTATATTGAGATAGCACTTCCGTTTCCGTCGGTTTCCTACCCATTTTTAGTACTTCAATGACTTTGTTTCCGGTTCAGTGGCGCCACCTGGTGATCTCCCGCCATTTTTAGTTTTCTAAAAAGGCAGGCGCCATTTTTACCTCATTGGCGTTCTGTTCACCGTCGAAGAATCTTGTGTGCAGCAGTGCTATCTCTGCATAGTGATAAAAGTTAAAGGTGTAAGTTTTTCAAAGAAAAACTGTAAGTACCTTCTACCTTTTAATATTTCTAATAGTGTTAACGATAAAAATAGATACAATATTTTACATCTTGCTCGTAGTGAGATTAATACTGAGATGTTAATTCATTTAACGGATTTTCCGTTCGAATTCATTACGTGATTTTGCAAAGACGTTTTCGGTTCATTCAACTAGATTTATTGATATATTATGTTTTAATTTGTTAGTAATGGATAACCGTGGAACCGATTCCGTGGCTGAGCCTCAGGAGCTACCACCGGTGCCCGGACCGAGCGGGATGGCGCGTAAGCGGACCCGCAGCTCCAGCAGCAGCAGTTCCAGCAGCAGCTCGTCCAGCTCGTCATCATCGTCCGGCAAGCGAGGTAAACGGCGGTCTCGCCGCCGCCGCCATAAGAAAAGTAAGCGTTCACGTTATTCAAACCGTACTATAGATAAACTGTGTCAAGAAATGAGTGAGATCCGCAAGCAATTAGCTACAACAAATTATGTCGATACTAGTGACAAAATATCCATTTATTCCGGTATTAGTGGAGAATTATATGAACAAAATGTTACTGAGGAACAAAGTTGCGCGTCTGAATGTCAACATACAGCTCCAACATTTTCGTTTGAAATAGAAACCAAACTCAAAGAACCAGCAGTTCCAAAAACTCCCGACCAGTATTTGAAATTTCTTGTTGAGATTCAACGTTTTGGAAATAGCTCTTGGTCAGAAGTTAGATACGCGGATACTCAAAAATTATACAACCACACCCCAGGTTTCATAGATTTAGACACAAACGAAGAGATAAAAATGTATGACAACCTGCGTCATTTGGCACACTCTGAAAGAGCATATGCAGCTATGACATACTGTATAATAAAACAAAAAGAGGCCTTACAAGAAGGTATTCGTAAACTTCTTTCATGGGCTAAAAATTCAGATATCACTTTTGATAATTTAAATACAAAAGTTGAGGAATTATTCCAAAAAGGAGATTTCCATAAGAAATCTTCGGACCTATTGCAGTTAATTTGTGGCCACCGAGCAGAGAGTATTGAAATGCGGCGAGAATCCATCACTAGCCAAGTTAGAGACCCATTAATTAAGGCTGCCTTGAACAGAATACCCCCTTCACATACAAATTTATTTGATTTAGAGCCGTTCACAAAAGTTTTAGAAAAAGCTGGAGGTGTTCGTAAAGCCTTTTGGCCACCAAAAACTGAAGATTCTGCCCACTCAAAAGGCAATCAATCAAACCGCCGCCCCTCGCGGGGGTATGGCACACGTAGAACAGCAGTCCCATCGCGTGGGACTCAACATTCCTTTCACGAGGCAAACTTTCCCTCGTATGCATATGCCTCCAATATTCCACCCTCGCGGGGTGGACACGGACAAGCTAACTACCCTTCGCGAGGGCAGTCAAATTATAGAGGCTCATCATACCACAATAGAGGTTCAAGACCAGAGTACAGAAGTGGCCGAGGACGCTCCGAGGTTCCGAAAGCTACCAAGGAACATACAAAAAGACACAAACAATGACTCGGAACGTTTTCAAGCAGGTCAGTTAGCAAATTACCTGAAGCAATGGAAGGAAATGAATGCACCCAAAATAATTTTAAAATTAATTCAGGGCTACCGCATCCCTTTTTATCAAAAACCTCCACTAATCTTTCCAGACGTTGTCAAAAGCCCGTTTCAAACGCCTGTTTCGGACGAAATGACTACAATAATTCAAAAAATGAAAATGCAGGGTGTTCTCAAAAAGGCACACCTATCACCGAGCTTCATTTCCCCACTATTTTTGGTGCCGAAACCGGATGGGACGGCCAGACCAATTTTCAACCTGAAAGCTGTAAACGAGTATGTGCTAACCGACACGTTTCATTTGATAAACATGTATCGCATCCCAGATTTTCTCCAGCCGCAAGACTGGATGTGCAAGATCGACATCTCCCAGGCGTACTTTCATCTCAAAGTAGCAAACTCCCACAGGCCCTTTCTGCGCCTTATATACAACGGGGAGCTGTTAGAAATGACTTGCCTCCCGTTCGGATTGAGTACAGCTCCGAAAACCTTTTCAATTTTGACAAATTTTGTTGCACAAACCTTACGAGAAAAGTGGAATATAAGAATTCTAGTTTATTTAGACGATCTTTTGATTGTACACCAAAATGCAAACATATTACTCGATCATGTCAACCTCACAGTGCAAACATTGCAATACCTGGGATGGCAAGTCAATTTCAAGAAATCGGTACTTTGCCCCCAAAAGAGTATCGTTTACTTGGGAATAATGTGGAGAACCTGGGACAATCAAAAAACCTTGCCAGAAGAAAAGGTTTTAGCAATCAGAAAACAAATAAATCATGTCCTAGAGCAAATGAAAATCACAGTGAAAGAATTGCAGAGAATTATAGGATTTCTGAATTTCGCCAGCTTTGTCGTTCCACGGGGTCGGCTAAATCATCGATACCTCATAAGGTACCTAAATTCATTGCCAATCCAGTCCATGCAGTCCTTCCCTCTACCACAAGAGGTGACAGGAGAATTGAAATGGTGGGTCCAGAATTGCCAACTACCGACTGCAATTCATGCGCCTCCCCCGATACATTTTTTGACGACGGACGCCTCGGACCAAGCATGGGGAGCACAGCTAAACAATCAAGCGATATCGGGTACTTGGACTCCAGAAGAGGAAGCATTGCATTGCAATATGAAAGAAATGCTAGCAATACTACACGCCATCCAAGACCAGATTCACATTCTTCACCACAGCTCAGTCCTCATACAATGCGACAGCCAGACTGCAGTAGCTCATCTCCGGAAAGAAGGAGGTACAAAATCATTACCTCTGTTGGAAATTACTTACCAAATTCTGAACCTACTAGATCGTCATCAAATACACTTCAGAATACATCACATACCAGGCAAGTACAACAGCCATGCCGACCACTTGTCGCGCAATCGCAAACCTCCGGAATGGCACTTACTGCAACCATGCTTAGAAGTAGTGATTGCGAAGTGGGGATTTCCAGTGATCGACCTGTTTGCCTCGAAAACAGCACATGTAATCAGCAATTATGTGTCGCTAGACCTGAAAGATCATCAAGCCCTGTTCCACGATGCGTTCAGTGTCCCATGGAACTACCCCCTCGCGTGGGTATTTCCGCCACCGTTCTTGATACCCAAAGTCCTGACCCATCTAAATCAGTCGACCGGAGTGTTCCTAGTGGTCGTGCCTCGGTGGGAGAAGGTGTTTTGGCGAGCAGATCTCAAAGCCCGAGCCATCGCGGCACCGTTCACCTTGAAGCATCTTCAAAAACATCTCATCGACACATCCACAGGCCAACCTCCACCAAAGGTCGAGGAAATAATTTTAGAGGTCTGGAAATGTGGGGGTGGTCCGAGGCGGTAGATACATGGAATACAGAGCAATTATCCTTGTTAAAAAATTCATGGCGAAAATCTACCGTAAAAACTTATGAAGTAGCATGGAATCGTTGGTGTTCCTGGGCTTCTTCTAAAAATGTCAACATGAAAAGTCCCACTGGTGCACAGTTAGCGCAGTTCTTATGTGATCTATACCTAATTCATAAACTGTCCTATAATACAATACTTTTACATAAATCGGTAGTTTCAACGTTGTGTAACGCCGAAATATCAGGTCAATTAAGTAATCATGTCATAGTAAAACACGTTTTAAAATCTATTGCCTTGAAAAACCCAAAGACTATCAAACCACCAATTTGGGATGTCAGTTTACTTCTAAAATATTTAACTGAATATAACATCGACATAAATAATATGTTTCAAACATCGCGTCACACGGCTATTTTGTTGCTACTTTGTTCTGGTAGACGTATACATGACCTAACGCTGCTAAGAACTGATCCTAGTCATTGCATTAAAACAGATGAGAGTATAATATTTTGGCCCCAATTTGGTTCAAAAACTGATAGTAACACTTATAGACAATCCGGTTGGAAATTACTTTCCAATGCAAATAATCGTAACCTGAATCCTGTTTACTGGATTGAAAGAACTGTTTTGTTGTTAAATGAAAGACGACAAGCTTCAAAAACATTTAATTTGTTCATTACAGTCCGGAGAGTACCAGCACCTGCTTCACGGACTGTCATAGCAGGGTGGGTGAAGACACTCTTCAAAGAAGCTGGAATTACAGCTACTCCAGGGAGTGTAAGATCAGCCGTAGCTTCTAAGAGTTGGATTGAAAATCATTCTCTCGATGAAATTTTAGCTCGTGGTAATTGGCGATCAGCCAATACTTTCCAAAAATTCTATAGACGTGAAATTGTAACAAATGTTGATTCAGAAAATGTAACTCAATTATTTGATCCTATTAGTTAATTATGGTAAAATTAATAATGTTTGTGTTCAATGTGCATACTTAACTGATAAGATTGTAATAAGAATAACACACGAATTAAAATATGTTAATAAATAAATAAATTTGAAACTTGTTTACATCAATCACATTGGCGTTTTAGACTTAGTTTACAAAGTGGCGTCACCAGGCGATAACAAACAGGGTCTCAATATAAAGCTTCCAGTGACGGTCAAGTCTTTTAATAGCAGCGTTTTACCCTGAAATAAAACGCATATTAAAATACTTACCTCACTGGAAGCTTTCACTTCACTTCTGCCTGGTGAAATTCAGCCAATGAGGTAAAAATGGCGCCTGCCTTTTTAGAAACCTAAAAATGGCGGGAGATCACCAGGTGGCGCCACTGAACCGGAAACAAAGTCATTGAAGTACTAAAAATGGGTAGGAAACCGACGGAAACGGAAGTGCTATCTCAATATAAAGCTTCCAGTGAGGTAAGTATTTTAATATGCGTTTTATTTCAGGGTAAAACGCTGCTATTCTTTTGCAAAGTATTTCAATATGATTTTTCCAATTAAGATTTTGATCTACAGTAATTCCTAGATATTTGATAGCAGAGACAGATGTCAGTTTAGAGCAGTTACAATCCGAAACCCTTTTACAAACATGTGCTGTTAAAGAAAAGTTACGAGGTTGGCTGTTTTTATAAATACTAAAAGTAATATACTTAGTTTTATCCAAATTTAATGTTAGTATATTACTATCAAGCCAATTTAAGACCATTTCAAAGCCGCACTCACTCGTTTCCCTCACCTCATCCCACGTTAGCCCATCAAACAACAGGACAGTGTCGTCAACAAACGATATGATTTTACAATTTTTTATAGTCATTTGGCTGAGATCATTAAGGAGTAACTTCTCCCCTTTCTCCCAACATTTCCCTTCACTGCTCTGCTCCTATTTGTGCTCCTTTTAAAGCCCTCCTTGAAAAGTATTCTATAATCAGCTCAGAAGTATAAAAAAGAATTGTACCAAGTTTCGTTAAACTCCGTCTAGTACTTCTTGTATCTATAACGGTTATACAGACAGACAAATTTTTTACTGATTGCATTCTTGGCATCAGTATCGATCACTAGTCACCCCCAGATTGTTAATTTGGAAATATATTTCATGTACAGAATTGACCTCTCTACAGATTTACTTAAAGTTTAGATTTATGTGAAACGAGGCCTTGCCTTTATAAGCTGCCAACTACCAATGACTAACTTTATGTTATCGATTTTATATTTCACATTTCCAAATAAGTGGAGTCTCGAGCAAACCTAAGAATCAGTGTAACGTGTCCCATGTTTCAAGCTACGGCGTGATCTTAGTTTGGGGTGGGACATAACAAGTATTGTATAGAATGACGTCAAAAATATTGCTTACTTAATATAAGATTTCTTGTTGCAGATTTATTGTGACTTACTTCACTGCAATAGTAGTAGTAGTAGTCCTCCTGGCCGATTTCGAACACGGCGGCCAATCTCAACAGAGATCAGCCAGCTACGCAGGAGATATTATAGTGCACAAGCGCAATACTCAGGTGCACTCATTGTTCCTTCACTCTCAAAGTTCGGTGAGACGGCAATCCGACATGACCGGAGAGAGATCAGGTGCAGGACCAAACGTCTTAACAGGCTTTCCGAGGCACGGGGGTGTAACACCGCCAACTTCTCGACTCCGAGCTGTTTTTGAGAAATTCATGATACTAAGAGTCTTTTTCATACAAATAATCCAAATAAGTACTCTCCAAATTTCTAATCCCTGACACAGACAGTTGTTTCTTTCTACTGCAAAAATATTGTCATATGTACGTTTGCAAAGTGAATACTTATAACGATAAAACATTATAATAACAATTAACATAATTATTTCACCTGAACATCTTGTGGCGTGTTAATCTCTATCTCTATATATATAAAATGCTCGTGTCACAATGTTTGTTCCCATACTCCTCCGAAACGGCTTGACCGATTCTCATGAAATTTTGTGAGCATAATGAGTAGGTCTGAGAATCGGCCAACATCTATTTTTCATACTCCTTAGTGATAAGGGTAGTCCACACTTTACATTTCAAAACAACGTTTGCCGGGTCAGCTAGTCTCTATATATATAACATTCTCGTGTCACAATGTTTGTTCCCTTACTCCTCTGAAACGGCTTGACCGATTCTCATGAAATTTTGTGAGCATATTGAGTAGGTCTGAGAATCGGCCAACATCTCTTATTCATATCCCTTAGTGATAAGGGTTGTTCACAATAATTTATATGGCAAAACAACGTTTGCCGGGACAGCTAGTAAGTCATAAAATATTGTTACGTTCTAGGGGGTGTGGGATCTAGATTGAAATGCACTTCTAAACCGATGAAGTAGAGTAGGATTTATTGTACACACTTTACGTTACAACACTTAGTACACAAACACTTATATCGCACTCCAAATCTTCTTGTCGCAGTTTTCGCTCCGATGTTTACTCGTCGCTTTCCCAAATTAAACTCCAACTCGGTCGCATTCCCGGGCTCCTTATATACCGGCCGTCAAGGACTCCCGAATATTCGGTAAGTACCTACTACCCAGTACGAGACTGTTCGGGATCCTTCCAAATGCCGTCTTGCCTAGCCTATACCTTTCTCGAATGTTCGGCATCATACTGCTATCCCTGTCTCGTGCTGTCTCTGTCACACCTTTCTGGAATGTTCTCAGTATAGCTGTCTCTCTCTAATCGTGCTATCTCTTTCACTCCTACTAAAAATTACGTCATATACTGAAGTGGGCTTCAAAGGCCCATAAGGGGTCCTGAAAACGCCTGAAAACGGGTTTTCAGGTTATGGCGTCATCTGATAGAGGGTGGCCTGAAACGGACTGAAAACATGTTTCAGGCGCCTGAAAACAACGGCAACTTGGGTGAAATTTCGATAAACTAGTATGTGTTAGAGCACTCTCTGAAACGGCCTGAAATGGTATTTCAGCCTGCTGAAAACGCCTCCAAGGCACGGAAAAACACGATCAAAGTTTTAGCACTAGCCCACCGGCGTAACAATATGGTACTCGTACAACTAAAATAACAAAGTGACGCATATCTATTTTTAAAAGGCAATTAAAGTTTTCGTCCTTAATAAAAGCTCAATTAAGAGTAATGAGTCGATCGGACGCAGCATCAACGGTTAGCACGATAGAAGCATCACGATGTACCGGCTTGTACCTACCTAAGGTTATTATGTACCTACTCATCCTCGACGGGTTATATCCTCAATTCTATTCAATGCAAGTTAACGTAATCCGATAGAATGTCAGTAAGTTATCCAGAATAGTACCTAACTAGTTCTTAAAATTATAAAATGAACTTTAGGTCGGTCCAAAGGTCAGACTTCGAAAACCAAGGGTCGCTGGTACGATCCCCGCACATCACAAGCTTAAGTGTACATGAACATGTGTGTTTGTACTGGTCCGGGTGTTTTCATTTATTATTATTATTAATATGTATTTATTTACAAAAAAAAAAGTATTTAAGTATGTTTATCCGTTGTCTAGTACCCATAAAACAAGCCTCGTAGCTTAATTTGTGTGATTGTTTTGAAATATTTATTTATTTATTAACTTTCTGAAATGTAGTTAAGTACCAGCTTTGCCAGACGTCCCGATTTTTTTTAGAACAAAATTAATTAAATGTCCCGCTTTCGAAAATTGCAGACAAATGTTTGAACACTAGTTCAACAATGTTTTAACACTAGTTCAAACACATGTCTAATGACAACTATGACACTACTTCATATTAAGTGTCCCAATATCAATTTATTTTCATGGCGTGTTTTTTTACGTTTTCAGTGTTCCATACCTGAGGGTAAAAACGGAACTCTATTACTGATACTTTGATGTCTTGTCGTGAAGCGACAAAGAAGGGAAAAGGGAAACGAAAAGAATTGAGAAATAACAAACTAATTATATTAAAAGAAAAACAGAAAAATTTAAAAGAAACCTAGACGAGTGAGAGGAATGAAAGAGTGAAAATGAGTGAGTGTAGTGAGTGGAGTGGGCGTGGGTAGGTGTCTTCTCAAGATAAAGCGGGTCCGGAGGTGCCGAAGTGAAGCGATGCGTTCTTGGAGTAGTCCGTCGATGCGCAGCGGTGTAGAAGCTGGAGCGCAGCTGTGCCGGAGACCGTGAAGACACCGGTGATCAGCAGAGGTAGCCGCGATGGCTCTGTCAGCAAAGGCAAGCAGTTGATGTATCCGATGTAGATAAATTTAGGAGGAGGCAATGGTCCCTCCGTGGGAGTAAAGTGAAAATCCTCCTTAATAGGAGCGAGTAGCGAAGTGAGTAATCCCTCCTCGGGGTAAAGAAGAATAGTCCCTCCTCAGAGTAAGGAGGGGCAAGTCCTCGCAGTCTCTCGGGCTAGGAGAGGGTAGCCCCTCACTGACCCTCCTCAGGATAGGAGGGATCAGTCCCTCGCAGGCCCTCCTCAGAATAGGAGGGTTCAGTCCCTCGCAGTTCCTCCTCAGGCTAGGAGGAGTAAGTCCCTCGCAGGCCCTCCTCAGGATAGGAGGGTTCAGTCCCTCGCAGTTCCTCCTCAGGATAGGAGGGTTCAGTCCCTCGCAGGCCCTCCTCTGGATAGGAGGGTTCAGTCCCTCGCAGTTCCTCCTCAGTCAAGGAGGGGTCAGTCCTCAGTGTTGCAGTGGGTGAGGGCCTTCCGGAGGTAGTGAAGTCCTGGTCTTCCTGTAGTACTTCTTGAAGTGTCGTATAGTAAAGAGTTTACTGTTTTAGAATCGAAGCCAGCAGTAGAATGAGTCAGATATGGATGGTATGGGCTTATATAGGGCCGGCCGTTCAAATTTAGAGCGTGGATAAAACGCGATAAAACTCGTGCTTTTGCAGAGTTTGTAATGGAAATTGTATTGAAACTTTGCTAAAAGTTGTCAATTTTCAGAAAAAAATAATAAGACTCCCGTCACTCAAAATGTCAAACATAGTGTCAAAAAGTACAAAATTCGGAAAAATACTAATAAATTGTGTTCACAATAAGTAATAATTATGCTGAGAAGGAGAGAAAAACCATTAAAATGTTAGTTATAACCCTTTTTCCCTATTTTACAGCGGAATATCACATTTATAGGTGATACAAACTTTGACGTTTATGAACACGTAATTAGAAATTCCTTATTTTTCAGTAAAAAGTGAACGAAAAAAGATTCCACGGAAAAGAATAATAATACACGCAAAATGCATATATTGTGAGAATGAAAATGACTGGAAACCCAAACCGGGAACAAATTATCAACAGTATACCGAGTGAGTATGTACGTCGGTACATTTCCCCCACGACCCCAGAAAATTTTCGACTCAGAAAATTTTATGAAAGAAAAGCCTAAAGAAATCCTAGGAATCCTACTTCACCAAGCATACAACCTTTAATACAAATGTTTATTCTTCTTCTAACATACCATCATCTTCAAACTGTTAGGGTGGAGTTCACATTCAATGACTGCCACTCTAGAAGGGAGTTCCTCAACGACGACAGGCTTATTTAGGGAGTTGTCAACCGCTCCATATATGGAGAAAAAAAAAAATACGACTTAGGCCTTCGTTACGAGTAGTCAACCGCTCGAACTGAAGGCTTGTTTAACGAGTAGTCATCCGCTCGGATTGATGGCTTATTTAACGAGTAGTCAACCGCTCAAAAGAAAGTACTAGTTAGTACTAAGAAGACCAAATAAAGATCCTCAAGTTAAGGGGTTTAGAGTCCCTAAAGAGATCAAGTAAAGATCCTCAAGTTAAGGGGTTTAGAGTCCCTAAAGAGATCAAGTAAAGATCCTTAAGTTAAGGGGTTTAGAGTCCCTAAAGAGATAAGGAGTTTAAAGTCCCTCATGTTAAGACAAGGGGTTAAGAGTCCCTTAAAAGATTAATATAAAAGGTTATAATTCCTAATTAAAATAGAAATTAAAATAAATAAAGAGAGGGATTAATTAAATGTACCGACGTATATATATAAGTTCGGCTTTGTTAAGATAGTCGAGACATTGTAAAAATGTTAATTAGAAAGAAAGTCAAGATTCAATAAAGCTCAAAAAAAAAAATTAAGTACCTCATTTTCTTCTAGATTGTAGAGTGAAGTTGTGTTTTCTAATTTGAAGGGGTTAAGATTCGAGATGACAGAGTAGGGGTTAAGATTTAGGATGGCAATGAAGGGGTTAAGATTTGTTAAAAGAAAAAGCCAAATAAGGATGATTAGGTGAAGAACACTGATACATATTAAGACAAAACCAAACGGAATATTGGCTTTATTCAACAATAAAATACGACATGCAAAGGAAATGTAAATATCGAATAGAATGACACAATCATAAGTGACAATGCCAAACTTCATAGATCATATCGTTTTCTTCTATAGACAGAAAGAGGTTATATCACATTCGCCCCTCTATGAAGAGACGTAGTCATCTAGAAAGGCTGGGGGTCTGCGGTTCCTGCCTGAGCGTCGAGGTTGGTCATTCTCTGCCTCCGGATCAGCATTGGCAGGCGGGTCTTGGTCCGCAGAGCCTTCTTCCAGCTGGTCGACATCAAGGTCATCATCTGACATGTCATCGTCAACAGCTCGTGGTACTGGAGCTAATGATCTGTTAGAGATTGTAGTCTCTCGTCCATCAGGCAGTCTTATAAAAGAGTATTCAAGATTACCCTGCAACAGCTGGACTTCTTCAACAGCTGGTTCATACTTTGAGTTCCTCACATTCCTTTTCATGAACACAGGTCCAGGCGAATGAAGCCAAGTCGGCAGAGACTGTCCGTTTTGTGAGCGACGTGGGTGCTTAAACATACGCTCATGCGGCGTTGTATTTGTACTCGTACACAGAAGAGATCTTATCGAATGCAGCGCTGGTAACAGTGCCTTTTCCCAATCGGCGATGTCTTCGTTGTTGGATTTTAGGTGTAATTGGATAGTTCGCCACAGTGTACCATTGAGGCGTTCCACTTGTCCATTTCCTCGAGGGTTATAAGGTGTAGTACGACTACAAGACGTACCAATCGATAATAAGAATTGTCTTAGTTCATCAGATAAGAAGGATGTTCCCCTATCGGAATGGATGTATGCTGGAGTGCCAAAAGTGGAAAATAGGTTTTTGAAGCAGTCTATGACGGTTCTTGAAGATACGTCTTTACACGCGTAAGCGAATGGAAATCGACTGAACTCGTCAATAATTGTCAGTATGTACCGGTTCTGGGTCTTAGATGGTATCGGCCCCTTAAAGTCGATGTTCAGCCTTTCGAACGGGGCTGTCGCTTTAATAAGGTGTCCTTGATGATTTATATAACGTGGTTTTATTTCTGCGCAGGTTGGGCATGCGGCCGTCATTCGTTTCACTTCTTCTACAGAGTACGGTAGGTTCTTCGATCTGACCCAATGAACCATGCGCGTGATCCCTGGATGACAGAGAGATCGGTGTAACGCCACTAGTTTAGAATTAGAAGCAGGAGTATCTATTTGCATGCAGATTCGAGAGAGTGCATCGGCTGCGAGGTTTTGTTTCCCAGGACGGTAGATAATGTCGTATTTAAAACATGACAGTTCTAACCTCCATCTCTCGATCTTCTCATTTTTGATTTTGTTGGAGTGTGTCTGGTTGAACATAAATGCGACAGACTGTTGGTCAGTAATAAGCAAGAAATGTCTTCCTATCAAAAAATGTCTCCACTTTCGTAAGGCTTCAACGATTGCACACGCTTCCTTTTCAATTGACGGTTGTCTTTTCTCGGAGTCATTGAGAGTGCGCGAGAAGAACGCGACAGGACGACTGTTTTGTGATAAAGTCGCTGCGATGGCAAAGTCGGAAGCGTCTGTCTCGACAGAAAATATTTCTTTGTCATCAATTCCCGCTAAAGCTGATTTCGAGATGTCAGTTTTAAGATTTTGAAAGGCAGTGATAGCTTCTTGGGATAACGGGAAGGTAGCTTCGTTCAAAGATCTGATTTTTGAAGAAAAGTTTTCGACCCATTTTGAATAATGGGCGAAGAGCCCAAGTGCTCTTTTCAGCGTAGCAGAGTCAGTAGGGATCGGAAGATTCGTTAATGGTTCCAATCGAGACTTGTCCGGCTTAATAACGTTACGTTCGATAGTATATCCAAGTAAGTTTATCGATTTCGATTTAAATGTACATTTGTTCATGTTGAGAGTTAATTTGTATTTTTTAGCGGCCTTCATGAACATGTCGAGGTTCTTATCATGATCCGATTTTTCCTTGCCGCATACGGTAACGTCATCAAGGTACGCAAAAGTGCCTTTAAGCTTCTCAGTATCGATTATGTATTGTAGGGTTCTCTGGAAAGCTGCTACCCCATTTGTTACGCCAAAGGGTATTCTCGTAAATTGATACAGATTACCACAAGCCTCAAAGGCAGTATACACTTTTTCTTTTGGTAGAATCGGAACTTGATGATATGCGCTTTTGAGATCAATTTGACTATAAATGTTGTATTTAGCTACTTTCGTTATGATAGAGTCAATACTTGGCAAAGGGTAAGCGTCTAGTTCTGTAAATCTGTTAATTGTTTGAGAGTAATCGATTACAAGACGCTTGCGGTGATGACCGCCACCGGCAACGAGTACTTGTGCCCTCCACGGTGAGATACTGGACTCTATTACCTTGTCTTTAAGCAGATTATTTATCTCGTTAGATATGAAGTCTTGGTCTTCTTGGGAATGCTGTCTTGAGCGGATAGCTATAGGCTTTATGTGTGGCGAAAGATTGGTGAAAACTGATGCCGGAGGAACGGAAGCTTCTAGAACGCTGCAAACTTTCAAGGGTTGTTTGTTGCCTCCAAATTTGAGTTCGAGCGACGAGTGTTTTCCGAGAACATCGTGCCCGATGATGACATCTGCGCACAGGTCGTCAATGACGAGCAAAGGCTGGTGTTGATATTTGTGTTCACCGATCTGAATCGTAGCGTGGCATATACCATTGGCGTGAGAGACATTATTGAGAGACGCTAGAGTAATTGATTGTTTACAGGACTTCTGTTTGAGATTTATCGTTTGAGCGAGACTTTTGTCGATAAAGCTGATTGAGCTACCAGTGTCAAGAAGCGCATCGGCTCGATAATTGTTGACAGTTATAGGAATAGTTGCCTTTCTTAGGCTTGCAGGAGCTGCAGCGGAGATAGTTGATAAATTGGCGTCAGCGAATTGAGGTTGAGAGAATTCATCTTCTGTGGCGATAGCGTTAGCAGTTCGTTGAATAGGACCAGAACTGCGGCAAACGTTTGCAAAATGGCCTTTCTTGAAACACAGCTGGCACTCGGTGTTAAAAGCAGGGCATTTGTTACGCTGGTGAATATTGCCACCACAGAAAAAGCATCGTCGTCTGGGTTGGTGAGAATCAGTTCGAGATCTGCTTGGAGCATTTGTGGCTGCTAGATTAGGCCTTGAAACGTATTCGTGACTCTCAAGGACAGCATTGACGTGAGCAGATGTAGTGGGTGTCACGGTGAGTAATTGTGAGGTGTTTTCAGCAGTTTCCAATGATATAGCTAGATTAAGAGTTGCCTCTAGGGTCTCAGAGGACTTCTCTAAAAGTCTTTCTTTAATCTTTTGTGATGATATCCCAGCAATGAATGATAGACGTACGGTTTCGTCTTGGTATTCAGCTGCAGTGACATCTTTGAATTCACAATCACGAGCGAGTATAGTTAGGGCTCTCGAGTATTCAGCTAATGACTCTCCTGTTTGTTGTTTCCTCGAAATAAGGATATGTCGAGCCAAAGTGATATTCTGCCGTTTTTCGTAAGCATCGTTGAGTGTTTTGATAGCTTCAGGGTAAGACTTATTACCTCGAATGAAATTGTAAATTAGCGGTGAGATATGATTAACAAGGAGTTGGTACTTAAGTGCATCGTCAGCTGAAGCGGCTTCCAGTTTGATAAAATTGTCGAAAGAATATTTCCAGTGGGCCCACTTGAGGTCTGAACCTGAGATCGAGGGTTCCACATCAAACCGTTCGGGGCGTAGGTAGCGGGACATCGAAGACTTTTCGTCAGATTTCGACATTGTAACATTTGGTGATACGAAAAAATTATTGTTGAATAAATTGATACATATTAAGACAAAACCAAACGGAATATTGGCTTTATTCAACAATAAAATACGACATGCAAAGGAAATGTAAATATCGAATAGAATGACACAATCATAAGTGACAATGCCAAACTTCATAGATCATATCGTTTTCTTCTATAGACAGAAAGAGGTTATATCACAAACACTAGAAGAAGTGTTGTTTTAGAATTTAGAAGAAAATAGGGGTTAAGATTTAGGATGACAATGAAGGGGTTAAGATTTGCTAAAAGAAAAATCCAAATAATGATGATTAGGTGAAGAACACTAGAAGAAGTGTTGTATAGTAAAGAGTTTACTGTTTTAGAATCGAAGCCAGCAGTAGAATGAGTCAGATATGGATGGTATGGGCTTATATAGGGCCGGCCGTTCAAATTTAGAGCGTGGATAAAACGCGATAAAACTCGTGCTTTTGCAGAGTTTGTAATGGAAATTGTATTGAAACTTTGCTAAAAGTTGTCAATTTTCAGAAAAAAATAATAAGACTCCCGTCACTCAAAATGTCAAACATAGTGTCAAAAAGTACAAAATTCGGAAAAATACTAATAAATTGTGTTCACAATAAGAAATAATTATGCTGAGAAGGAGAGAAAAACCATTAAAATGTTAGTTATAACCCTTTTTCCCTATTTTACAGCGGAATATCACATTTATAGGTGATACAAACTTTGACGTTTATGAACACGTAATTAGAAATTCCTTATTTTTCAGTAAAAAGTGAACGAAAAAAGATTCCACGGAAAAGAATAATAATACACGCAAAATGCATATATTGTGAGAATGAAAATGACTGGAAACCCAAACCGGGAACAAATTATCAACAGTATACCGAGTGAGTATGTACGTCGGTACAGTCTGTCTGTTCGTCTGTCACCAGGCTGTATCTTGCTGTATATGAAATTTACATAAGTAGAGTTCATTTCGAGTCGATAACGCTTCGCATTTTCATGTGTGAACATGGACCCTTCATGAGCGATTCGCACTTGACCAATTTTTACTTAGTCCCGCTTGCGATGAGAAAATCCCGCTTATTTCACTCAAAATTGTCATAATTCTAACGTAGCGAAATACAATAATATGTTTCGGGTTCTGGTGGAACTGCCGAGGTTTTGCCTGACATGTTTGCCGACGCTCACGTAGACTGCTTTCATGCTTTAATGCGTAAAAACATTATTTCTATACAAAAAAGAATGCTCGGTAGTCCCAACAGTATTTTAAAGATTTTGGACGTGAGATGGGATAGTGCCTTAGCTAAGTACTGGATCACTGCCCCAACTAACCCAAGGTTGAAGCAAATTTATTATGTTATTTAATTAATTTTGCATTGAATTGATTTATTATTATTTCTTAATTATGTTTACTAATATTAGACGTTAGAACAATATGGATCTAAAGTTATCCGAAAATAAATAATTTGAATTTGAAATATCTGGCAACGCTGTTGGTACCTAATCAGTTCGAGCTGTCATCATCATCTCATCAGCCTTTATACGTCCCACTGCTGGGCACAGACCTCGCCTCTAGGAGGTGGTACGAGCCATACTCCACCACGCGGGCCCAGTGCAGATTTGTGGAGGAGGGGTTGTGTGTAAGTGACCAATCTTATTTTGAGATGTTATTAAGCCGCCCGATGGCCTCTGACCAGGCTTAACGACTAAAACCTATCGATATTACCCGGGGCGAACCGCTTAACTTGCATTCCGAAGCATGAAACTCGTAAATAAACGTCATTTAAATGATCAGAATAGTCACCCATCGCACAATGATCCTACAAGACTAACCACAAATTGGTATTAATAAGCCAATCAAACAAAAAGTCAGGTGCGCGTGCGCATCCGTACCGATCGGCGCACGATTCACACGACACAATTGAATTGCTTTCGTGCCAAGTTCGGAGCGATTATTGTTCTTGTGACAATTGTTTATAAGCATATATGGGAATAGATAATGATCAATGACGAGCCCTTGTGTGAGGTCCTCTGTGCTGCTTGGGCCACAAAGATGACCTAATTTATATTTATTTCAGGCCACACAGCCCATATAAGAATAGTTAGTAACAAAGTTCTTAGCCTAGGGTTAGTAACACAGAATTTATTGAAGATATAAACAAAAACAAAAACGACAATCTCTGCAGCGCCATTGAGATGACGCAGCGGTGATTTACATAAGAACAATCTAGCCTACTTGTAATCATGTTTAGGATGCTGTTGGTACTGGCGCGCATTCTGTGGACCAGGGACGCGCACCGTTTTCGCATTATAACGTAGAAACAGTCCACACGGTACTCTGCGAACATCCCTGAGGTACTACAGTACCGCGGCAGCCCCAACAACACCCTAAACGCATTGTTGAATTGGACACGGAGGGCACTGTAAGACTTTTTATTGTATTCAGCCCACAGACTGCACATATTAATCTTCAATCTTTTATCATGATCAGACACAAGAACAAAGGGTCAGCTTCTAAGACTGTCAGATCAGTTTTATCTGAGATCTGACTGAAGTTCTATAAATTACGACAATTGAAATCTGTCAAAATGATTCGTTTTTTGTAATAGGTCTCTTGTCAATGTCACTGTCATATTGCAGTTGAAACTAAATTCTGGTGATCTGCGCTTTTTAGCAAAAAAACTTCAATCAATAAATATTTTTCTCTACCAACGCGCAAGAGTTAGTTCCAAACGTTCTTAGATCAAACCAAAAAGAGGCAGATACAAAAAGAACTAGTCGCGCGTGGTTCTACAAAACTGAGTCCATTAGACCTGTTCCGCTCCTTTTCGTCGTCGGTACTGCGAGTCGTTTAACGTGTGTGCGTGTGTGGTCCATTTTAAAGAAGTACCGCATCTTCTTCTGTTATAAATAAATAAATACACAACAACATCACATACATTGATCTGACTCCGTGGTAAGTAGCTTAAGCACTTGTGTTACAGAAATCAGAATCAACAATGGAATAACAAATAAATTTATATAAATAGCGAACCCGCAACCTCTTGGATAATAGTCAACTTCTTGACCAAAGTGGTCGTCGGTTTAGTTTGGTTAATGGCTAAGTACCATGTGCCATTCCTACAGCTGCCAATTGAGCGTGCTATTCCGCTGGTCTTTGTCTACGTTTGTTTCTTTACCTATCCCTCATTCCTCCAAATAAAAGTAGATATCCACTTGGTGATTCTCTTCAGGTCTGATCTTTCTTAGCAATGTTAGCTATACCACCAGCCTGCATATCAAACCTTTATAAATAATAGTCCTCTTGGCCTATTTCGACCACGGCGGCCAATCTCAACAAAGATCAACCACTACGCAGGAGATATTATAGTGCGCAAGTGTGAGCGCAACACACAGGTGCACTCACTGTTCCATCACTCTCAAAGTTCGGTGAGACGGCAATCCGACATGACCGGAGAGAGATCAGGACTAGGACCAAAGGTTTAAAATGCTTTCCGAGGCACGGGGGTGTAACAACGCCAAGTTCCCGACTCTGAGCTGTTTTTGAGAAATTCATGACAGAATATGTCAGAAACAATTTTGGCTCGACCTGGGATTCGAACCCAGGACCTCTCGGATGTAAGGCAGAAACTTTCCTACTACACAAACGAGGCAGTCTTTATAAATAACGATCGTATAGATACCACAAGGTGAAAATTCGCAGTTCAACTAAGTTGTAGTTGACAAAACAAACATCAATGTCACAAATCTAAATTCACTTCCTCGATTTTGGCCTTTAGTATTGTTAGACAGGTGCTGTTGTGACCGTCACGGGGTCGTGAGAGCGGCGCGGGCGCAGGGCGCCTACTCTGTAACACGCCTTCGTATTTCGCATCCAAAAATTAGCTAATTTATCTGTTTTATGTATTCTTCTTCTTCTTCTTAGCGTGACGATGGAACACGAGGAAATACACCGTGGCAGCCCAGAATTCAGCCACTTGTAATGCGGATCGGCTGTGCATTAAATCCGCTGGCGTGCAGGTGTTGGGGCACGCCGGGCACGATGTTAAGTGTGCCATAGTTTGCACTTATAGATATAATTATACATAGTTTTACGTATTTAAAAAATTAATTAATTTATCATGTTGCACCCATTGTGCACCGGTGCCTGTCACAAATAACACACTCGGTCTGTCTGCTCGACAATCAGCATGGATCGGGCTTCAGCTAATGATCATGGCAATTAACAGGTAAGAGCGACGCGCGAGTCGCGCCATGGCTTATTAGAGGAGTTCCGGCAACTAGTTGGTATGAAATTTTCAGTCATTTGTTACACGATAATATGTAATACAAATATGTTGGCTAGGTCCTATAAATGCCTGCATAGGAGGCTCGGTACAAATGAGCCATACGTTGACGTGACATGGTAGAGTCCAAACGGGATCGTGGGATGTCACGCCGCTATACGTGAAGTTTTTAGTGGGTGACAATCAAAAAAAAAAAAGTTCAATCCAAGTGCCATATTCATATTTTATCACAGTGATATTTACTGAAATACATGTTATATACCTAAAATTTATTTAGAATTGACGCTTAGGCTTATTTTTGATATAGACAAGAGTCATGATGACACAATCAGCAATCCACTATCGGTAAGCCATATTTGCATTAATACCTTTACATGCGATTAAACTCTAGTTAGTATATAAAAAGCATGTACTTTAGAACACGAAAGGCTTGGTGAGTCAGTAAATCTCGCAGAAGAAGATTATCATGTAATTAATCATACACAAATTGGTATTAGGTGTATCGTTTAATGATACGCAAAAAAATATAAATACCTTTTAGCATGCGTGAGAGAAAAAAATACGAGTATTAGTCAAAAACGTTTAATGAAATCCAACTGTCAGTTTTTGTGGTGTTTCTTATAACATGTAGGTTACTGTAGGTACTATAAATTATGTAGATACTTTTACATTATTTTCTTATAATGCATTAAAATCATCGACATCCGTTCCTGGTGAGCTACTCAGTACAATTAGATATTTTAAGAAGGTAAGTATAGCGTAGGAAGCGAAACTTTATCTTTCCTTACCATAATGAGTTCTGTAAATAAGCCAAATGAATCTAAACTAGAAAAGGGTGTACTTAATCCGCCAATCATTTCTATAAATCGATTTCCGTGAAACGTCGACAATTTCTACAAATCTAATTTATCGTTCGGATGCAGACTTTCTTTAGTAGTCAAGTCTGCCTTGATTTATCTAAGACTAGCTTTTACTCGCGACTTCGTCCGCATTAGGGAGTTTTTTGGGAATGTTTTGTTTTCCCGTTATACTAATTTTATCCCAATATAATTCAAATCATTTGTAATTTAGGAGTGAAAGCGATCAGATTCCCTGGAAAGTAATTTTTCCCATAGGAATGCGTTGTTTTCCCGCGGTCAAAAGTAACCCATGTCCTTTCTTTAGTCTCAAACCATCTCCTTACCAAATTTCATTCAAATCCGTTCAGTAGTTTAGGCGTAAAAGCGATCGGCCTACCTGAATTTTCCCATGGGAATACGTCATTTTCCCGCGTTAAAAAGTAGCCTATGTACCTTCTCGGGTATCAAAATATCTCCATACCAAATTTCATGCAAATTGGTTCAGTAGTTTAGGCGTGATTGAGTAACATACAGACAGTCAGAGTTACTTTCGCAGTTATAATATTAGTATGGATATGGAAAAACTCGACCTGCATTGCGGTATCTATCACTTTTCCCCCATTGACCGTCAATCGGTGAATGAAAGCTTAGTAACTTAGCGATTAGCTGTAAAAAATGGGTCTTCTACTTTACTTTAAAATTCATTTTGAAGAGGTCTATCACAAATATTTGGACAGCTAAGCAGGTTTTTGCCGACAACTTGAATTTTAAAGGATAAATCAACAATTAAATAAATAAATAAATATTTCACAACAATCACACCAATTCTCTAGTCCCAATTAAGCTAATTGCGTTAAAACATTGTCAATGAACAGATGTATTGAACTGAATTTTCCTTTTGACCTATCGATATGTCATTGACAATATTTTAACGCAACTGATTACTTAACAAGTATCTAATTACGAAGATTGAACTTTGTAGCGGCCTCCAGTTTTTGATTTATCCTTTAAAATTCAAGTTTTAGGCAAAAAACTGGTAAGCTGTCAAAATTGTGTGATAAGATCAAGTTTTTTTTGTTTCGGTTACTGTAAAGTTCTATTACATTTGGCAATAAAAATACGTAGGCAGGATAATAGCACGAAGAACTAGTGAACTGAACTGAACGTGGAACTGAAGACTTTAGTGCAGCGTTGGGCGTCCAAGGGCAGGATGGACTATCAACCTTTTCAAAATCACAGGATGTAACTAGAGGCAGGCCCTTACTAAGTAACCGCTCGACCTGGAAAGTTTTGGAGCAGGCCAATTTTCAGCGTTTGGTTACAATTACCTATTGTTCGTTAGCTTTTTTTTATTATATTTATTTACCAAATCAAAAAGACATTACAAACATATTTATGAAAGTCGCATTCTGAAACCACTGAGGTTTATATTGACGCGACCTGAGTCGACGTTGAAATTAAATAATACAAGTAGTTAGGTAAGACGTCAATAAAATACTTAAAACCATTTAATAACTAGAACGGAGGAATCGAGAAAACGCACATCTGCCAACGGTTTTCATTATTATAAGTTTTCTAAGAGGTGCAACTTTAACTTTCATTTAATATTTTTCTTTTCTTTCGTTTAATATATTACTGAGGTCAAGCAAACAAAAACTCGAAAAATTAAATAAGGTTTTTGCAAAAATAAAAATAAATATTCATTTATTCAAACCTATGCATTAGCATTAAGATTTTGAACGCCAGTAAGTTAAGTAACGTAACGCAAAGCTTCCGCGATCAGCCAACGCCGTAACGTGTGGCGAGCGAAGCTAATTCGATTGGACACGATCCCATCTCATAGTTTGCTGTGTACACTAATGCCTTGACCACACGCGCCGAGTGGAGGCGACACAGCGAACTCGGCCGAGTGCTGGCTTCGTGTGAACAGATTGGCGAGTGCTGACTACATAAAACATACTGTTTTGGCCGAGAATATTAGGTATAACGATATTTACTTACTTGATAGGGACAAGCTGCATTCGTCAGTTCAGGAGGCCAACTCCGCTAATAAATCGTAATTGAAATTGCAAATGAAATTAATAGGCATGATGACACCCATCACAAATATTTTCAAGACCATGTCATTTAAAAATCATAGCTCCTATGAAGTTTACTTCAATTACGATGTTTAAACACACAAAATTAAATAAATATTTGGTCATTTGACTCCTATTTCTGAAACACCACCGCGACGTCTCGATTTTGTGTTCCCATACAAAATCTATGGAGGCAGACCGTTTTAACAGATAATAAAGTGTATGTCAACGATTGGTGGTGTCATTCAGGCTATTATTCGATTTTTAAATTTCGTCCATACTAGAACTGTCAAAAATAAGCGTTTCAATTACGATTGATTGGCGGATTTGGCCCCCAGAAGTTTGGTCAAAGAAACGAAGAAACGAAGTAGATTTTGTACCCTAGAAATTACGGTCGTTCGCTTTTGATGAAAACCCATAGCTTCTATTTACTAACACAAACTTTTAAAAGTACTTATGAACGCTGACATTCTTAAAAGTTTTCTTCACAAGTATATTTTTGCGACTCACTGTCAGCTCAACGAAAGTTTGTGGGTTTAAATAATACCTCAAGCAGTTTTTTTTTATATATATAGGCGAAGTCGAAATGTTTTACCATCTTTTCATAAAACAAGTAATCAATGGCTGATGCTGACCAATTACGCTTAATGACCACCATGGCCAGTTAATCACTAAAGTGACGAAACTTCGTTCTTGACGTTAATCCGATGAGGCCTCCTCCATTATTTGATCACGAATATTTGATTAATGCATAACCTAATCACCTATTAAATTAACTCGAGTGAACAAAAACTGGCACGACTTGTTAGTTTATCCTGCTTAGAGACTGCCCACGATCGAGCACTGCATTTAGATTGCAATTAGTGGGTAGTACAGTGGCAGGGTGTCACGGACAGGACTCTGTGTGTAATCAATTCGAGATTATCCCATGTCATGTGGTTTAGTTAGAGAGCTGCCTCCTTGACATGCAAGCAATTTACTAGAGCTCTCCCTATTGTGTTGTTTTTGTGTGTAGCAAAACTGTTATTCCCTGAAAGCAACATTACAATTGGTCCTCTGCAGGGTAACATGGTTAACACTTCTTGTTATTTTACCAGCCACCAAAGCTCAGAGTTTGTTGCAAATGCGACATCAAAGTGCCTTATTTTTCTCTGTCTGGTTACCGGTTCTGGTAATTATCATTATAATTTGTTACCTCTCGCTTGCATCGTCCTCTTATCAATCGTCCTTTAAAGGGCCCTTCGCCTAATCACGAGAGATATAATTTATTGTAAACTCCAGATAGCCATAACAAAACTACTTAGTATAACTTATTTATTTAGGGTTGAGTATAAACTCAAATTATTTTAGTCTGTCTGTTAATTGCTTTTAACTTTTATAGATGCACGCCGTCATTAGGAAGCTCGAATCTTAACGCTTAATCAGTCTATTAATACGTCATTTTTTTCGTTATCATCAAAGTTGTTCGTGTTCAGCTGATGTCATCAGAGGTCAGGAGTTACTACCTCCGGGGTCACGCGGAATCACGACCGCTGACAAGCAGATGGTCAGAGGTCGTACTGCCTTTTTTTATCGAAGGAAAACCCTTTCAAGAGCCATAACCGAGGCCGGGGGGCCTCAGCCGTGTGTGGGACTCCTAGCGTCCTAAAAAGGACGCGGCTCCGCTCCGAGGAAAAACTCCCCACCAAAAACCTGCGGTATCCCTTCCCTGACTGGTGGAGGAGGTGACATGGTTGCCGGCTAATGTTTAACGTCCATGACAGTGGCCGTACATACTGCCTGACGTTTCCTTCGTATTTTCGGGATGCAAGCACGATTGCTCGCGCGGTCGAGCTAGTTGTTACTAGCTGTTGTCACTGTTGTGACAGAGATGGCTACATCCAAAACTATTGACAACGACTCTAATAGTAGGTCGCATTGTTCGCAAAAACGTTAACAAATTCGTTATGATTGTCTATGAATACCGTTATTCATCCAAATAAATATTTAATAGAAACGTTGGGGGAAGTAGATTTTTTATCTGCGAGGCAAAATAAAGTTCCACTGGTAATGGAGCTGTTGGAAGAAAAAAAGTGTGATTGCATCGCGAGAAGATTAGTGGTGTATGTATGTTAGTCAATACTAACGTTGAGTACCTATCGTCACCAGGCGTTTCCTATCAGTATCAGCTAGCAAGATATGCTATGCAAGTACGCATATAATTTGATGTTATTTTATTTAAGAATTTAACATTTATGCCAAATCCGTCGTGTGTTAACTAAAGAACGTGCCGCTCCTTCTAAAGGAGACAGCCAAACCCAAGGCCACATTTTAAAGCCTGCGGAATTTAGCAATGACAACTTCACTACTGACAAACTTGTACGACGCAGTAGGTAAAGTACATTACATCCATTGTTTTAAAGGTCTTATTTATGTGAAATTAAAACACACTTGAAAAACTGGACTGAAACAGGCGGGACTCGAACCCGCAAATTTGCATTGTTAATGCTAAAAGTATATAAACTAAATGGCTTATTTATTTTTATTATGTAATGACTATTTATAAATTTGCAATTTTCTGCAAAATCATTTGATTTTTTCGCGGGTAAGTGTCGTACTTCATGGATTTTTAACTTCGGACGAATAACTTCATGCTTTTTGTATTGATGGTAGACGCTATGTATGATAGCCAAGAGGCAAAGTTAAGGTGGTCGTCCAGTATTGCAAAAATAAATTATTTCATTAACAATTGTTGTTTAAAATTTGGTGTTTCGGCCTTTCACCGAGTACCTACTCAGTCTTCTTTGAACAGTCATGGAAATTGACTATACTATGATATCACACATCTCATTAAGTTTTTTAGATCAAATTTTGAGTCCATGAAATGGGGCCGTAGTTTTAGGCAATTATCGGCACACGAATTTATGGCGTTACATCAGTTGCTTAGAATGTAATGGCCGTTAACCTAGCTCGAGACTTATCTACTTGGAAACTTATTCCTATTCCTGATTCCCAGAGGTAACATGACATGTAGCAGCCACTGATTGAATTCGGGGTCACACGAAGTTCCCCTAATTTGGCGCCAAATCTAGTTTCGTGAGTTTTGCGCACATATTCATAATGGAAACACAATTTTCCTCGAAAGTTTGATGTTCTGAACTGCTACCCTTGAGACCTTAAGTCATGTCGCCAACCTACCGCAGGGCAATGTGTGAGGGATTTATGAATTGATTGATAACTCTGGGGTATACTTTGTGATGGTAGTAAAATATTTTGAAAGATTTGTATCCTCATCAGTACACTAGTACCTACAAAACCTACCCTAATCATACCCAATAATAATATAATGAAAAAACATAAATTTAAGAGTCAATTTTGAACCTATACACACTAAAGACTATACACACTAAGAGGTGTCTTATATCATATTCATGCAAAACCTTTGCGTAGTTGAGCTTGACCACGTTAAGTTATACAATAATTTCCAACTAATGGCTGCAACATAACGTAACGTAACATAACGTTTTATTTGTACATTTTTTGGCAAGGAATAACGTTATTAAATCAATGTCAATGTACACTCATATTAGCTATGCACTTAGGTGCCGATAATCGCAAGTCAAGGGTAATTAATTAGTTAAATAATATGTTTTAATAAAAGCTTACTTTAAGTAAGATAAGTATTTGTTAGATATTCAACCTCAAACAACGGCCTAGGTAGTTCAGCAATAAACATGTTTGTTTCCCACTCCCAGCACCTTAACGTTTTTACAACAAATGGGAAATGTTTAATTACGATAAAAAAATATCGTTATAGAAGAGCGTGGCTTTGTGATATCACATATTTGCCAATATAGGCATTCTGTAATCCATACTTATATTATAAATGCGAAAGTAACTCTGTCTCTGTCTGTCAATCACGCCTAAACTACTGATCCGATTCTCATGAAATTGGGTATGGAGATATTTTAATACCCGTGAAAGGATATAGGCTACTTTTTCCGCGCATGATGAAAATGACGCATTTCCATGAGAAAATTCAGGTGGGCCGATCGATTTTTTTAATATATAAAAATGTATTGCTGTTCGTTAGTCGCACTAAAACTCGGGAACGGCTGTACCAATTTTAATAATTTTACCCTTGAAATATTTGTGGGAGTCCGGAAATGTAAAAGATGGGAAAATATTGATAGATTGCGAAAACAGCAAGCAGGACAGCGTCTGCCGTGTCCACTAGTCTACACCATCTACAGAGACTACATCATCTTGTAATTCATAAGATTGTATTCGCTTAAGTATGTAATTAAAGATTTATAAACATAACTCAGTCCATACAAAATGCTCGTTGGATGTTAGGAACTTTCTTTTTGTTATTAATTTCCATGAGTTATCAGACCAAATCATAAATTAAAAGTATTTTCTCTCGAGTTTCGTCTTTCAGATGTAAGTCAAGTTTATTAACACTTTTCATTTTTAAATAATTATTAAATTTGCAATTTAAAATTCGTACAAAAGAAGCAATAATAGCTGACCGGACTATTATGAGACAAGCGAAGTGTTATTTCTTACTAACGTCTTTTTTTCAAAAATCATTTTTTCGATCCAATAAGTTTACCCGTAAAATTTAATTTTTTAAAGAAATATTTACAAACTATTTTTATTGTAAACCTAAGAATCCGTAATGAATAATAAGTATCCTTTTCAAAATAAATCATAGCATTATTTAGGTATCAGTATACGATTCTATAACCTGATTTATGGAGTTTTTGGATACAGAGAAAATATCACGTTCACAATGCCGGTAAACAATTTTGATAATGAATATGCTGCTCAGGAAGTAGGAACTTCCTACCAAGTAGAAAGACTTTTTGTCCTAATGTATTTGTAATTAGTGGGTTATTTATTTTATTTACAAGTAAATACAAAATTACACAGTAAACAAACACAATCGACTTCAAAATAACAAACACACAAACGATCTTGTACGACTGTCCGGCCTCGGAGGGCAGCGAGGTGAGCCGTGCTTATGAGCCGTGAGATTCATTGCCGCTAATTAAGTTTACAGCACCCGAATAAAATCTATCTACTGTCTCTAACTAAGTTAACCTTCTTGAATCTAGTCTGTTACCAACCCATAGTCCTATAAGAAGAAGAAGAAGTTAAAGAAGTTAAGAAGAAGTTAAAATACTTACAGTTTACTCGCAATACATTTACGAAAACCTAATTTACGTTCGAAAAAACTTACACTTATTTCCTAAAAATAGCGATTTGCATAACTTCAACACAAGACAAAAAAATAGGCTTGCCGTTCCACATTTTAGGCTTCATAAGGTTGGTCACTCATTTATGGGTAGATGTGTAATATTTTTTAATAAATTACCTGAAAATTTAATTTCATTGCCTTTAGATAAATTTAAAACAGTTGTAAAAGATGTATTAATGTCGAAAGGATATTATAAAATTGATGATTATATAAATGACAAAGATATATGGAAATGTTTAAATGCAAACAATTACAATTATTGTAAATCAATTTTGAAAAGAGGCAATGACAATAGTGACTGAGTTTCTTGCGCCGCTTCTTCTCAGCACTGGCCCAAACTGTCCCGAAGCGGTGGTAGGGTCAATTTATATGTTGGGACGTGTAAAAGTGCTAATTTGTTAGCCTAATTACAGAAATAAATTGATTTTATTGATTTTATAAATTTATTTTATTATTTACGAGCTTTGTGACAAATTGTACACTGTACCCGAATCTGACTTAATAATTCCCTTAAAATTAACAACAGTAATTTTCAGTTAATCAACAGCGACAAGATACTTTTAAGTAAATTGAACAGAACAGAACAGAACCGAACCTACGTCTTCCGTTTTATTTAATCTCAAACTAATGAAACCCAACTCGTGCTTAATTTAAAATTTTAAGCAGCTAAACGGTTCGCTGACATCCCTGCCCTCGGATCAATGATCGAGACGGGATATCTAACATCTAATTTACAACACAAATCCCATGAAAGGCATTGTTGTTTCGCCAGGAAATTACGTGTAGGTGTCAACTTGTTATTTCATATCCGGGGCGTTTGAACTTGGACAATCCTATCTCGTCGCCAATTAGACTCACAATGCAGACAAACGCACAATTAGCTATATATATCGGGTTCCCATGTCATCCAGGTGTGGTGAATGACTGAAACTTTGTTGTGAAAACATAAAAAGCATGTGTCGTGGAAGGAAATATATGTTATCGAAGATATAGAATTGTCAGAAACGGAAATGTAAGCAGATCTTATTCTTGTCATTGGTTCTGGATTAAAGTTCTGTTACTCACCAACTAAGTGCTATTTGTATTTAAATAACAAAAAATCTTTTACCCTTTACTTTTTCATCATTTTTTGTAATAACTTTTCACACTGTCCTCCTCCTAGCTAAAATTCACCTAGGTGATGATAAATCACAACAAAGATGCCTTTTCCAAAAACGTAAAAATGACCCTGATTCCATCATTCATCAGGCCTGGACAGTTTAAAGATTTACTTTATAGCGCTTTAAGTATGACGGTATGTAGGTACCTACCTACCTTCATACCTACATACCTACTCCATAAGACGATAGCTTTGGTCTAGTGGTCTGAGGTCCAGACTACAAAACCGGCTGTCGCAGGTTCGAATCCTGCTGGGAGCAAATGTTTGTGTCATGAGCACGAGAATTTTTACCTGAGTTTATAAATGTATTTAAGTATTTCTATCCGTTATTCTAGCCACCATAGCACAATCTAACGATTAGTTTGGGGCTAGGTAATTGGTGTGTTCGTTGAAACAATTTATAATTTTTTTATTTTTTTGAAGTGAAAACTTCTTTAGCGGCATTGAGCACTTTTGTGGCATGGGTAGAAACTGTGAAACTCGCGTCAGGTCACGTGATGCTGATCGAAAAACCGTAAGACGGTTCAAATAAATCAAAAATGCACAACGTTAATAATCAAGTTTTCACTTCTGCCGGCACTCCCGGAGTGCAACCCGTGGTTTTTTATTATTATTATAAGACCACTTCTTAATCAATCAATCAAATCATTTATTTCGGACCAAGATTAATCCATAGTATGTGTTAGTAACAAAGAAAACTTATAAAATTAGTGTTAATGAAACATAAAAACTAAATTAGGGTGCGGACAAACTTTTTTATAATCGGAGAATAATGATTCTCCGCTACTGTTCTCAGAATGCTGTTGTGACTATCTCTCACTCTTCTGAGCAACGAAGCTGTTTTCTTTCGAATAATCGCGTGGAAGCCGTCAGTGTGGGCCTGCGCAAACATCTCCGATGCACTACAATATCGTGGTAGTCTCAACAGCACTCTAAAAGCATTATTATACTGGACGCGCAGGACATCCATCGATTTTTTGGTGTAATTGACCCACAGATTGCACGTGTACATGCTCTGACAGTACGCCTTAAATAGGGTAATTTTGACTTGATCTGTCCATCGTGCAAATCTGCGGGCCAGCATGTTAGCCCTGACTGATAACGTTCCCGGTCTATATCTACATTGTCTTTCAGGTCATCAGCAAGAAAATGGCCGAGGTATTTAAAAGAGGTTACTTTACTTATTTTCGATCTGTTCAAAAACAGCTCAGGTCCATCTTCCCGACTTTTGCCACTGACCCCAAAGACCATGTACTCACATTTCTTTACATTGTATATCAAACCATGCGAGGCAGCATAAGCTTCAAGGGCCCAGCAGCACCATGTCATCTGCATAGCTGATGTTGTTCACACACCCCACCAACACTACATCCGACACGCCTGCTGCTGAGCTCGCATATGAGAGCGTCCACGTAAAGGTTGAAGAGCCTGGGAGACGTTAGACCCCCCTGTCTTACCCCACACTCCAGCCTATACGGATCACTTAACGTACCGTCCCATTTCACGTGGTTTGTTTGATTATCGTACCAGTATTTTAATAGACCACATATCTCAGAAGGTAAACCTCTGCTTTCCACCTTCCCCCAAAGCACTTTGTACGAGACAAGATCAAATGCCTTGGAGAGATCGAGGAAACAGGCGTACACCGGTGTACTGCGATCTAAGTAGTATTGAACGGTGTTCTTCAAAGTTAAAAAAGCACTTTCAGTTGATAGTCCGATACTACGATAATACTTTTAGAAATCGTGCTGGGGTTCTATCAAGATCTTGTTAAGCTCAACAAAAGCTCTGCGATAGCGCTGTTAATCGGAATATTGTTATATTTTTATGAAATGTTCTAATTTCAAAAAAATGGAACAAAATTACGATAGGCTTATGCTTACAGGCTCTGGAATGCTCTTCCCGAAAATATAAAACAGACTCCCAGCAAATTATCATTCAAGAGACTCATTCGCACCCACTTACTTACTTTATCGCAGCCATCATTTTAGATCTTTCTTTAACAGTTCGTTAATTTTTATTTATTTATTTAGTGTATATATATGTATATATAGTATGTGTATTTTTAAATATTTTATAAATATTATTATTTTTGTGTTTTCTCTTTTATTTATTTTGTCGCACCGCCCACTAATCATTTCTGCTTAGCCCAAAGGTATGACTGGTAGAGAATGCCCTACGGCGTTAAGTCCACCTTTTGTACAAAGTTTTGTTGTGCAATAAAGCTTAAATAAATAGATAAATAAATAAAAATTATACCTTTCAGTAACCGGCAAGCAAAATCGTAAAACAGCCCCTTCTCTGCCTCTTTTAGACGTAGTTACCTACGCAAGTTATTAAATCAGTGGGTAGGTATTTAGTACGCACACTTAAAACATCATGGTTGAAACATTCGCGCTCGTGAGTAACGACTCGCGTTAATTCTAATTCTAGCTAATTGATTTAGCCGCATACAAACAGTTTGAGAGGCGTTTAGCCTGATTGGGTCTCAGTTAGTTACGGGTTTAGTACAGGTTATAATGCGATTAGTTAGCCTATGACTTGCGCGATCATAATTTCATTTTTCGACGTCCACTTTGGTGTAATGGTTAAGAAGTTGACTATTAACCAAGAGGTCACGGGCTCGATCCCCTGTACAAACATATGTGTGCTTGAACATGTCTGTTTGTACTGGACTGGATGTCATATGTATTTATTTGAGTTTAATTGTAATAGCACTGTTGATTCTGATACTTGTAACACAAGTGTTTTAACTTCCTACTTACCACAGAGTCAGATCAATGTATGTGAAGTTGTTGTATATTTATATTTATTTATTTACTTTGTTAAGATTTCGGTATTAATTACCTATTTATGTGACCCGAGTATGTCCAGTGGGTGGACCGACTTGAAACAATTAACTGTTAAAACGTCTTTAGATAGTTAGTGTGGATAATCATAGTCTGATTAGTCAAAATTAGTTTTTTAAAGTCTGAGAATCGGCCTTGAGTTTAGGGAGATTTTCACGGTTGTTCCGTAAAGGCATCTTAATTTACAGCAGCATAGGTACTTCGGTTTGTTGTCTATTTTTAGATGTAAACTCCGAATAAAAACATCTGCAAAAGCTATGTTTTTGCAAGGCGTTCATCTTCATCGTGCAGACGAGGCACGACCTGGGTAGGTACTTACGAAAAGCTAGTCAGGTAGCTAGGCAGATATGTTTGGTTAGTTGTTCATTATGATAATGAGTCTGTGAGCTACGCGAAGGTGCGTCAGAAATAAAAGCCCAAAATACTGAAAATCACGGTTCGGATATATTTTATGATAGTATTTACACCATTGCGACATGCGGTGTCACTCGTGGATTGTTTTGATGAACTAACAAAAGATGTACAAACAAAAAACTCATTACATAACACGTTCTTATATTTGGAATTTTACTTGAAACACAGTGGCCAGGACTCGGTGAATACACGTACATATCCTCGCTTACAGAGTCGAAGTGCGGTTTCTAAGTAAGGGCCTTATATCAGTGGAGACTTAAGCACACTACCTTACCCTTCCAAACTAAAGCACCCTCATAAACCAAACAACCACTGGTGGAAAACGCAACAACAATAGAATTGACTGTATAGAACTAATGACGACCACTTTGGCGTAGTAATGGTCAAAAAGATGTCTATTAACGACTGTGGGTACAGTGCGGGGATCGAACCCGTTTGTGTGCATGAACATATCTGTTTGTACTGGTCTGGGTCTTATATGTAGTTATCTAAGTTTATTTGTAATGCCACTGTTGATTCTGATATCTGTAAAAAAAGTGCTTAAGCTACTTACCACTGAGTCAGATCAATGTATGTGTTATTGTTGTATATTTATTTATTTTAAAAAAAAATAAGACATCTACTATGTCACTTTTGCCGTAACCCGAGGCCATTGGCATTTATTCAAATAAATTAATTCCCCAACCTTGATTTGTCGTCACGTCAACGAGCTATCATTCCTCTTCGTTAACATTGCGTTGCGCAGAGCAGCGCAGAGTGAAATGAGAATGACACATCAAATACCGTAGCGTAGGCGCAGGTGTGTGATGCAAGTTGCTTGCAGACGTATTAGCATAATCTAACGCGCTTGATTCACATTAAGTATACTGATGTGCTATGTACCTTAGGTGTGGGATGGAGATAATCTCAAGTTTTTTTTTTATGACAACACACATTGATCTGACAACGTGGTAAGTAGCTAAGAAACTTGTGTTACAGATATCAGAATCAACAGTGGTATTACAAATAAACTTAAATAAATATAACACCAAGACCAGTACAAACAGACATGTTCATGCACACAAATGTTTGTACAGTGCGGGGATCGAGCTCGCGACCTCTTGGTGACTGACATCAATTGTTTTGACACTAACTAACAGTGTTTTTTTGGGTGAATTTTGTATTTTAGTGTGTAAATTTAATTAATTCTAATTCCAATCGTCAGGGATAGGGATCAATATGAATAATCATAGACGACCACTTTGATGTAATGGTTAAGGAGTTGACTAATAACTCCTTAACCATTACATTTCATTTTTAACACACACACCACAACATTGCCTAATTTACAGCAAATTGCAGTAAAATTGTATTTTGACGAAGATAAACAGCCGAAGCCTTCATGTAATTTGACGTTTATGCACAATAACTGCCAGTTCTACCGCGGCTCATTTAGAATGACAAATGTGCCACTGCATCAAGTGGACATTGGACACAGCGAGGGATGTGGACTGTACTCAAATAAGTATATAATTCTACCACGAAAGGGTAGTTTCTATAATACAAATCATAAAAAACACAAAATTTTCTTTAATAAACAAGGGAATATTTATTTATTTAATAAAATGTAATTAAATATTTCACTCTCAAGTCACGTGACAATGAACACCAATCAAAATTCGTGACGTCACCTGTTGCCAAACAAGAATTTTCACTGTCAATTACTATGGTGTTTGTTGATATTTGGATAATATTATTGTTGTGATTCCTGTGAAATTTCTTCGAAATTCGTTCAATTTTCTTATTGAATCGATTTTTAAAGGCTTTCCCATAATGGACAGTGGATTTATAAAGGCAGATAAGTTCAAATTTGCCAAGAATCGATTGCTTTACGGTGGCTAATTTCTTCGCAACAAATAGTAACTTCTGCTCTGCTGAATTTAGAAATGTGAAGACCTCCATGTAAGTAATATACTCAGGATACATTATAATAGCAATCGTAGGTATTTAAACTGGAAAAGTTATATTGATTAAATTAAATGATTGATGTATGATTTTGAGGTTATGTTTTATCTTTATAACAAATTGTTTCATTTCTTTTTAGCTCCTCGAGGCGGTCATATGGAGACGAAGCTGTGGGATATGTCCAACTTCGTCGAGATTCAAAATTGTGCACAGTTAAGTGCAAAATTTGCCCGGAGCATAAAGTTCGTAGCAAACCATATTCAGCCACTATGGTTGTGGATGAAGAAAACGGTGAAATAGTAAGTGCCGAGTGTCATGATTGTGCTGCTTCTCAAGGAGGTTGCAAACATGCTGTGGCATTCATCATGTGGGTGCATCGCCGGAGTGAGGAACCTTCATGCACTTCTGTAGAATGCTACTGGAAAAAGTCACGTCTAGCAAAGGTTTAAAATTTGTAACATCAAAGGAGCTCTCTAAAGGGAATCCACGAAGTTACCTGCCAGATGCTAGTGTTTTATCTGAATTTTTAAAAGAGGGTAAGGAAAGAAAAATTAAAAATATTCAGTTGTTGAAACACCAGCCGGATTTTCACAAAGATGAAATTATAAAGTGTTCAATGCACCAACTGTGCTTGAAATACAAGGATACTGACTATGAGAATTTTTTGGTAAATGCCAGCTCCTTAATTACTAAGCATACCATAATGGAAATTGAAAAACTCACAAGAGATCAATCCCAAAACAAATTATGGTTTGACTTGCGATATGGACGCATAACTGCATCGAAAGCTTATTCGGTTAGTAAATGCAAAACCCCTGATGGAAGTTTAATTGCCCAAATTATGGGTGGCAAAATTCCTGATACACCTGCAATGAGCCGTGGGCGAAAATTAGAAGATGCTGTTCGCAAAATCGTAGAGATTAAACTTGGAGCAAAAATAGGAAAATGTGGATTAATGATTTCTCAAGAGTATTTGATGATCGCTGGTTCACCAGATGGTATAAGTGATGAATTTGTCATCGAAATTAAGTGCCCAACTAGTGCCAATAATTACAAGAACTATGTTCAGGAAGAACAACCTACAAAATTATATTATGCACAAGTGCAGTTACAAATGTTTTTGTCTGACAAGAAAAAGAGTTATTTTTGTGTAGCAGATAATAACTTTGAAACCAATGAATATGTGAATATCATTTGTGTTTACTTGGATGTTGATTATGTTAATAATTTACTAGTTCAACTTTCAGCATTTTGGAAAGAGTATGTCTACCCATTGTTGAATAAAAGTGTACAATAAAAAATTAAACAATACTTTCCGTTAACCATGTTTTATTTTCAAACAGCCTTTCTAATATTTAAAATGATAGTTACTGTTTCACGGAAATTGTGGAATATTCAACAGTTACACTTAAATTTTATTTAGACTACTGAACCGATTTGAATGAAACAAAGCTCAGAACCATCTCGATTAAATTGGCTTCAAAATAAAGAAAACTGCATTAAAATTGGTCCAGCTATATGGGAACTACGGTGCCACAGGCAGACATACAAAAGTCTATTTGTATGTCACACTTTTAATACTCTCCTTTTTGTAGAGGGTTAAAACATTACATAGTAAAACTTAAGTCTAAACCTATTAGATATGATTCTCATCATCCTATAGTATAAGTCCCACTGCTGGGCACAGGCTTCACCTCAACTATGAGGTGGTCCGAGCCACACTCCACCACGCGGGCTCAGTGCGGATTGGTGGAGGGGTGGGTGTGTGTAAGGTAAGTGACCAATCTTACTGTCAGATGTTATTTAGCCGCGCGAGGGCCTCTGACTAGGCTAACGGCTAATATCTATCGATATTAACCGGGACCAACCGCTTAACGTGCCTTCCGAAGCACGGAAATACTTGTAAATAGACGTCACTTAAATGGTCAGAATGGTCACCCATCCCAGACATGACCGCGCCTTAGGTTGCTTAACTTTTGGTATCACTACCAAAGCGCTGCAACCACTGCGCCACAAGCACCTTATTAGGTGTGATGATTGTAATCAAACTAAACATGGTCGTTTTTGTACGTGGAACGTGAATAAATAGTTTTTAGGTATTTTAATAGTAGTACTTTCACACTGCGGCACCGCACAATATTTATAAAATTTAGAATCCATCTTAGTAGCACAAAACTACGAAATAGCTTTCTTTTACATACAAATTCGACAACGTTTTGGAACAGGTGACATCACAGCGGTATTTTGACAGGTTCGTTCGTTCTGGCGCGAAATTTGTAATACAATTTTAAATAATTAATTTTAAAGGTATTTGTTGTATTAAAAAAATAAATGAAAATATTTAGTGCTATTTTTGGTACTTATATATGGTTTTAAACACTTTCCCAAAAATAGTCCACATCCCTAATAGGGATGTGCAAACATTAGCGCCTGGTCATAATTCACGCGCAATTACGCCTGTCTCGCCCATTGAATATGTATTTAGGGGCAAGGGGCAATTGGTGGACAATCAGGTCAATGTGCGCGAATTGTTTGAGCTCCAATTGATCGATGAATTATTGGAAATCGTTTTTCCACTTGCTAAAAATATTATTTAAACAAGACATAGATGAAGGGTGTTATAAATTAGACCCCTGTCGGTTTTAGTGTGTATATTATTATATGTTTGTGTTGGTGTGTCTTTGTGTGTGTCTGTCTGTGGCATCGTAGCTCCTGAACGGCTGGATCGATTTCAGTGCGGTTTTTATTTAATTTTATTTTATTTATTAACACAAAACAGTTTACAGTTGTAGAGAAAAAATACTAGTGATCTTATCGATAAGCATCTGCTAATCGGTATGAAATCAGATCGCCCACACCACTATCTCACCTACGACGCTCTCTGCAACCGCTTACAATAGTATTGCGAGGGTGTAGCCTCCTCGTGTGAGCCATGGGCCTGCGCCTGCGCAATGTCCCAATCCGGATCGTCTTGTGCAAGAGACGTGCTACACTTCACTGCTTTCTTTGTGGCATCTTTTATGCACACCACAAGTTAGCAACTTTCAGATAGGACACCCTCCAGCAGCACCACAAAAAAAATATTACCTATTTTTAAACTGGACGTGGCAAAATTTCGTTCGTTCGTGGCAAAAGAGTTGATGTTTTGGGTTAACTGCTTGTGGGCTCTATGTAAAAGGCATTAACGAGTTAGGTTAGTAGGACCACAGTTAAAAGAATACCCTACAGTATATCATTTTAAAAGCAACTGACAAATGAGGAAATTTAATTTAGCCAAGACAGAAATCGAACAGGAAGGTCACCTTCTTTGAACATATGCAGAGAGGTTCTCAATATGAGTTTTTAAGACTGATCCTCGAAGGCAAGATTCCTGGCAAGAGGAGTCACCAGGCCGACCAAAGAC
Source organism: Pyrausta despicata (assembly GCA_963921415.1). NCBI lineage: Eukaryota > Metazoa > Arthropoda > Insecta > Lepidoptera > Crambidae > Pyrausta > Pyrausta despicata. The sequence continues at coordinate 14,556,126 of OY992865.1, read as the reverse complement.
AAAATGGAAAGATGACATCAAGGACTGGACCAAACTTCGTTTTTATGACCAGCTAAAAAGAGCCGCTCAAGACCGCATCGGTTTCTACATGCTGACCTCCAAACTTCAATTTGAAGATGGCACCCCATGATGATGATGAGAAATCGAACCGGCGTCAGACGGACAGACAGACATTGGCAAGGCTATTATAAGGTCGTTTAATAATTTCCTAAAAAAAAGAATCAATTTTCTAAAAATGTTACCTGATGGTGGTATAACATACTTGAATTAGTTGTCAACCCTACTTGGTTTGTTGTAGGTAGTTTCATTTTAGGCGTGAATTCCACCTTTTATACAAAGGTTTGTTGTGCATTAAAGCTTCATAAAAATAAATTTCCCGTCTATTACCAGAACTGCTTTAAAATCTCTAATATAAAATTCTCGTGTCATTATGTTCGTTCCCGTACTCCTCCGAAACGGCTTGACTGATCCTTATGAAATTTTGTGAGTACATTGAGTAGGTCTGAGAATCAGCCAACATCTATTATTCATATCCCTTAGTGATAAGGGTTGTCCACAATAATTTATATGTCAATCAACTTTTGCCGGGTCAGCTAGTAGAAATAAGATTTTATTACTCACTGACCACTAATCATTTTTCTTTTTCGTACCTTTCACTCGCTACCTCCTGCCTCCCAGGCCAATGGCATCGCTAAACGCGCAATTTTCCACCCTGGTTCTGGGACGCACCACTAACCGCATACAATGGCTTGCCTCACCGATTCACGCATAGACACTTATCGCCGTTCCGCCGGTTTGGGCCTTTAAGTGGCCTGCTAACACGAGATTTCGATAGAACTGCTATTGATACTGGTTGCAACATCATACGAGTGGCAGTAGACATGCGGTCACCGCTAGAAATTTGGTCTTCGGGCTGGAGAAACAATGATGCAATAAATAATCAGCGGTCAAAGCTGAAAAAGAGGATTATTTTGCTTTAAATTTCCACTAAACGACGCCAGCGCAGGAACCAAAATACATCTCCACTGTAATCACCTGAAAAAGATATAACTGGAAGTCGCAGGACCTTACAGTACCTACAACTCACAACGTGACACAGAAGATGCATCTGGAATCAAACACCAACAAAACACTCGACGCGTTTCGCCACTACACGTGGCATCCTCAGATGTCGTCGCTTGTTGATGTTGCGTCGAGTGTTTTGTTGGTCTCGGTGTTCTGATTTCAGGTGCATCTTCTGTGTCACGTTGTGAGTTGTAGGTATTGTAGGTCCTGCGACTTCCAGCAGTTCCAGCTCTAGCTTTTTCAGGTGATTACAGTTTGATGTATTTTGGTTCCTGCGCTGGCGACGTTTAGTGGAAATTGAAACCAAAATAATCCTTTTTTTTCAGCTTTATGTTTACGGTTATCGCTAGAATTTCGGTCTTTGGATTGGAGAAACAATGATGCAATAATCAGCGGTCAAGATTGCTACCTACTCAATTGTCCGTGTGATACAGCTATTACCTACTTAATTATACAGGGCGTTCCACAGAGAAACGTTGTGTGGAAGCCCTAAACTACATCTGAATTCTAAAATGGACGGCATTGTAACGGTCTAAAAGTGCGCCACCAACTTCAAATATTCTCGGGAGATTTAATTAAAATTATTTCCTTAGTATTTCCCTAGTATTTGTACTATTAGCAAGGTAGCAAAGTGCTAGTGTGTGTAATTAAATCAAGGCCAGCCAACTCTTCAACAACTCAACTCAACAATATACTTTTTTGGCCAACCCGTATGGCTGATGTGTTATGGAATGAGTTAGGGTGGAAATTGAAAAATAACAGATCTTGACTAGATTTCATTTATAAATTACACAGTCCCAATTAACATCTATCTAATGTAACACAAAATAAAAACACAAAACACTGTTATGAAATTATTACTTTTGACTAATTAACTGAAATTAGTTTACAAATAGAATATGGAACTGCATATTATGCTACTTTCTAACTAAATACTATGTCAACCAACAATACATATAAAATGGAATGCATTAAATTTTACTGTACTTCCATAATACCAGTAAATTACAATCTTTTTATAATAACTCAGTCTGTATTTTTTTAAATTCTTCGTTTTATTAATATATCTTTTTTCTTACATATTTCATTTGGTTCTTACATATAAAGTTCATCAATAAATAACATTAAACAAATCACAACGTTAAACTGATTACAAATCTACCTATGTACACTATTCCAAATACTGGGTGGGCATTTATAAGTTTGTTAATACTTAATAGTACTCATCTTCAGACTCAAAAGCCGGAATAGATGTATTGGAAATGGGTTTTAATGCAACATCCTGAGTCCAATAGTAATACAAGCTGGCTCGATACCCCTCCCCACTGCCTCGGAAATACTTAAACGGATATCTTTCATCAGTTGGTATGACCTTAATGTTACTTTTCACAGGTTTGGGCACATCTTTTCGAGTTTGCATCTCTGTTGACAGGTCCGGGTTATTCTGCACAGAATGTTCGGTGAGACACCTAAGGTACAGCAAAGATGGGTGTTGGTCTAGCTTTTTTATTTGGCTATTTGTAAGCACAATATCTAAGTCTAAGAAGCGTAGGGAGGTCAAAGTTTCTGCTAGTGTAAGAGCTCCTTTAGCTGTCAAACGACATTTCCACAGTTCAAGGATGCGGAGCGAAGGCAGCCTGTGTATCAGAGGCGCGATGTGTTCGTCTCCAAACCAGCTCATGCTCAGGACCAGTTCTTCAACATGCTGAGGTATACGGTCCAGAAATGTGGATAAGGACCGCGTGCGGACCATTCGCGCGCCAGTAATGTGCAGACGGCGGAGCTGGTGTGGTCTTGTGGCTGAGAGGATGCCAGCGCCAGTCATAAGCCAGCAGGAGTACAGCTGAAGTGACGTAAGCCCATCACACTGCCCTAGAGCTGCATAAGACGCGTCATGCAACTCATTACAACGCAGAACTAGATCGCGAAGATGATGCTTTCTAGCTCGCAACAGAATCAGCAGTTCCTTTCGAGGATAATACAGTGATCTGCCATACATGTAAAGAGCCCTCAATCGCGCTCCTGAGGCCAACGCCTTTAGAACCTTATTAGATACGATCTCGTTTATGACCAGTGACTCCAACTTAAGCATCACAGGCAGCATTTGCACGTCTAGCACGCGGTCTCGTAAAAATATGTCAAGATGCTCCAAATGTGTTAAATTGTTGAGTAAAGTGATATGTTCCGGACCAAATGGACTGACAGCGTAGATAGTGAGGTCTCGGAGGTACGGAGCTACTTTAGGAGTGAAAAGAAGGAAAACTCTGAATGGAGTGATGCGTGTTAATATGCGGACGGAGCGAGTGCGTCGGTTCATACGATCTAGATCTTCAGGCTGCTCCACGCATAAAGCGTGGTGCTCGACAAGCGCTTCCCACCGTGAACATACGTGCCGAACGCAACCAAATAAATCCCGCGACGGCAAATGGTCAAAAATCATCAACAAAACCTCGTCAGGAAAGTTCTCCATTTTGGTGGTGATTATTAATGTTTTAAATCTTTTGTAAATGTAATTTTGTAAGAAAATATAAACTTCATTTCTCTAGGCACAAGTTTTACGCTATTTCAACCGAGCGATCATTTTTAATTTCATTTATTAATTATTTGTGAAAACAAACATGAAAATAACCTCGAAATCACAACAACAACATTTGATTTTTTTTTTTTTTTTTTTTTTTGTTCCGCAAGGAACAGGCTAAGGTCCAGGACCATGCTGCCTAGTCATTAGTATAGTATTTAATTCTTTGGTAATATAATCCAAGTTTACGTCTTCAGTAAAAAAAAACCTAATAGTACAACAGTCAAATCCATTATTCAAAACATACAGTTATTCAGATTAGAAAATCTTTTGTAATAATTTATAATATTTGATCGTCTAACAAACAAAAACGTCGTGTTTGGAACAACCAACAGTCAAGTCCGATAAATGTCAATGTCAAATCCTTTTTCACACAGAGTCTGTACAAAAACAAAACCAATAACCAAAGTAAACTATGAACCCTTTGGTAACCAAATTAGACAACAAAACAAGAAAAGACGAAAAACACATTATTAAAATCAGATAACTTTTAACACAAAACCACTATATAATTACAAACAGGCGATGTTTATAATCTTATGGTAGCTTTTATTCACAATACAATTGGACAAATCTAGATTTGTCCAACTGTACTATGAATAAATTTGAACAAAGGAACATATGTCAAACTATTTACAAGAAGATCCTGGATAGAGCGCGGTACCAAGTTCGATCTACCATAAATTTCAATCAGCTCATCCATTAGCACAAGGCGCTGAATGCCAAAGGATGAGCAACGGAAAAATATGTGGGACAGGGATTGCTCTACTTGGGAGTTACAATGATCACAATAAGGACTATGGACTATTTTCAAGCGGAAGAGATGATAGTTTAAACGACAGTGTCCAAAACGAAGTCTTAGAATGGTGGTATAAAATTTCCTATTAAAATAAGAACTAAATTTGCAGAACCATGGCATGGTTCCTATGGGGACATTATATGTGGCATACCACAGGCCCTTGTTTTCAATTTGAACTGTGTAATTCCAATGCCTTTTCCAAATATCGATAAACCTTTTCTTTAGGAGAGGGACTATATCTGTGCAAGGTACAGAGATATCAAGATGACTACTAGAATCAGGGACAGTGGTAGAAAAATTTGTTATAGTCCTAGCTAAAAAGTCAGCCCTCTCATTTCCTAACACACCAACATGAGAAGGAACCCACATAAATTCAACTTTAACATTGTGTATAGTGAACAATTCAAGCCAAGATTCCTTAATTAAATAAATTAAATAGTTAGTGTTAGCATTAAACTTGTTATTTCTCATACTTACAAGAACACTCATGCTATCACTGACTATTAACCACTCACGACAACCATTATTTTTGAGTTTTATGTGTTTTAAGGCAGCAAGAATAGCCACAGCCTCAGCTGTGAATATACTTGTATTTGAATTTATTTTGTACCCAATGCCAGTATTTAGAAACCTGTCAAAAATAGCAAATGAAACGGCAGCCTCAGTTTTAGACCCATCAGTATACATGAATCTATAATCAATAAACTCTGATAATTTACTATACACATCTTCTTTTGAGGATAAACTGTGATCAATAATAATGTTCATTGCAGGAAATTTGCTGTGAAAGGCTCCCTGATAGCATGGAAGCAAAGATGATCTATGGATATGCAGAGTATCAAGAAAATTTACAAATTGTGGGAATCCCTGAAGTATATAGAGAGGATGATGAATGGATGGTGGAGGAGAATTTTTTAAGTTTAAAAGTAGGTGATTATTACTTTTGCTATATAGTTTTAATAAAAACCGTTCCTTCAAGTAAGAGAATCTGATACTTAGTGGAGGTAAATTACACTCAACTTGCATTGAATTGATAGGAGTGCTTTTAAATGCTCCAGTTATGAGTCTCAAGCTTTTGTTTTGAATTTTATCCAAAATATCTACTAACCTACTATCACCAGCAAAGCAGAGAAAACCATATTCAAAATGGCTACGAATCAAAGATTTATACAATAGCAGCAATATTTTGGGATCAGCTCCCCAGGACGTTCTACACAATGATTTCAAGATATTAAATGCTTTATTAGCTCTTAAACTTATTAAATCAATGTAATTTTTCCAAGAGACATTATGAGTAAAAGTTACACCTAAAAACTTAGCATCATGGGAGACAGAAATTGGAACTTTATTGTAATAAACAGAAGGAATAATGTTGCTATCCTTACCAAAGATTACCATTTTAGATTTTAATGCATTTATATCAAGATTCAAATGATAGAAATATTTACACAACCCTTCCAATGACCTATTGAGAATGTTAGTAATATCTGTTATTTTTTTTCCAGACACATAGACAACCAAATCATCTGCAAATTGGAGGCTTTTCACTTCTGAACCCAAAATCATATTAAGACGGCGAATATACAGTATGAATAATAAAGGAGAGAGAATTCCACCTTGACAAACTCCAACTGAAGCAAATCTGGGACCATGCAATTGACTATTATGCTTAGCGTAAACTTCCCTTTCAGTCAAAAAATTATAAACCCAATGAACTATTTTGTTTGGAATCCCAACAGAAAGCAATTCTGAAGATAGTACATCAATATTGACACTATTGAAAGCTCCAGCGACATCAAAGAATACTGACACTAAAAATTCTTTTTTATCTTTACTCTTTTGGATATCAAGTTGAAGCTGACAAATGCTTTCACGAGCTGACGACCCCCTACGAAAACCGAATTGATTAGCAGGTAATAGGTTATTTTGTTCTACATAGAATTCCAGCCTTTGTTTTAGCAACTGTTCAAATACTTTTCCTACACAAGATGTTAGAGCAATAGGACGATAAGAATCAGGATTTGACCGCAGCTTATCAGGTTTCAATATGGGTACTAAGCAGTCAGTCTTCCATGAATGAGGAATGTCATTTATCAGCCAAAGTTTATTCAATATTTCGAGAAAAATGTGATGACCCTTTTCACTCAACTTTTTCAACATAATATAGGGAACACCATCTAAACCAAAAGCACTATCCTTTCTAGAGTAAATAGCAGTCATTAGCTCTTGTAAGGAAAAAGGTCTGACTAAGAAGTTATTTACAGAGTTACTTTTGCTGTCTTGTGAAAGATTTGATTGTTTATTTACATAGTCTGGGGTATACTTCTTCAAAAAATCTGGAACCCAGTCATCATCGGTATTGCTCCAAGAATATGTTCTGTTAAATTTTCGCATATAATTCCAGATTCTCGACAGAGGAGTACATCGGTTAAAGGAGTTACACAATTCAATCCAGCTATTAGATCTCTCTTTTTTTAAAGTAAGTTTTTTAAAAGCTTGCAATTTTTTAAATTCTATATAAGTTTTGTCACATGGATTATTTTTAAAATTAACGTAAGCAGACTTAGACTTTTGTACTGCATCTGAACATGACTTATTCCACCAAGGAAGAGGAGGGTTTTTAAAAGACTTCCTGTTGGAAGGGTTAGTAGAAGAAGAGACAGACACATTCTGAATTGGCAGAGATTTATCAATAGAAGAGTGCAAAATTTTAAGAAAGGCAGCATATGCTTCTATTGGAAGAAAATTTTGAACCTGAAAATTAGACAACTCTAAGTCTACATTTTGCGCATACATTTTCCAATCTACCATTTTAAAATTAGGGTAGATTGGCAAAAGTGTGCTATTATTTACAAGACCATTATTTACATTATTAATATTTACAGAAACTTTTATAATTACAGGAAGATGATAGCTTCCCAGAGGATCATTATGTACTGACCAGTCACAAGAAAGAGCCAACGATGGAGAAACCAAAGACAAATCTAGGGCACTTGGGCGCCACGTCAAAGAACCAACAGTTGTCACTTCGCCATTATTTAATAAAATCAAACCATTGTTATCAATAACATCCAAAATATCTCTACCTCTTGAATTAACGAAATTGCATCCCCATGCTGTGTGGTGAGCATTAAAATCACCAGCAAATATCATTGGTTCAGGTACTGATTGTATTAAAGATTCAAAATTACCTTTATTAAAAGGTGGTGTACAGTTTGGTGGACAATAAAAACTTACAATACTTATTTCTTTCTTATTTACAATAACTCTTACACAAATGTTTTGTAAAGAATTGTCTGAATATGTGTTTATTTTTTTGTAACTTAAACTATGATGAATTAGAATGGCTACGCCATTATGCTTATTGCCAATATCGTTTCTTTCTATTTGATAACCTTTTATGGTAAAGTCTTTAATAGGGCTTAGCCAGGTCTCAGATATTATTGCTACATGTATATTGTGGTCATAAAGAAATTGGGTAAGTGAAAGCTTATTACTTATAATACTCTGGGCGTTCCACTGCATGATGTTAAGATCCATTATCAGGAGAAGAAGTGGTATTTCTGAATGTTTGATGTAAGATGTCTTTTATTGAAGTGAAATTAATAGGATTTTCTTTTTGGTTTAAAACAATTTTTGTGATTGCATTTGTCAATAAATTCATAAAGAAATCAGATTTTGTTAAATTTTGTATTTGGGTTTCGATATTTCTAAAAGTTAGTTGTGGGAATGCATTTTCATTGAAAAGTTCTGAATATTTTGTTGCTCTGGATTTTATTTTATTTTCTTCAATTTTTGCTTTCTTTTGAGGGCAAGTATTAGAAATAGAGATGTGGTTTCCACCACAGTTAGCGCATTTAGCATTTTTGGGGTCCACCTTACATGCTTTAAAATTGTGGTTACTCTCTGTACATATTGAACATACTTCGGCGTTTCTGCAATATTGTGCAATGTGGCCAAACTTCATGCATCGAAGACATTGCTTTACTGGAGGTACATACACGCTTACCTCATGCCTCCAGGAATCCAAGTATACATACTGAGGGAGTTCTGTTGAGGCGAACGTGACGGCGACTGTCGGCGTTGGTTGGTACGAGACCGCACCATCCTCGCTCCGAACACGACGCATGAATCGCCTTACCTGGATTATGTTTCGAGAGCTACCAATTAAGGAAGAGATCATTTTGTTAGATAAATCTATAGGGACTGAGGTAATGACCCCTGTCACCTCTGTGTCGACAGCCGGTATAGTGGCCTTTAGGCCCAATTCGTCAAGCATTTTTTTGTTTTGCAAAAATACATTTGCGTTGTTGGAAAGATCAAAAGTTATGCCTATCTTGTATTTATTGATCGATTTTAGATGAAGTATGCCGGTAACGCAGTATTTGCGTATGGCATGTGAAATGGCGAGGCGGTCCTTATCGGTAAATGTCTTTTTGTCGTCAATGTGTGATAGAAACACTATAAATTCAGTTTTTTTAGTATTTTCAGGATACTTTCGTGTGTATCCTGGCACTTTATAAACTTGGTACTTTTTACTAGTGTCCTCATCATCCGAAGAAGTCTCCATTACTGGCCCATCAGGTGGATCCTGTTTTTTCCGCTTTTTGACTCCACCCATCTTCAGAACACAGTATTAACTACATGCACAACTATTTCACTAACTATAATACACAATATTTACACAGAAAGCTACAAAATATACAATTTTACAAATTAATTTCAAAACTAGCACAAAATTGGGCGCCTTTCTTGTTCAAGGTTCCCGCGCTTTTTCTCCAACAACATTTGAATACTTTCAACAAATGTCAAATAAAGCAATGTCAATCTGACAGTAGGTTTTACGTTCAAAAACAGTCCATTCATTTGTATCTGCTATGAGCTCACGCACGGAGCTCGTCGTGTCTTGTGTATTTGACCTAAAATATTTTTTTTTTATCACCTGACTAGCCTGAAGGTAGCCATTGATAGATGACACAAAAAATGACATAAAAGAAAACCAAGAGACAGACAGCTGACTGTCATTTTGAATTTTGTTGAGGATTTCGGTACACACAAAAAGCAATTCGTAAATATAATAAATAGTGTTTCGAATTGTTTTTAGTATGTGTATGCATAAATAATGCGTCTGCCAATCATCAGTTTAATTGGACGTTTAAATTTGAGGCCGTTTCGGTACCAGGCAACTAAGTCATTCAGCAGCGATAATGTGCAAACCAAGATAAGCGAGGAGAAATTTGCAGGTATTTAACTATTTTTTACTTCCCTCACCATCTATCTACCTTTCCTACTAGCATAAGTAACTACTTAGTTCATTCGTAAAATATTTGAGGGTAAAACTTTTCGGTTTCATTTTTCTACACCGCACCAAGAACGTTACGACGTTACTAAATGTCCGTAAATCTGCCTCTGATTCATAAAGGTGATGTACTAAAGTTCTAAGGTAAGCAAAAACTTGTCTCATTTTCAGGGGACCCAAGCCACATAGAGTGTCTGCCGTCATGGAAGGAAGACGAAGAGCCGGAGCTTCGAGCAGCAGTCGTGCGCGACATGCAGGTGCTTTCACTCTCATTCACACACACCTCACCCACATTTCACTCACACCAAATCATTACCTTCATATCAGCCTGTTACAGTCCACTGCTGGACATAGGCCTCCCGCACGATCTCCCGCCCTTTGCATCCAGTCACTACCAGCTGCCTTCTTCAGGCAGGCCTCTCTCACTTCGATGTACTTGCGCGCTATAATAGCCTACTCTCGCCCGCACCGACGGCGGTGCGAATTCAGTGGGCTGCCAACAACCGTCAGACGCGCTCACGACGCACTATAATTATTCGTGTTACGCTTACGATCAATTTAGTTTTCATACGAACCAAATTAGTAATCTGTGCTTGTTAAACGTTAGCTTTATTTAAGATAAATAGTTTTTGAGTTATGAATGAGGAAGTCAAAAGTGGCTCCAAATGGTTCGTGTAATACCTATTACACACGGTGCTGCTTGCCAGTTCTGTTAGCTTGATCTTGGCTTGACACGCTACTGCGTGTCTAAATATGCTTTTATTTTCCTAATACACAATAGGGTATTTGACGGATTTTTTTATTGATTTAAAATATTTATAGCAACACAACATAGGAAGGTACTTATTTTTAAATACCTTAATTTCAGCGATAAAGAGCATCAGACTTTCTAATTAGACATGGAGAGTGCTACCAGTCAGTGACGTCACATGCTCGTAGCGCCATACTCTCACCGTAGAAAATTTCGTTTTAGAAAGAGATAGCAAGAGTCACAATTAAGTAGCTCATAATTCGCTTGTCTTACCTAATACAGGCTGAATTTCTTATTTCACATTTTTATTCAATAATATTATATTATTTCAACAACAGTCAATCAAATACCATTTTAGGAAAATGTCGTTGAAATATTTTTACCGAAAGTGTCCAACCCTAGTTCGATTGTCTCAACGTCTCACGTCACGTGGTCTCGCGCAGCTGAAAAGCAATAGTGACAATGTACTCAGAGTTATAGGTGCATTTTTGTACGCGGCAGAAAAAGTAGTCTATTACCGCTGTAGGTATCGAAATTTTTCAATGGAGTGATTTATCTGTTACGTAGTAACTATTTAGTAATCTGTGCTTCAGGTCATCTGTCCATCTACTTACCTTAATTATTTTAATTTAAAATAATTCTAAATTATTTTGTTCCTTGGTCCTATTTAACAAACCGTAAGGGAATGAGCGAGTAATTCTCAACACAAGTGTCTATGACAACTTAATGGGAATACTCAACAAAATGTGTGTAAAAAGACTTTGTGCAATCAATGAATTTTTATTTATTTATTTATTTAGGTGCTACCCGACTTCGTAACAGAGGAGGAGGAGGCCAGTCTGCTCGCCGAGCTGGAACCCGTGCTGAAGAGAATGAGATATGAGTTTGATCATTGGGACAATGTGAGTTCAATTCTACTTCTTCTCAGCACTTGCCTAATTGTCTGTGTTTTGTCTTTGTGTTGTGTGTCAGTAGTAATTTTTTTTTATATGATTAACCAGACATTTGGCCGCGATCTCACCTGATGGTAAGCGACGATGCGACCGAAGATGGATCCTGTCTGGCTATTAACAGCCTATTCACTCTTTTCTTGAAAGCATCCAAATCGTAATGTTCCGGAAATATTTTAGGCGGCAGCAATTTCCACTCCCTAGTCGCACGCATAAGGAACGTAGATGCAAAACGTTTTGTACGTAATGTATCTAGAAGATAAGAAGACATCAAGTATTTCTATTATCCATTATCCTAGTCACTAAAGCACAAGCTAATATTTAGTTAGGGGCTAGGCGTGAATTTTTTTTAAAATCTTCTATTGTAATGCAGCTAGATTTGGCCAAACAGTGCAGTTTGTGTACACTTATTAAACCTTCTTGGATTCAATGTTATTATAGAAAAGATGATAACTTATGCAGGAGTACAACTTTATTATTATGAATCCTCTGATATAAAAAATAACATGTCATTCAATGTCTTCAAGACAAAATTAGCTCAGTATATTATTGAGCATGAATCACTCATTTAAATACTTGCAACTTAACTAACCAGGTTAACTAACCAATAATTATTCTATTTACTAGGCGATAAAGTTAGTTTTATAAAACTAACTTTATCGCCTAAATAGAATAATTATTTATTGTGTATGAGTGTGTGCGTGTGTGTACTGAATAAAAATCTTATTTTACACTATTGTGTTATCTCGACGGCGAATGCATTGAAATCTTTTGAAAGTATTGTTCTCATGTAAGTGACCTAGTTAATAAGTCTCAGTGATAATAAACTCTCCTCCCCTCCTACTCTCTCTGCCTACTCCTTTGTCCCACTTGCCGAGAATATTCTGCCTGGACATGAACTACCATGGCCGATCTGGAAGGCCTTAAACAGGCTTCGGACTCAGGTTGGTCGAAGTAAGGAGAACATGGCCAGGTGGGGATTTACGGCAAGCTCCGATGTGGACTGTGTTTGCGGTGCAGTGCAAACTATGGCACACTTTACATCGTGCCCGGCGTGCCCCAACACCTGCACGCCAGCGGATTTGATGAACTGCAGTCGATCCGCAATACAAGTGGCTGAATTCTGGGCTGCCACGATATAATTTGTCGTGTTCCATCGACACCCTAAGAAGAAGAAGTAAATCTAAGAAAGTTGTGACTTATTTTATAATTCTTCAGGCAATCCAAGGCTTCCGTGAGACAGAGCGAGGCACGTGGAACGAAGCGAACGCGCGGATCTTGTCTCGCGTGCGCGCGGCCGCCTTCACGCGGGGCGAGGCGCCGCTGCCGCACCAACATGTGCTCGACCTCGCCGCTGCGGGGTTCATCAAACCTCATATCGATGCTGTTAGGGTGAACAAAACTTAGTGTATTTAGCGCTACTGATTTCGAATTAGGAAGCTAAAGGGAAGCGCTTCCTACCGACCAGGAGTTATGGTCGATAGACATCATCTTGATTTGTCTATCTATATTAATCTGGATCGAAAACTTATATACCGCGGTTCATGTGCAGTACTAGGCCGGTACCATTTGGCCGGTACTAGGCTAACTGCGCCATCTAGCCTATGAAGCTTGCTGTTGTGCTTGCCGTTAGTTACTTGTGATGGCAATTGGAAGAGGTGTACATATATTAATAACTAGCGGATCCCGCAGACGTTGCCCTGCCCATTGTTTTTTTTTTCACTTTTTCTTTTTAAAAACCATCCCCGTACTTTGAGTAATATCATAAAAAAAGAATTCACTAAATTGGTCCAGGCCTTCCTGAGTTATGCGCTTACCAACACTTTATGCGATTCATTTTTATATTATAGATAACTATTAATTGACTGCCTCGTTGGCGTAGTGGCAAAAGTTTCTGCCTTACATCCGAGAGGGCCTGGGTTCGAATCCCAGATCGAGCCAAAATTGTTACTGAGATTTTCTGTCATGAATTTCTCAAAAATAGCTCGGAATCGAAAAGTTGGCGGTGTGACACCTCCGTGCCTCGGTGCGCACGTTAAGCCGTCGGTCCTGCGCCTGATCTCTCTCCGGTCATGTCGGATTGCCGTCTCACCGAACTTTGAGAGAGATAGAACTGTGAGTGCACCTGTGTATTGCGCTCACACTTGTGCACTATAATATCTCCTGCGTAGTTAGCTGATTTCTGTTGAGATTGGCCGCCGTGGTCGAAATCGGCCAGGAGGACTATTGAGTATTAGTTGTAGGGTATTTATATGACACTAGTCTGTATGACTATAGTTCTCCACCGATTTATGTTCAATCTCTTGAAAATAACCCATGCTTTATAATACAATTCAAGCCTTACAAATTACATCACCACAACCACTTTGGTGTAATGGTCAAAAACTTGACTATTAACCAAGAGGTCGCGGGTTCGATCCACACACTGGAAAAACCTTTGTGTGCATGAACATGTTTGTTTGTACTGGTCTGGATGTTATATGTATTTATTTATGTTTATTTGTAATACCACTGTTGATTCTGATATCCACTGGGCACAGCTAGTTGTTCAACTGAAATTACCAATTTTTAGGGTTCCATACCTCGAAAGAAAAAAACGGAACCCTTATAAGATCACTTTGTTGTCCGTCCGTCCGTCCGTCTGTCAAGACCGCTTTTCTCAGGAACGCGTGGAGGTATCAAACTGAAATTTCTATATGACACTTAGGTCTACTGTCCCTGGAAGCTGTAGAAAAATAAACCTTCTAAGCCAACGCAATCAAAAGATACAGCCATTTAGGCTGCAAATTTCCGCAAATTTTCGAAACTCGCACGGGAATCAAAACCTACAGGGTACTTCCCGTAAACTTAGAATCTTGAAATTTAGTACGAAATCACGTCTTATAGTACAGATATAGAAATTACGAAAACCGTAAATTTTCACTTTCATCATATAAAAAAAAATTGACAATTTTGAAAATTTCAAAGTTACTACTCCCTATCTACAGGTTTGAACGGAACCCTCGGTGCGCGAGTCCAACTCGCACTTGACCGGTTTTTTTTATTTTTAACACGCTTTTATTAGCGCGGGGTGTATGTATGTATGTAACGGAATCTTTGAGCTCAACTTTCACCAACTTCCAGAAATCGAATTAATTTGAAACTTTGCACACATGCATCCAATAATTTGATAAGTTTTCTATTAACTAAAATATTAAAATAAATAATAGTTAAAAAAAACTAAAAACACGCTTTTATTGCTACTACATTACTAAAAATTCTAAAAAGAGAAAATAATTTCTGAGTACAAAGAATTTATATTACAGCAGATTAAAAAGCGTGGGGTGCTTGTTATAGTATACATATGTTAAAATCATTCTGTCCACGCGCGATGCGCGTGGGCAGATGACGCATCGGGCGCTACGGGCGCGGCGAGGGGCGACGGGGCGGCGGCCAAGACGCCCCGCGAAGCGCCACCACTTGACCATCGAGCGGCGCGTACGACACCCGCGTCTATCCGACTCATTGTACCGCGACACCTTTACCAATTAAACCTATGTCAAATACAGTCCGCCTTATATTTTATAATACCACCACCACCAGCTCGTTCAATCCTATTAGTGGCAACTATAAAAATAGATGTATGAAAACGACATAAAGTGCACCTCACGCTTTTTAACCCACTGTAATAAAAATTCTTTGTACTCAGAAATTATTTTCTCTTTGGCGCAACTGATGTTGCGTTAGGAAGCTAAAGGGAAGCGCTTCCTACCGACCGGGTGTTATGGTCGGGGACCAAGGTCCGATAGACATCATCTTGATTTGTCTATCTATATTAATCAGGATCGAAATCTTATATACCGCGGTTCATATGCGGTACTTGGCCGGTACACTTTGGCCGATATTAGGCTAACAGCGCCATCTAGCCTTATGGAGCCGTATCAGCTACCGATGTTGTGCTTGCCGTTAGGCATGCACTTGTAATGGCGAATGGTAGAGGTCACCACATTCTCTTTTTTAGTTTTTTAAACTGTACTGTGTATTGTCAGCAATAAACCATTTACCCCCAGTTCTGCGGCGGCGTAATCGCGGGGCTGTGCCTGTGTTCGTCCGCGGTGATGCGGCTGGAGCACGAGACACGCAAGCACTTGGCGCTCGACGCGCTTCTTGCGCGACGCTGCCTTTATATTATGAGGTAAGTCTTCATGTCTGTTGTCATCCCACAGCTGGACAAAGGTCTCCCCCAAACACCTCCACTGTTCCCTATTGGCAGCTATGGATTCCCAAATGTTCGAAAATTCGTCAAATCGTCACACCATCTTTTTTTGGGTCTACCTCTACGGCGATAGCCATCTGCTGATATCTATCCATTGTGTGACGAATTGAGCCCATATATCCGGGTGCGTCCTGCATACGTGACCCGCCCACTCCCACTTCAGCTTTGCTGTCTTTTCGCCTACATCCATTATGCCAGTTTTGGAGCGTTTTGTGGTATTTCGGTTCCTGTCAATCCTTTTAATACCCAACACCTTTCCATAGCTCGCTAGCAAACCTTGAGTTTGGATTTCTGACTTTCAGTCAATGACCATGTTTGCGCTCCATATGTTAGATCGGGCAGAATACAGTTATATATAGTTAATGTAATTATTTAAGTTTATTTGTAATACCACTGTTGATTTTGATATCTGTAACACAAGTGCTTAAGCTACTTACCACGGAGTCAGATCAATGTTTGTGATGTTGTTGTATATTTATTTTATTTATATTTACTTTGTAACCGATGGGGGTATGTGTATGGAGATAAATATAAACAAACGATTGAAACTTAATTCATTATAATACTAGAAAACAAAAGATTTACAAACAGTAAATAACTAATTAGTACGAACTAAAACTATATAAAAAAGTGACAGCTAGCTAACTAACGACGCGGTGGGGGCTACGTATATTATAGATCGTCGTGCAGTTCGCTAACGAATGCAACACGGGAACAATAATATACGCGCTGAGTAGTCTATGCTTGGAGAGAATCAGGCGCAATCAGAGACCGACCTAAGTCGGCAGAGACAGTGCACTTAAAACGCTCCGAACGCAGACTATCGCGTTCGAGCTGACGCTCCTTCCCCGGGCCTCATCCCGTGGGCCCACTGGCCCACGGTACTTGGTGCCGCATGTACGGGGCCGTCTTGCGACGACAGGTCCTCTGCTGCTTTTCTGTTTCACGCGCGGTGACTCATCACGAGCTCGGACAGCCCGTTGAGAATCACCGCGCATGGATCCATCCCCTGCCGGATCTGGGTCAGCAGGGTGTGCAGCAGTTGGAGCACTGCTTGCAGTGGGATGGTACCGTGGGGTACCTCTGTAGGTTGGGGCCTCGAGAAGGAGATCGGGGCCTGGGGCACCCGACTTGCCAGTCTGCTCGGGGGCTGTGGAGGCGATTGGGGACGGGGGGGCCGGAAGGCCGAAATGCGTCGGCTTTCGGGTTGTGAAACCCGTTCGGCCGATGTCGGCCTCTGTAGGGGCCGAGAAGATGGGCGGGGAGGCTGGACTGCCCCGGTGGTGCTCCGGGGAGCGGAGAGGGGCGCCACTTTCTGTGGGGGGTTGGCGTAGGCTGCTGTCGTATTTGTCCCCCCGCAGGCAAAATCCTGGAGTGCTGGGGGGGGGGGAAGGCTGGTCTGGCGGCTTGCGTCGGGGTGGACGCAGCCGCAGGTGGGCCTGTGTTCGCCTCCGTGCGGCGGCGGCGTCGGCGGCGTCTGCGCTTGGGTACGGCGGGGGCGGGAGCGCCCCTGCAGTGGCGGGATTGGCCGGTGTGGCCAGGGTGGTCCCTGCCTGGGTGGTATTGGGCGCCGCGGCAGCCTGTGCCAGCGGCGCTGGGGCGCGCGTCTGGTCGACGGCGTGCGGGCGGGGCATCTGGCGCGCAAGCGCACTCGGGAGCGGTGGGGGGACAGTGGCCCCCATTCGCCTCGCCACGCGCAAGAACACCTTGCAGCGGCGGTCGTTCGCTGCGTGGGCCTGTGCGCAGTTGGCGCAGGTGGGCGAATCAAAATTGCTAAAATAATAATGTAAATGTAAAATTAATAATGTAAATGTTAAATGGACCTAAAATTATTATATTTTTAATGTTACTATTACGAACAATTTGCATGCCATAATTTTTGGTAAAATGTGAGGACTTATTATTGTATCTGTACCTACCACCTATTGCAACCATGTTTTGAGCAAATAAATATTTATATTTCTATTTCTATTTCCCCCTGATGTGGGAGGCATTGAACCCGCGGTCCTCCAGGGCCTCGAGGATGGCGTCGTGCGGCGTGTCGGCCGGCAGGCCCCTGAAGGCCACCTTCGTCGGCCGCTCTTCGGGCGGGGAGTAGCAGAACCACGCTATTGTCGGGTCTGCTTTCTCCGCCTCCGTCAGGTAAGCCTGGACGGCGCAGAACTCCTCGGGGCTCTTGGGGATGAACCTAATCCCCTTGCCGAAAGGCCTTGCATTCGGCGGGTGGCCCAAGGTTTGCTTGATGCGTTCAAAGTGAACGCACCAATTGGGTAGGTTCTCGACCACAATGGGAGGGTACCCCTTTACCTTGGGCGGGATGGTCGGTGTGGCAGGCTGGGCGTAGGTCCCGGTGGCGGCTGGTGGCGTCGGAGTGCGGCGAGTGGAGGCTGGCGGGCTCGTCCGTTCCCGCAGCGCACGGGTAGATGGCGGCTGGGACGCCATCGTCGCGTACGACGTCGATGAGGACGCCATAGCGGACGATGACGATGGATGCGAGGTCGACGTGGACGGGAGCGGGTGCTCGACCGCTTCGTCGGGCTCGTTGTCCGACTCGGAGGCGGACGGTACAATGAATGCGGCTTCCTGGCAGAGGCGCTTCTCTTCCTGAGCCGAGCAAAAGCTGTCCTCAGGAAGGGGCCGTCTGCGTGGATCACGCGGGTGCGCCTGTCGTTCGTCGTTCAACAACCGGTGATGGCTCATGGTGCTGGGTCGGCCGGAACTGCGACCTCGCAGTCAGGCGCTGGATGCCCGTTCTGGACGGCCTCGGAGGTGCGGCAGAGATCGGGATCGCCGATCTTGCTGGTGGGTTAGTAGCGGGGGGCGCTGTGGACCTACGGCGGCACGCGCGTCCTGGGTCCGGAGGGGTGCAGTCTCTGCCGTACATATTTCACAATATGCGCGACAGAGACGAAAAGTGAAAAGGGACAAAATAGAAAAATTAAATAAAGGGAGGGTATGTGCTAAAAACTACAGAAGGTAGTGGGACAAAAAGGACTAACCTAATGGTTGCACGGGATATTTTTAAACACTAAAATACGCGTACAAAACACACTCAATCTAAAACTAAACAAGCACAAGCGTCAATATCGCGGAATAGTAGTCTCAGATGAGCGTAAGGGGGGCGGCACTCGCGGTGCGCGGGCACTGTAGGGAGGTTGTGTTGCGACCAGCGTCCTGTGAAGGGAGGAAGTAATATTGAGATTGTGGCCCAACTTTTCAAAAGTTTTTATTCATTTTCACGATGATAGGTTTGTTATCAAATCTTGTAAGTTAAATTTCACTTGTCAATATATGATTGAGCTAAAAGGATATGGCTTGAAACCCATAAAAAACAACAAATGCTTACAAAATATTCATGATTTTGGATGAAAATGCACAATTTGACTAAAACGGCTTGTTCGAAAAAAAAATTTATTATTGTTCGCTTTTTATTCTCAGCACCAGGCCTCAATTTGTCGTAATGCGACAATACATGTAATCAATATTACCTTCAATAAAAATACTGCCAGTATTTGTGTAAGATAAAAACTTTTTGTTGATTTGTCAAAGAAAAATATATAAAAAAAGTCTTCCAAAAAAGATATGAAGTTTCAGGGGACACCCGGGTTTGAACCGGGGACCTCTCGATCTGCAGTCGAATGCTCTACCACTGAGCTATATCCCCTTATCGCTTTGCGACGAAAACAATGTATCGTTCGTTCCTAATCACATTTGACATAATAATTAGTAGTAGGTAGGTAATGATGTTTTGAAATGCAAGTCTAACTAAAGTCAAACAATAAGAAGTATTAGGAATCACTGTTTATGCTTCATGTTATGATTTACTGTTGGCGCCGAAGTCGCAAAACAGCACAAAAGTTTTTTTTTATTCTCAGTAGAAAATAATTTTCTTTGTGTGAAAAACTACTGTAAAAATCAGAAAAAACCTGCCTGCCTCGTTGGTGTAGTGGCAGAGTTTCTGCCTTACACCCGAGAGGTCCTGGGTTCGAATCCCATGTCGAGCTAAAAATTGTTGCTGAGATTTTCTGTCATGTATTTCTCAAAAACAGCTCGGAGTCGGGAAGTTGGCGGTGTTACACCCCCCTGCTTCGGTGCGCACGTTAAGCCGTTGGTCCTGCGCCTGATCTCTCTCCGGTCATGTCGGATTGCCGTCTCACCGAACTTTGAGAGTGAGGGAAAAGTGAGTACACCTGTGTATTGCGCTCACACTTGTGCACTATAATATCTCCTGCGCAGCTGATCTTTGTTGAGATTGGCCGCCGTGGTCGAAATCGGCCAGGACTATTAACTGTCGGTGTTTTGTCTCAAAACGCTCCGAAGTTGGGTCTAAAAATAGGGAGACATGTTCTTATCATCTCAATATTGACGTTTCTAGATTGTAATAAAAATGTGTGATTGCTTGTCAGAGGCACGGCGCGCTACGAGTTCACGCACGCGGTGCTCGGCGGCGACAGTAGCGCGTGGCGCGGGGAGCGACTCCAACGTCGGCGACGCCTCGCCGTCATCTCGCGCAGCCAGCCCGACCGGGGACCACCACCATAGAAGATACTGCTAACTGGTCAACGATTATAACCTCTCCTACAAAAGAACTAGCCAGTGAATACCCCTTGTTAAAATGACGACAGCTTTGGGCTAGTAGTCTGAGGTCCAGACTACAAAACCGGCTGTCGCGAGTTCGAATCCTGCTAGGGGCAAATGTTTGTGTGATGAGCACGAGCATTTTTACCTGAGTCATAAATGTATTTAATTATTACTATCCGTTATCCTAGTCACCATAGCACACGCTAACGCTTAGTTTGGGGCTAGGTAATTGATGTGTTCGTTGAAACAATTTATTATTTATATTATAAATATAAACCGGCCGATTCAAAGTGAATGACATAACCTAAAGGGTGCGAACGTTTAAAGTCGGTTGGATATTATTTGAACGAGATATAAATACTGGCTTTTTCTTTTGTGGGAGAGGGTTAAGGGTGCCTGTTTAGCGCGGAGCGAGGGTGCAGAGAACCGTGGTATGGCGGAGCGGAGTTACGTACTGTGTCTGTGTGTATTTTATAGTGTGCGGAGCTAGACCACGAGTAAGCAATTTCTAGCTTTCTAGCTCCACTACACCACTTCACGTAACAGTTTTGTATGATTTTTTAAACTAATACACAACTACCTGTCGACTGAAGAGGTGCTGAAATTTTGTACAATCCAATTGATTTATATTTCTCCGTTTCTTCGCTCCGCGCCGGTGGACAAGCACCCTAAGGCTCAAACTCCACCTTAAGCCCCTTACGCACTGCGAGTTTCGGCATCGATGCAATCGCGCGTTTTGATACTCGGGAAAGAATCGCGACACCACTTATCAACAGATCTCAGATTTCGATGCTGCAGCGTGACTGAACCGATGCTTGAAGGAAATGCGCCACTTAGACCATTGAGGTGAGCACGAACTACTATCGTCACGTATTCGTAGCGTTTCCCTATCGTCAACTTGTCAATTTTTATGAGGCAACTGTCAGATTCTGACGTTTGGACGACACGAATACATTACGATAATGTTCGTGCTCACCCCTCTGACGTGCTTTTCTTGCGTGAACACTTGGATAACACAATATGTTTGATATTTTGCAACTGCGCGCCCGCGAGTTTACATGAACAAACACCAAGTTTATGGAATAAGGTGTTACTTTGCAGAAATAGAAAATTATTTTGCTTTAAATTTCCACTAAACAACTCCAGCGCAGGAACCCAAATACATCTATCTACAGTAGTATAGTTCTTTCAAATCACGAAGTCGAGCAGAATTTACTTGTGGTAAATATGTGTCCGTATATGTGTCGATGTGTGCGTGAAAACGAAAGCGGGTATGGTTAGCATAAAAATAATACCAATATTTTTGTATGTTCAATTGATAATAAAATAAAACAACAAAACTTTTAAACTAAAATGTTTATTATTTAAAATAAATAATAAATAAGGGAATGTATTAAAATAAAATTATGTTCTTCTACATTTGGGTTTAAGTTTTAATTTAAGCGAAACATAAGACTTAAATAAGGATATACAATTGAACTCAAGATATGGCAAAATTATGAAAATAAGGCTAGGCTGGAACTATTTAATAACAAATTTCTATCTATTTTTACGTATGTGAAAAATGTGTCGCCTTAATCTTCTTCGGAAAAACTGTTGCTTTCGTTAGTTTCAAAGTCAGTCGTGCTGCTATCACTTGATTCACCCACATTAATTACAAATTCAAAGTCATAATCAAAATATTTCATATACTCCTTTTCAATTTTTTCGACATGCTTGCATGTATTAAGCCAGATGTTGTTATCGATACTGTTTAAACCTTCAGCTATTAAATTTTGAACTTCTGTCATATTTTGACCAATATTTTTCGAGGCAATCTTATTTTTCAGAATACCCCAGATGTTTTCAATGGCATTTAATTCGGGGTGATATGGTGGCAGTCGTAGTATTTCGAAACCTTTGCTTTTTATTATCTCGTCAATTCTATATGAAATAAAACGCTGCTTATTTCTGATTATTAAATCATACAATTCTACATTGCGGGACAGTGCATTGAAAGGAATACCGTGTTCCGTCAGCCACTTTTGCATGTCGCTCTTGCGCGAATTTGACGTAGGTATACTACTACTTCGAGTATTATGGTAGGATGCGTTGTCCATCACTATAACAGATTTATCTGGTAAATTTGGCAGCAGCTTTTCATTCAGCCATTTGCTATAATTATTGAAATTCATATTTGAGTGATAGTCTCCAGTTGTGGATGATGCTTTGTATATTAACGAAGCATCTTTAATAAATCCACTACTGCTACCCGCATGCACTATAATAAAACGAGCACCGGTACTCAATTTTTTTAAAAATGACTTGTCTTTTGTCTTAGTATCTAGTTTTTTTAAATTCCACGTGTTTTGACGTACGTGCGAAGTTAGCACATATGTTTCGTCTGTATATATAATGGGACGGCCTTCTTCACGGTATTCATGAATTTTTTTCAAAAAATTAAATCTCCACAATTGTATTTCATGCCTTTCTTGTAAAGATTTACGATTGTTTTCAATTTTGTTCCATTCGTAGCCCATTTTTATAAGCAACGAACGTAATGTGCTCAAACATCCGTCAAAACCAATTTTTTCTCTTAATGCTGACTGAAGTTTTGCCAAAGTTGGAAGTTCATTGTGTTCTATATGAAAATTTTGAATTGTAGTTCGAATAATTTCTCGATTCATATTATCTAAATTAAATTTACCGTCTCTTTTTCGTCGCTTTTTCATGGGTGAAGTAAACTTGGTTGATGAAGATGGCAACTCTTTCTCTTCTTTTAAAATCCTACTTACTGTGCGTTCACTGACGCCTGTTGCTTGGGCAGTTCGTTCTAATATGTTTGCTAATGGACTTAGGTCACATCCATCAGTGTTATTTGCTTTCATAAAATTATATTCATCTTTTAGAAAGTGAAAGACTTTAGCAATGATTGCTCGACCCTAAAAACAATAAAATATACAATTGAATAAGTATCAAAAGTCAAAACTAAACTATTACTTAAATTAAAAAATAATCATTTTTATTTAATGTCAAAACTAGAAAAAAAATATTTACCTCGCTATGGATAACTTTGCGCTTTGACATGCTGACAGTACTTCACGGCAATTAGCGTCCGGAAACAATAAACACAACTAACCTGAGCGACAGCGCGCTCGCGACTGACCGCGTCGTCCGTCATACACGCACACTATTGCATTATGCATGTACACGTTTAAAAACAAATAAAGACTACTCGCCTTCGTGAAATGCAAGAACTGTAGTGGTTGTGTGATACAGGATTCAGTATTTTTGTATCCTATTTAGTAGTTGATACTTAGCTCATTTGTAAATAATAGATTTATTTATTAATTGTTGTTAAATTTTATGATGTTTCAAATAAAAGATAAAGTTGTTTAAAAGAAAGTATTTATTTATTTATATTTATTTATACAAATAATTAATAGATCTAAGTTATTCTAAAAGTCGATTCACATCAGTGAATTTAACGGTTTTTCTTCCTTCAGCAGCGCTATATTTAAGGATCAGCAGAGTGTTTTTACTCTTTGGGAAGGGGCAGTAGCATATTGTACTCCTATCGAAAGGGGCAGTAGCACATTCTACCCCTATCGTCAGGGGCAGTAGCACATTCTACCCCTATCGTCATGGGCAAAAGCACTTTCAACCCTTATCGGCAGGGGCAGTAGCATATTCTACCCCTATCGGAAAGGGCAGTAGCACACTACCCCCTATCAGCAAGGGCAGTAACATATTCTACCCCTATCGGAAGGGGCAGTAGCACGTTCTACCCCTCCCAGAAGGGTGAAAAGACCGGTATTTTTGGTCCCCGGCCTACTCTTGGTAGTCGACCTCTTCGAGCGTCTCGACCTCGAGGTACTCGACGTCTGCGTCGTGCGCGAGCTCCATCTCTTCCGCGGCGTCCTTCTCCGCCGGCGACTCGTTGCCTTCCTCCTGGAAAATTACATTTTAAATGACAATACCAGGAACAGCTGGTTGAGAATGAACAACTATAATTCCAATATTTAAGAGGAGATTGACCAACTGGCTTTTGGACAAATGTTTTTATAGTTATAATGAATATTTTAATTGGCGACAACATAATAATCTTAACTTTAAATATAATTTAATATTTCATTCAATAATAAAATTATACTAATGTAATTTAATTGATATTAATATACAGGGTGTAAAAAAACCTTAACGAAGCCGAATACCACATATTCTACCAATTGTTACGATCATTTTTTTCCTTTACACCATACCTGGGAAGTTAACGGCTACTGAGGTATTGATGGTTAAAGTTTGAAAAAAAATTGATGATTTTTACAGAAATGACTTCTGTCCGTTAAAACTGAACTTTTTTCCAAAAAAACATGATTCAAATTTTCACTGGTTCTTTCATAAAAAAGCCTCTAAATGGCACACTCCGCAATGAACAGCGCACACTCGAACCGAACCGCGTCGCGGCGGCGTAAAGCAACACGCCCCGCGGTGACTTTTCCGCGTGCGCGCTGTACATTGCGGGTTAGAATACGGTAGTTGACACCACCAATCGTTGACGTACTTTTTATCAACTGTCAAAACGTTTTTCTTCATAGAGTTTGTATGGGAATAACATACTTTGACGTCATCGCGTGCAATGCCGACTGAGTGACTAATTATCATTTGAATTCCAATTAAAAATCAAATAATACGAACTGCAGAAAAATATTAGTGTAAAGGCATCTGAAATTATAAATTATTTTAGAGAAAATCAGTTTTTGAATATTTCTTTCATACTGGAAACAAGCCTATTAAATTATTTTTTTTGATGTGAAAAAATAAAAGTTGTTTCCCAGCCAAAATTTCTTTTTTATACGATTTGGTTTGATGTACTGAACGCGTGGTTGACGGCTTCGTTAAGGTTTTTTTTACACCCTGTATTGTAATTTAATTTGTATTGTTAATTTCCTAACTGAATTTTTGCACGTCTGCGAGCATATTGAACACATGCGCTAATAACTTTACAATGTAATCTTTACTTACTGTGTTCTTAGCAAATAAACGTTGGAGTTTTTTTTTTGAGTTTTATCGTAACGTATTTGTAGCGTTTACTATTCTCGTTTACTTGTCAATTTGTACTTTTCGACGATACGAATACGTTACGATAATGTTCGTGCTCACACCACTGACCTAATAATGAATTTTTGTCTTTTTGTAATTCTATCATGGCGCTGTATAGCTCGTACCACCACATAGTTGAGGTGAGGCCTGTGCCCAGCAGTGGAACACATATACGTACATTGCCAATGTGCGATCCGTACGGTGTAGGTAGATCAACTAAAATGTGATGCGTGCGATGCGTACGGTACCCACCTGTGGACGCTTGCCTTAAAAAAGAATTTACCTTAACGAGCTCGTTCCGGTTCCGGTGCACTCGGGCGTGCCGTTTCATCGCCGCCACGGACGCGAACCTGGAACCACCAACATATTGTTAAGAATCACTGTAAGATAAGTAAGTACACTGCTCAACAAAGTCTAGGGAACAAGCCAACTATATGACTTTATTTGTAAAATCTTCTTTAAAAAAGTACTGATCTCTTTGAGGTAAACAGGTAGGCTGAATGTTTATCAAACGTTGTTCGAATTTAAAAAAAAATTAGAAACAAAAGAATTTTCGTAAAAGGCGGGAATCTTTCACTTTGATTGCTGTGTAGTGATACTGTATGAGAATTTTAAAGATAAAAATTTGTTTTATTGTTTTATGATTTTATTGAAAAACAAAATTAACTGTTGTTATTCGTAACTTTTGCGACTACGGCCATTATGTCACGACGTCATTTAACGCGGGAAGAAATGATTCGAGCTGTAGGAATGTTGGAAGCTGGGCTACCCCAACGCGAAGTTGCAGCTGCTCTGAATTCTCACGCGAGCGTTATCTGCAGACTGTGGGCACGTTACAGACTTACTGGCGATGTAGCCGAAAGGCACAGAGGCAGGTATAGGGTTACTACGGAAAGGCAAGACCGTTTTTTGCAAAATGTCGCAAGGAGGCAACCCACCATTACGGCTCGTCAGTTGGTAGAAGACCTACAGTCGCAGCACCAGGTTGCTATCAGTGACCAGACTGCTCGGAGGAGACTCCATGAAGCTAATCTTCGTGCTCGCAGACCACTAAGAGTGCCCGCGCTGCGTCATGGAAATCGAGGACGTCGATTATTGTGGGCACGTGAACATTTGCAGTGGACCGTAGATCAGTGGGCACATGTACTGTTCTCTGATGAATCTCGCTTCGGATTTCATCTAGATTCAAGAAGAGTGCGTGTTTGGCGGATTCCTGGTCGGCAGAGTCGGCTTCAAAACCCACAGGAGGTGCATCCCTACCAAGGTGGTACAATCATGGTGTGGGCTGGAATCCGCCTGGGTGGACGGACGGATCTCGTTTTGATCAGGGGAAATTTAAATGCAGAGCGATACTGCGAACAGGTAGTCCAATCCGTGGTTATCCCGCACCGACAAAATCTGGGCGCAGATTTTATATTTTTATGCAAGATAATGCACGACCACATACTGCGAGTCAGGTGATGGATGTGTTCCGCGAGTACAACATCGAAGTGCTGGAGTGGCCTGCTCAGTCCGCGGACCTCAATCCCATTGAACACGCGTGGGATTTACTAAAGAGAAGGGCTTTTAGAAATCTCCCTCAAAATTTGAACACAGCAGATGAACTTTTTTCACATCTCTCCAAAGAATGGAGTCTTCTTCCACAAGAGACAATCGATAGTCTCATAATCAGTATGCCACGACGATGTCAAGCTGTTGTTAATGCCTTAGGGGGTCCAACTGATTATTAAAAAAGTCCCCGCATATTTGTTCTTAACTGTAATGTTTTAATTTTTAAGAAATTTTATTAAATTAAATTTCTTTGTTTAGTTCTGTAATACACTTTCTTTGTTTTTCATTAAAATTACCTCGTAATTCAAAAACTGAATCCTTTATTTATATACGCAACTAATTAAGCATTAAATTGCGCATCGATTGGTATATAAACTTTAAAACAAAAATATATAAAAATAAAAATATTCCCTAAAAACCTCCTGTTCCCTAGACTTTGTTGAGCAGTGTATATGGTGTAGTACTGAATAAAGTAAGCTTTGGTCTGACTCCACAGATTAATACGTTTAGGGGGAAAAAAATTAGTGTATAATTTTTTTTTCTTCATTTGGGATAGCAAACAACTACATACTATATCGTGGCACAATAGTTTAGGCATATGTTATTATTAAAAAATATGAAGTCAACACACTGTTCACATATTCAAATACAAAATAAAAATAACTAATGGGACGCGATGCGAACAACAGCCAACGAAGGTGGTAAGGTGCAGTCACCAGTATGTAATGTGTGGAACTACTATAAATATGCTCATGTACATTTTATATATGTACTATATTCCTCGGATTATTAGGACCCGGGTTAAAACTATGAATAAAAATAAAAAACCGGTCAAGTGCTAGTTGGGCTCGCGCACCGAGGGTTCCGTACAAACCTGTAGATAAGGAGTAGTAACTTTAAAATTTTCAAAATTGTCATAAATATTTTTTTTTTTATATAATAAAACTGAAAATTTACGGTTTTCGTAATTTTTTCTATATCTGTACTATAAGACGTGACTTCGTACTAAATTTCAAGATTCTAGATTTACGGGAAGTACCCTGTAGGTTTTGATTCCCGTGCGAGTTTCGAAAATTTGCGGCCTAAATGGCTGTATCTTTTGATTGCGTTGGCTTAGAAGGTTGATTTTTCTACAGCTTCTAGGGACAGTAGACCTAAGTATCATATAGAAATTTCAGTTTGATACCTCCACGCGTTCCTGAGAAAAACGGTCTAGACAGACAGGCGGACGGACGGACGGACGGACGGACAACAAAGTGATCTTATAAGGGTTCCGTTTTTTTCTTTTGAGGTACGGAACCCTAAAAATTACCTCTAAGTATGTATTGGATTATTGACTTTAAGAAGACTAATGATGGAGGTAAGGTTTATAATGAAAAAAGTCTAATACAAGGTTTTATTGCACACAATACAAGGGTACACTTTTTGTAGGATTTTCCTGCATACAGGGTGTAAAAAAAACCTTACCGAAGCCGTCAACCACGCGTTCAGTACATCAAACCAAAACGTATGAAAAAGAATTTTTGGCTGGGAAACAACTTTACAACAACAATTTAATTGTAACCCGCAATGTACAGCGCGCACGCGGGGAAGTGACCGCGGGGCGTGTTGCTATACGGCCGCCGCGACGCGGTTCGGTTCGAGTATGCGCTGTTCATTGCGGAGTGTGCCATTTAGAGGCCTTTTATGAAATAACTAGACATTTCTGTAAAAATCATCAATTTTTTTTCAAACTTTAACCATCAATACCTCAGTAGCCGTTAACTTCCCAGGTATGGTGTAAAGGAAAAAAATGATCGTAACAATTGGTAAAATATGTGGTATTCGGCTTAGGTAAGGTTTTTTTTACACCCTGTATGTAAAACAGGAAAATTATAGTATGTGACCAGCACATCAGGGTACCCATTTTTGTTGCAAAATCGTCCGTATCACAAACGCGTTTAAGGTGGTGATATTTTCTGAGTTTGAAGATTTTGTAATTTCACGATGGAAGTGTAAGAGGGTGTAGAAGTGGCAGAAGAAAGATGTCACATCTTATTTATTTAACATTGCCAAGTAATGAACACAGGTAAGTAATAATTTTAGGAAGTAGGTATTTATAACGCGGCTTTTGGTCCTCGACAAAGGAGTTTCACCTTAACGTAGTTACTACCTGTTCTTATGCTACGAGTATAATAATAGTCCTCCTGGCCGATTTCGACCACGGCGGCCAATCTCAACAGAGATCAGCCAACTGCGCAGGAAATATTATAGTGCACAAGTGTGAGCGCAATACACAGGTGCACTCACTGTTCCATCACTCTCAAAGTTCGGTGAGATGGCAATCCGACATGACCGTGATGTTCGTGAAAAATTAATGACATAAAATCTCAAAAACAATTTTGGCTCGACCTGAGATTCGAAGGACCAGGACCTCTCGGATGTAAAAAAGTATTTAAGTATGTTTATCCGTTGTCTAGTACCCGTAACGCAAGCCTCGTAGCTTAATTTGGGACTAGAGAATTGGTGTGTTTGTGGTGAAATATTTATTTATATATAATATAATAAGATAATAGGTAATGTACTCACGTCCGCTGGCAGACGCCGCAGGTGGTGGCGAGCGCGACGGGCTCGGGCGGGGGCGCGGCGCCCGCGTGGCACTTGCGGATGTGCGACATCAGGTTCGCCCTGCAACGTACAACACTTAAGCCACGGATACACTAGGGGACAAATTAAGCAACATGTTTCGGAACATGTCGCTCGTCAACAACGTAAAGAACCTCGGGGACAAAAATGTTGCGAGACATTCTGTACACACTAGCCAGTAACGGGAAGGATGTCGCCCGAAGAGGTTGGGTTGATTACTGCAGTAAAATGCAGTATTTGTTTGTTGTTCCACACTATCGCCATGTTATGACGACCGCTTTGGTGTAATGGTTAAGCAGTCGACTATTAACCAAGAGGTCGCGGGTTCGATCCCCGCAATGTACAAACATTTGTGTGCATGAACATGTTGTTTGTACTGGTCTGGGTGTTCTATGCATTTGTTTAAGTTTATTTGTAATGCCACTGTTGATTCTGATATCTGTAACACAAGTGCTTAAGCTACTTACCCTGGAGTCAGATCAATGTATGTGAAGTTGTTGTATATTTATTTATTTAATCAATGCAACGTCGCAGCGTCACGTAGATCGAGTGTTGCGCGTCATGTTGCGGGACAAAATGTTCCCTAGTGTATCCGTACCTTTATTCAACACCAGATAATAAGACTAACTTTTCAGTTTTAAATAAAATGAAGCAGTGGATATAAATAAAAAGAGCCAAACAGACAGACACAAAAATACACCAATACAAACACATAAACAACATTTTCGTCAGGGGTTAAAAATAACAACTTTTCTCAAGACTATGTTAATAGTGTTAGGAGTCACAGAAAAAAATATAAAAATAATAGCCTACGGAGCCGTATTTGCGTTCACCATCGGGCGTGTCAAATCGCGCATATGCACGTTATAATAATTGTAGTAGTCCTCCTAGTTGATTTCGACCACGGCGGTAAATCTCAACAGAGATCAGCCAACTACGCAGGTATTATAGTGCACAAGTGTGAGCGCAATACACAGGTGCACTCACTGTTCCATCACTCTTAAAGTTCGGGGAGACGGCAATACGTCATCATGACCAACGGAGAGAGATTAGGAGATAAGAATATGCGCGTTACCATATACGCACACAAACAGAGCTAACTAATAAAATCTCTTGTTTTCGTCAGGAGGCAAAAACAGTAAAAGAGTTGTCTTTAAAACATATTATTTATTTTCTTTATTTGGGAAAACAAACAGCTGTGTTATAGTACATAAAGCTTATAAAAAAAGCAAAGTTCTTTAGCTAAACAGTTTTCACAAGTAGTTATACAATTATTATGATGTTCACGACGAGACGTAGATCATACGCGCGTTTACAAATTTAAATTCACATAATTTATATAAAAATAAAGTAAGAATTCTTGATCTAGACAAAACAAAATGTCAACAATAATGGAGTAGGACCCCCCTACATCAGGTGGCCTCTCTTACTATACACTAGTGGCCGCCCGCGACTTCGTCCGCGTGTAATCCCTTTGTTTTCACAATCGCGGTCGACCGGGATAAAAATCCTATGTCCGTTTCCTGGTTCTAAGCTACCTCTCTACCAATTTTCAGCTAAATCGGTTTTTGGCGCAACTGATTTCGAATTAGGAAGCTAAAGGTAAGCGCTTGCTACCTACCGGGTGTTATGGTCGGGGACCGAGGTCCAACAGACATCATCTTGATTCGTCTATCTATATTATTCTGGATCGAAATCTTATATACCGCGGTTCATGTGCGGTATTAGGCCGGTACCATTTGGCCGGTACTAGGTTAACAGCGCCATCTAGCCTATGGATCCGTATAAGCTCTCGCTGTTGTGCTTGCCGTTAGGCATGCACTTGTGATGGCGAATGGTAGAGGTCGCCACAGGTTCATCCGTTTTTGAGTTATAAATAGTGTAACAGACAATACTTTCTTTTATATTATATAGATTTATCTGTAAAAAAGATAACTCCCTGCAAGTAGGTAACCTAAAACAACTCCCTGCAAGTAGCTAACCTAAAACACAATGTCAAAAGCACTCACCGAGTCCCGAATCGCAGTATGCAGCCATCATAACCGCAGACATACTGCTTTGCCTGTCTATGCCTAAGCATGTGCGCAGCCAACGCGTCGGCGTCGGGCAGCGTCTTGAAGCAGGCCGCACACAGCGCGGGGCTGGAGCGCGCGTGGCGTGCCACGGCGTGCGCCGACAGCGCGAGCCGCGACCCGCCCCACGTGCCGCACAGCGGGCACGCGCCGCAGCACCCGCCCTCGTGGCGACGCAGCTCCGATTGGCTCTGTACAATCAAATATAAATCTTTCCTCTTTTATGTACGAAATAAACACGAATTTTAGTTTCCCTGTGAATACAAAAGTTCATTTACTTACGGAAACAGCTTTACAAAAAAAACAAATTATTTGAAAAACCTAAAACTAAGCATTCACCTGTGAATACAAAAGAAACAACATTTAAAGCCATTACTTCAGGTCTCTTCTTAATAAGTTACAATTTACAAAATCTTATTTCCTTTCGTAACGTCTTAATCAAAATATTTTTACATTTTTATTTATTTTAGTTCTACACAAACCTGTGAACAATAGTGGACTTAATGTCGAAGGCATTCTCTACCAGTCACCCAAAGGGCCAAGCAGAGAAAATTTAGGCAGTGCACATAAAGTAAAAGGGAAAAACAAACAATGTTACTGAAGTTATTTACGCATAAAATAAATTAATAAACATACACACTAATTATTTACATACCATACAATAAAAATACATAAAAAATCTAAGACATACATTATTATGTAAACATAATAAGCATGGTACACTTGGTAAGAACAAAATGTCACTGAGACAGGAGAGACAGTTCATTCCTGCCTTGCTAGCACGGCTTACTGTGACAAGACATATCTGACAGCTGATATGACAAATTGTGTGAGAAACATTTTTGTCACATAGGCTAGCACGGGGGACATGAAAAAATCAAGACTGGTGTGAGATATAAGTTTGACAGTCAAATTGGACT
Organism: Pyrausta despicata; assembly: GCA_963921415.1. Lineage (NCBI taxonomy): Eukaryota > Metazoa > Arthropoda > Insecta > Lepidoptera > Crambidae > Pyrausta > Pyrausta despicata. The sequence continues at coordinate 14,523,598 of OY992865.1, read as the reverse complement.
TATTTGTCTTATTTCTTAGCATGGGCGTAATTTTTTTTCAGAACTGTCACATTTTGACAATTGTTTGTGTCGTATTTTATCACCCTCTGTGAAGGTGGTGATAAAATTTTGTCGCATTTTGTTGTAAATTAAAATGGCTCAAAATTATTTTAATTACCTCTATGCTTAACAGCAAGAGACGCAGCAACGGAAAATGAGTAGAAGGATGATCCGGGACTCAAATAACCCGTTTGAGTTGCCGGATACAGAATTCCAAAAAAATTTTCGTTTAACTAAAGACATTATTATTTATTTGTGCGAGGAATTGAGGATAAAAAAAAAACAAAAAAAACAATAAACCACAGATTACGTAGGACAGACATTACAACCAAAACCATAAATAAACATTACGGGAAGTACATTTATACAATGAACAAATTGTAAAGTCATCTATCTGAATACTAATTAAATGATTGTAAGCACTATTCAATTTAGTGACCTATGCAAAAAAGAACGAATGAAATATTTAATTTCATAGATAAAAAAAGTTAGATCAACCGTTAGTCACATTCGAGTCGTACTGTGAAGTTGGCTACAAGACTTCGAGTCACGGGTGAAAAAACGAGTCACAGGCTTTGCCCATGTTACCATATAAGACAAATTTCAAGAAATGACTCCATTTTATCAGTCTTGTCATGTCTTGTCTTGTGACTGCCGTGCTACGTGCACTGTAGTGGACTGCAGTGACCTATTAAAGTACAATTTTGAAGTCGACCGCTGGATTTCTTTAGGGAGTCCGTTCCAGAGTTAAGTAACAGTGAGAGTGACTTGACGAAAGACAACAACGTCAGAGACTTGCATAAAGTATGCAAATCAAAAATACTTTATAAATATTAGGTCCTTACATATGAAATTGGCGTTTTGTCGTACTGGCCACTTTGATCACAAATTTTTCCTATTTGGTTAGGAATTCGAAATTCAAATTTATACAGCTATTTCCACATGTAGTTGTGTTTCGTAAACCGTCATTCATTTGTTTTTTTACTTATCTTTTTTCTGTTTGCATCGCTCAATTTACAAAATGGAAAATTTGAAATATCGCGTTATTTACGAGTACGAGTTCCACCGTGGCACCAGTGCTGCGGAAACGGCTCGAAGGGTTAATGATGTGTATGGCGGTTGTGCCGCAAAAGAAAACACAGTGCGTTTTTGGTTCCAACGTTTTCGTTCTGGAAATTTCGACCTGCAAAACAAGCCCCGTGGACGGCCGGAGACCCAAGTTGATAATGAAGAATTGAAGGCTATTGTGGAAGCGGATCCATCGCAAACCACGTCCGAGTTAGCTGCAGGCTTTGGCGTTAGTGATAAAACTGTTTTAATCCACTTGAAGCAAATTGGGAAGATTAAAAAACTTTAAAGGTGGGTTCCTCACGAATTGAGTGAAGCAAACCGGCAAACGCGCGTCAACTGCTGCGTTACATTACTTGACCGGCACAATAACGAAGGGATTTTAAATCGAATCATTACCTGTGATGAAAAGTGGATTCTCTACGATAATCGGAAGCGCTCATCGCAATGGCTGGACCCTGGCAAGCCAGCCAAAACCTGCTCCAAGCGAAAATTGACCAATAAAAAGTTACTTGTAAGCGTTTGGTGGACTAGCGCCGGTGTCGTTCATTACAGTTTTCTCAAATCTGGCCAGACGATTACGGCAGATATCTATTGTCAGCAATTGCAAACCGTGATGGAAAAGCTAGTTGCTAAACAACCAAGGCTGGTCAATCGCTCTACGCCACTGCTGCTTCACGACAACGCTAGACCACACACTGCACAACAGACGGCTAGCAAATTAGAAGAACTTCAATTGGAATCTCTAAGGCATCCACCGTACTCCCCGGACCTTGCTCCAACAGAATACCATTTTTTTCGAAATTTGGATAACTTCTTGCAAGGGAAAAAGTTCAACTCAGATGGGGCAGTCCAAGTCGCCTTCAAAGATTTTATTGATTCCCGTTCGAATGGTTTTTTTAGTAAAGGGATCAATGAACTACCTATGAGATGGCAAAAGTGCATAGATTACAATGGCTCATACTTTGATTAAATAAATATGCTATATAAAAAAATTTCGACTTTTTGTTCCTCCCATACAAAACGCCAATTTCATAGGTAAGGACCTAATACTAGAGCATCTGCACAGTTTGACATAAAGAGCTAGTTATAATACTCTACCTAATCTACTCTACATACCTGGAAGGTGCTATTGCAGAGGTAGCACTGCAAGGCGGCCACGCCCGCGTGCTCGCGCGCGTGGTCGCGCAGCGCCGCGCGCGCCGCGAACTGCGCGCCACACGTCCAGCACGAGTGCAGCGCGTCCGCCGGGTGCGACGCCATGTGCGCGCGGTACTCTGACACGCGCTGGGTACAAACGTTACAGTCAGCAAATCATTTCTTTTTTTTGCTTTGAGTCATCCTTAAACAGACTACGGACCCAAGTAGGCCAAAGAAAAAATAAATAAAAATAAATAAATATTTCACAACAATCACATCAATTCTCTAGTCCCAAAGTAAGCTACAAGGCTTGTGTTATGGGTACTAGACAACGGATAATCATACTTAAATACTTTTTTTTTTGTTAATAAATACATATTATACATAGAAAACACACATGTTCATGCACACTTATGCTTGTACTGTGCGGGGATCGAACCCGCGACCCTTGGTTTTAGAAGTCCGACATGAAGACCACTATATCACTATACCAAGCAGTCGTTATGCAAAGGTTATTTTTTATAGCTTGGAGAGTGCATGCCTGTGTGGTGGTTCCCCCCAGACAATCACACACTTGTTGTCCTGCCCTGCGTGTCCCAGCAGCTGTACACGCGAGAATGTGAGGATATACAAAGCCACTGGCAACCCTTTGAAAGTGACTGGGTTTTAGTCTTCATAAATATAAGTATGCCCAACCCGACACAATAAGAATAAGCAAAAACTAAAAGCATATTAACTGTGGTATACCTAAACAATTGGCATGATGACAGCTATCTTAAATATTTTCAAGACCATGGCGTTTAAAAAACATAGCCCCTATGAAGTAATTATAACCAGTTTATTTCCAAAAAGCTGTCGAAACCAATTTTTAAACACACAAAACTCAATAAATATTCAGTCAATTGACTCCGATTTCTAGTGACGTCACGTTCATTATTCCCATACAAAATCTATGGAGGCAGACCGTTTTGACAGATAATAAAAAGTATGTCAACGATTGGTGGTGTCGTCTAGCCAATTGAAGGTCACATTTAAAAGTGAGCTTTACCAATCACAAACAGAAGCAATAACTTTTTGCGAGACATTCATGTCTCATGTGGCCCATACAAACAAATGTTAGGTACTCCAACATGTTGGATTACTACCTTCAAAACTAACTGGGGCTTAATTCCACTAATTGTTCACAAAATAATTGTAATTGAACTGTAGGGTTTTGACATTTAGTTCATACTAGAAGTGAACTCAAAACCTGGCAATTCAGTAATGTAGTTGATGGGATCAGGAGTTACTTTGTGGAAATCCATGACTTAAGCTGAAAAAGAGAATTATTTTGCTTTTAATTTCCACTAAACAATGCCAGTGCAGGAACCCAAATACGTCTAAAAGTGGTTACAGCCACTTGAAAAAAACCGGTCAAGTGCGAGTTCGACTCGCGCACCGAGGGTTCCGTACAAACCTGTAGATAAGGAGTAGTAACTTTGAAATTTTCAAAATTGTCAAAAATATTTTTGATAAATATTTTTTTTATATGATAAAACTGAAAATTTGCGGTTTTCGTAAATTTTCCTATATCTGTACTCTAAGACGTGACTTCGTACTAAATTTCAAGATTCTAAGTTTTACGGTTTTGTTTACGGGAAGTACCTGTATCTTTTGATTGCATTGGCTCTTAGAAATTTCAGTTTGATACCTCCACGCATTCCTGAGAAAAACGGTCTTGACAGACGGACAACAAAGTGATCTTATAAGGGTTCCGTTTTTTTTCGTTTGAGGTACGGAACCCTAAAAAGTAGACTGGAAGTCACAGGACAGGAATGTGACACAGAAAATGCACCCAGAAACACAACACTGACCCCAACAATACACTTGGCACATTCGCTACTACATGTGGCATCCTCAGGAGATGTTCTTTCTTTGACAGACTATTCAGTCCCTCATAGTCTGCTTTTAGTGGAAATTTAAAGCAAAATAATTATTTCAGCTTTAATTCAATTATGATTAAGTTTCATTTTATTAGCGGAATTACACCCCAGGTAAAAAGTCAGATCCCAATCCACGAATTCACTGTACTATTAATGAAGATCTAGATAAAAGGTTCTTTCAGCTAAAACTAAGTAAGTATTGAAATTGCACTTGTATGAATTTTTTGTTTAAAACTTTTGAACATTAAGATATCCAAAAAATCTACCCTAATTACAAAATATCCAGTCTAGCAAAACTGTGAGTTAATCTTGTATTTTTTATGTAGGAAACACAACAATATTAATATTAGCTTGAGTAGAAAATGCAACTTTCAAAGGAGGCGTATAGTGTAAAACATTTAAATAAAATGCTTACCTGGAATGAATGTGGGCACACAGAGCACTGATATACAGTGTCTCCGCGAGCGTTCCTCGCCCTCTCCAGGTCCTCGTCATCTGCTGCAGCCGCTGCAGCTAATGCATCCTTCTCCACCATAATTATATCTTCTTCACTGTAAGTCCCTCCCGCATTCACTCCCGGACCTCCAACGACTATGAATACGTCTATCTTTTGAGTCAATTCGTGAAGTCGGCGGCGCAAGGCCCGGATCTTCTCGCTAAGAGGCGGCGCGGACTTTGTTGATAGAGCTGTACTGAACTCGTAAGCATCTATGGTTCGACGGATGCAGTCGGAACACAATCGGCCATCGGGGACAACCTGGAAACGTTCATTACCATTTACTATCAGTTACATACGCCGATAACTGAAGCTTAGACAACAACGCTAGTGTGTTCGAAATTCAAATATAACCAAGATCTTTTAGAAAATTCTAGAACTAGTTATTAGGTAGGGGTGCACGAACCTTGTTGTTGTTAATGTGGAGCAGCATGGCCCTGAGCGGCGCCAGCAGCACAGTGGCGTTGGCGTCATGCTCCTCAGGCGATTGCAGGTCGCCGCCGCCGCCGCACACGCAGCACGACTCCGACTCCATCTCGACCTTCATCACTGCAGATGCCATGGTCGCAGTTAAGGATAGTTCACTTCGCTAATACAATCTTCGGGTTTCGTGCAGAATGCAGATTTATTTTACTTCGCCAAAAAATTTTGCAAGTGAACTCCGATTTTTTTTCGAAACGAAACTGTCAATAGTGTCAATCAATTAACGTGACAGTTTTATTCTTCATTTCACGTGTAAAAAAGATAAATAGTGTTTTCAAATAATAAAAGGTTTAAAGTAATTAAACGTCATGTTAGTTTATTCAAAAACAACCGTCTGAATCATGCGAAACTAATTCAAGCTCCACACACTTGCCACAAGGTCGGCCCGAAATGTATCGATACGAAAAAAAACGCACCAAACTGTTACTAATTGTTGAAGCTAACTCTTAGTACAAAGTTGATACTAGTGTGTGGATCTGTCGTACGTATGATAGCTGCTTCTTTGCATTTGCATTAAAAAAAACAAAAAAAACGCCATGAAAAATGAAAAAAGTAAATTGTCTGTCAATGTCAAAGTCGGCCATTGTTGTTGTTCTAGGATTAATTTTTCGAAACCGAAAAAATCTTCTATCATCCTAATTATTAGGATATACTCTGGTGATTTCATTCAAGATTGTGATACTTGATATTCCATTATGTCTATCGGTGTGCCTATTAAAGTACTTCACGAAGCGGAAGGCCATGTAGTAACCTGCGAAACAAACACCGGTGAAGTTTACCGCGGGAAGCTAATAGAAGCCGAGGATAACATGAATTGCCAAATGACGCTGGTCACAGTGACCTATCGTGATGGCCGGGTCGCCCAGCTAGAAAACGTATACATTCGGGGCTCAAAGATCAGGTTTCTGATATTACCGGACATGTTGAAAAATGCTCCTATGTTCAAACGACAAGGAAATAAACCGACCGCTGGACGCGGTAAAAGCGCTATATTACGAGCTCAGGGTAAGTAACAGCAGTATGTTGTCTTTATAGGGCATCGACCCTTGTTTCCGTTGTAATTTTGAATACCTAGTATTTGTTTACAAACAAGCTTGATCAACCTTTGACTTTTGTTCTACAAACTATTTTATAACCTAAACATAATAAATATATAAAAATACAATTATCCCTAAATATTTTATATTCCAAAATGTGGCTGTAAACAAAGGTATTCTTCAAGTATCAATTTTATTGATATTTCAGCTGCAGGCCGAGGACGAGGAGCAGGGGGGAGAGGTGGAGGGCACCGGGGAGGCTGGCAGGGTGGATCTGGACCTTCGAGACGCTAACCACACCCAAATTTACCTGAGCTTTAAATTGTCTGTAGTTAAGAGCTGTATGAAGCATACATCTATGTCAGTCAGTGTCCGTGAAACTTGTTTAGTTTATTTTGAAGCAGCAACAGCTGTGTATTTTCTCTGCCCATTCATTTTTAAATAAGTGACAAGATGATGTTCTTTAATTAAGGTGTTTGTATGAAGTCATAGAAAAATATGGGTGATGTGTGATGTGTAAACCTGACATTAAAATTACAAACTAATGTGTAAATTTTTAAAATGTCACTAGAATAACTAAGAATCTTGTGATAATATGAGTGCGTATGAACTCAATAAAGTCAAATTGACTTTTCAGGCCAAGTTTTTCATTCATGTTTCTGTACTTATAGAGGCTGTTAAAGAGCACTACCAGAAATGTACATTCAAGTTTGCAGTTTTCTAAACACTGCTAACTTGGAACAAACAAAAAAAAACTATTTTTTTTTTCCATTTTGTGTTCGGTCTTTTCACATTCATTTGAAACTTTGCAATTTGTATGAGTTGTGTCCGCCAGAGTTTTATAGTAGACTACATTCACAACAATTGAGTACCAGAACCAGCTCTGTAGCAGCAATAGACACTAAAGAATGGTCTTCAAAAAATCACAATTTTAACACTAAGGTGAAACACTAACACTTGTTAGACTTCTGACCCAGTTATCACCAAAATACACATTTCAGGCTTTGAAATTACACAAAAGATTTAATTGACTTGATTGATTTAAGCTTTATTTGACGACAATGATTTTTTTTAAGTACTTAATTTATGGTGTTCTGAAAATAATCATTCAAATGAGTACATATTTACCAAGCAATATTAGCCACATAATATTGCCAGGATCAGACTGAGCAACAAGGTACGAGACTATCTTTGCACGAGACGAAAAACTCATGAGAGATTTTTTTACGTTTTAATTTAATTTATCTCTTCTACACGGGGGACTTGTGCATCTGCCTGCAGACATGGTTTTGGTAAATAGTAGTAAATGTAAACTTATTTTTAACTCTTGAGCATAGGTTACATTAGTCGCATATACTTAGACAAATATATTGTTAACGATATGTATACTTAAACAAAAAGCCGAATTCTAATGGAAAATAGGGTAAAACCATCTGCTGAAATAAAACAAAAGAAATAATTTTAAGAAATGTATTTCTACTATAACCATCAATCTTAAACCAAGTATTACCGCTTGCTCTTACACCAAACTTAACTATCACATTCTTTCTGTACATACCTAGGTACATACTTGCTTATCTACATTTAATTGCTACTCCTTACATAGTCCAATAATTAAATATCTTGCTCAATAATTCTCTTCTTGTGTGTGAGTTCTATGATACATGCGAAATTATACTCCAAATAAGAGAATTAATGTCAAGGCTTATACTTCTATCTATGACCAATTGATTATTTTAGTACGATTCATTTACAATTGGTCTGTCTCAAATCTGCAAATTCAACTTCATATCCGACTAGAATTTTGCACAACATTTAGTTTTAGCTAAATGTTACAAAATCAAATTCCTGTTTGTAGCAAAATGCTTTTGATTTAATAGAACCTGTAGGTGATTAAATAAATTATTTGTAAAGAATACATACATCAAAGAAACATATCTTAGGCCAAGTAAAGCTATGTTTTGCTAAAGGAATTGGGTATTTAGCATGTTTAAAACTATCACCATCCTTCACCCAACTCTTAAATAGTAGTTTAATGATAAAAAAAGAACTTGTTAAGAGTATGTAGGCATCATTTTACCTAGCGTAACAGATACAAAAGCCAGTCAATATTAATCGCGAAGAGTAAATCTAAAATCCAAATGGGGACTTAACATAGACTTAAGCTCGTAACTTGAGGAATATTATTTCTTAGTTGGGGCCTTAATTTTGGTAATTTATACAATCCTGTTGTTCAAGTGGTCACTTCAGTTTTCTCCTGCGTGGGCGGTTGAGCGGGGGCGGGCGTGGATCGCGGGGCGCGAAGGGCCTTGTACAGGCGTTGAACGGGTATTTCTACCAGGAGTGCGAGGGGTAATGCAGCCATGTACGACGCTACTGCTACGCCGAACCACTCCAGTATCTAAAAGGTATATATGCACAATATTATAGATTATAGTGGCCCGTCCCAGCATCCCACGGGTGGAGAATTATTCCACCCGTGCGAAGCCAGGACGACCATTTACTATTAAATAGCTATGTTTATCAGGGATAATGTAGGACTAGCGGCTGCCCGCGACTTCTTCCGCGTCAGGTTCGAACAAATGTTAGAGTTATTATGGCCCAGTCTACTCGCCGAGATCTTTATAACGTTACCTCAATCATATTTTAAGGACCTAGCACCGCGACACATTCTCGTTCACATCTAACCGACTATATGCCGTTACGCAGTACATATTCAATGATTCTCGGCAGCCGATTTTTTTTCTAAGCGATCATGCATGGCGAAAGCTGATTTGCTGGGTTGTTAGCCTATTATCAGCTTGGTTTGAAAACATACTGCAGGCTGAATCCATGCATGGCAAGGTTCACACTGGGGCTTACAGTTAGCATACTCGCAATCGGCGGCGGACCATCCGTTAGATGTGAACGATGCCTAAGTGGCAACTTACCACGCTGGTCCGGTCCAGGTGTGTGGCGTTGAGCTGCGCGGCCAGCAGCGACTTGTTGATCAGCATGTGCAGCAGTAAGGCGCCGAACGACAGCCGCGCCAGCACCGACCACCCGCGCCAGGAGAGCACGCGACGAACAGGAGCTGAAAGCGTAAATGACATTATGAATTTTTTATAGGCTAAATTTCGTGGTAATCTTTTTGGCTTCGGGTGCGTTATAGTCTAAGGTATTACAAAGCTTAACTCAACTGCATGCCCTTTCTGGGTTAGCTGGAAGAGATCTCGCCAGGGATAAGCTCGCCCTTGCTCATCAATGTATTTCTGTTATGTTTAAATGTATTTTCTTATTGCAATAAAGAGTTTATACAATACAATACAATACTGCTGAAGTTTGACTGGTTACTTGAGAAGTCATTTGAATAGTTAGGTAGCTGGCAGGAAAAACTTGTGAATGGAAAGCTCTAAACTTTTGACTGCCAGCCACATCAACAGCACTGAAAGTGTTCTCACTAAATTTTCTATTTTATTCATTGGAATTACCTAGACTTTTTGGCTCATTGGAAACGATATTCGAATTTTAGGCTGCACCTACTGTGGTCACGACGAGCTAATCGGTGGCGCGTCACGTTGTCTTGAAGTTTTGGCATCCATCCAATTCACATTTTATTTTATTAACGTGGTAAACATATTGCGCCGACCCAGATTACTTTCTATGTATAATATGTTTATTCGTTGTCCAATACTTATAACACAAGCCTCGTAGCTTAATTTGGGACTAGAGAATTGGTGTGATTGTTGTGAAATATTTATTTATTTAAGTGAATGTTGACGAATTAAGTGGAGTGCTACTCACATTTGACCCCATGCATGGCTCCGAGCAGCGCAGTGGCCACCAGCAGCGCGAAGACGGCGCGCTCGGTGGCGGCGAGCGCGGCGGCGGCGGCGGCGGCGGGCGGCCCGCGCCCCACCAGCCGCGGCGAGCTGCCCACCCACCACAGCGCCAGCCACGGCGCCCACCACGCCAACCAGCGGAACCACTGGAGTTATGGACAGACAATGGGCTAGATGACACCACCAATCGTTGACATACTTTTTATTATCTGTCAAAACGGTCTGCCTCCATAGATTTTGTATGGGAATACATGAACGTGACGTCACGGTCATGTATCAGAAATCGGAGTCAAGTGACCGAATATTTATTTAGTTTTGTGTGTTTAAAAATTGGTTTCTACAGCTTTTTGGAAATAAACTGGTTGTATTAACTTCATAGGGGCTATTTTTTAAACTCCATGGTCTTGAAAATATTTAAGACTAGTGGCCGCCCGCGACTTCGTCCGCGTGGAAAGCCTTTATCTTAAAAATTCTTTATGAATTGTAGCCTATATGTTATTCTGATGTATAAGCTATATTGTGGTAAAGTTTCATTCAAATCCATTCAGTAGTTTTTACGTGAAAGAGTAACAAACATCCATACATACAAACTTTCGCCTTTATAATAGTAGTAGGATAGTTTTGTGTGTTTAAAAATTGGTTTCTACAGCTTTTTGGAAATAAACTGGTTGTATTAACTTCATAGGGGCTATTTTTTAAACTCCATGGTCTTGAAAATATTTAAGACTAGTGGCCGCCCGCGACTTCGTCCGCGTGGAAAGCCTTTATCTTAAAAATTCTTTATGAATTGTAGCCTATATGTTATTCTGATGTATAAGCTATATTGTGGTAAAGTTTCATTCAAATCCATTCAGTAGTTTTTACGTGAAAGAGTAACAAACATCCATACATACAAACTTTCGCCTTTATAATAGTAGTAGGATAGATGTCATCATTCCTATTGTAAGTTGCTTGTTATAAATAAAAAATAAAATAAATACATTTTATTTAAAACTATGTCCATAATAATAATAAGTGAAATGTCAAATTGCAATTAGGTAAATTAAAACAAAATTAATTCAGATCAATTAGCAAAAAGTACAAAATTTATTTAAGAATTCCAAAATGATTAATCAATTATATATTTTGAGAATTAATTTAAGTACCGGCCTGGAGCGGGTGCACCGGGCACCAGCACATGTGCTCGTACCCAGCACTCCCGCAGCGGGCAGTCCGGCTTGTGAGCGAGCACCCTCAGGATGGTGTTGGTGTTATGCTGGCCACACATCATACTTCCTATAGTCCAATTGGTATGACGCAACCGATTGGATTAGTTAAAACTGATCGTGTGTGGGCGTGGATTTGCAAGACAAGTACACACAGCATAATGTGATAATACCCCACTACCTTGTTTAAAACAGTTTTCATTAAATAACAAAGTCCTTAAAAGTATTTTTCAGCGCATGAGTGAGACTATTCCTGAATTGACCGTATAATCAAACAAGCCTCCATTCTAAGGTTCCATTGTTATCTTTTTGAAGGCTTGTTCAGGAGGTGTCCAATTTGTCATATTGACAGGCCTGTCTCGACCCTTGAGCAAGCCTAAGGTCAGTCGGGACATAATGTAGGTTCGTAAGACATGAATGTACAAGCTGTTCAACTCTTACCCTATAGTCACTTAGCCGGACGTTGGAGTCGATCAGCGTATGATGCAAATGCGCCAACAAGAGGCCGACTAACATGCCCGGCGCGTTGCCCACAGGGGACTGGTACAGCAGGTTGAAGGACAGGTCCCCGTGGTAGAGCGAACGGACGGCCCTGGAAATAAACGGTAACATCATCAGCTTATACTTTCGGATCAAGTTTCAAAGTAGAGAAGGAATTGTTGTGCTCAGCTAGCATTTGATTAGCCAGAATCTGCAACCTTAGATTAGGTTGTAAAGTGCATCTATTTGCCCATCTCATAAGGGGAATGAAACGAGTTATTCAGGAAGTGAGTCAACTCTAATAGCATATGGGACGAAGTCCTTAGGCTTTTGGCAAGGCCCAAAGATAAACGAGTAGGTAAAACAATTGTGCGCCGCTGTAAGTTTTTCATCCTGTTAATGAATCAGTCGCAGTACAGCTGTCAACTAAGTGACTCAGTTTTCTTGCAAATTGAAACTGAGAGTGCTAGCAGCGCTATCACGCTACCTGCTTATATTATGGGTAAAGCTCGTTGAGTGTTATTATCAGGAACTCACTTAGGCCTGTGCAGCACATGTGTGGGCACCAGTCGCCACGCCCAGCACGGAGAGCACCAGCAACGAGCACAGCACATACACTGTCGCACGGCGCAAACGCCACATCGAGAGCAGTAAGGTAGCCCCGTAGTATGTCTGCTAGTCTGCTACACACACCAAGCTAGAAGGAAAGCAACTCACTCAGGTCGATGCAGCACATGTGTGGGCACCAGCCGCCACGCGTACGCCATGGCAAACACGCCGAGCACGGAGAGCAACAGCAACGAGCACAGCACATACACCGCCGCGCGGCGCAGACGCCACATCGCTAGCGTGAGCAGTAGTGCGACGGCGTACAGCTGCATGTCTGCTGCTAGGTACCTGGAACGCAAAGATAATTTTGTTTATGGTAAAAGTAAAAGTTACTCCTAGGCGATCTCGACCACGGCGGCCAATCTCAATAAAGATTAGCTAACTGCACGGGAGATTTTAAAGTGCACAAGTGTGAGCGCAATACACAGGTGCACTCACAGTGTCTTAACTCCGACCGGAGAGGGATCAGGCGCAGGACCAACGGCTTAACGTGGGCGCAACGACGCCAACTTCCCGACTCCGATCTGTATTATTTATGATATGTAAGTATTTATGATACAGATCAAATAACGAGACTGCAAAAAGGACTAGAAGGAATCCGATGTCGTCCGAAAGTTCACGAGTTAACAGTGTTTTATTTTGCTCTGTTGAATTTCACTCAAAACATGGTATCATCAAGTCTTATGCAGCTGAATTTATACCAAGGTTGAAGCGTAGTGTCTTAGCTTCTCGGTGTAACTAAAATAAAACATATAACTTTAGTAATCAGTGATATTTGAGAAGAAATAGTGCTTGTGATTTGAATATTTTGCAACGGCCTACACTACGTCGCTACGCTAGCGCAAGGACACCTGATGGTCGGTCATTGACCCGGCTCGCATCGCTCCCGCACCAATAACGTCCTGAACGCATCGCCCCGTCTCTCTCTGTCGCACGTAACTGGCCGCTCGTCACTGTTGCTCGCTTGCGCGTGAGTCATTTTATAATTTAACTTAACAATACCTGCAGCGCACACAGCTTTTATACAAACATTATGAACTGCTTAGCTTGTAAAACCTTAGCAGCGGCCTCTAATTCGCTTCATTGCGTAGCCTGCAAAGGATGCTTTCATTTTAAATGTCTCAATATGAGCGAAAAATATGTTAAAGAGAATATTAAAGAACTGCGCTTTGTTTGGCGCTGCGACCAATGCATGAATATTACTAGACGTAACAGAACCGACGATAGACCTGTAGTTTCGCCATATAGACCACAAGAGACGTGCGGGGCTAGCATTGCATCGTTGCTTTCACGATCTGAGCCGCAGCAAGCGGCCGATATGTCTTGCGACGAGTCCCTCGTCAACACCTCCTGTATTTCATGCGGCTCCACAGGGGCCCCGCAGCATACAGATGTCTCCATCACAATGAAGCAGTTCAGCGAGCTTATTGATTCCAAGCTAGACAGTATTAGAATTACACTGAGTATGGAAATTCAAGACAAGTTAAAGTCAGAACTGGATAAAGCTGTAAAACACCTAAAGCTAGAGTTCAGCGATACTACAGATTTCCTCCACGCTGAACATAACGATTTAAAAGAATCCATTGTGGAAGCAAACAAAAAATCGTCGAGCTTGAAAAGCATAATTTAAAGCTGCACGCAGAGTTACGAAGCCTGGACACGCGTCTTAAGCTTGCTGAAAAGACTTCTCGAAGTTGCAACGTGGAATTGCAGTGTGTGCCTGAACGGCGAGGCGAAAATCTTGCCGCTATATTCAAAAAACTTTGCAAGGAAATTGATCTACCGATAACTGACATGGATATTAGATCTTGTCGCAGAGTGGCTAAGCTTAATCCCGCATCTAAACGACCAAGAAATATCCTAGTCACACTTCCGTCCGAGCGACATCGTGATCAGGTCATCTCATCTGTTAAGCGCTACAACCTTAAAAACACAAAATCACCGCTAAACTCAGCGCATGTCGGCATCTCAGGTGGAGAGAATTGCCCCTTATACGTCGCTGAACATCTGTCGAAGGAAATCAAAGAACTGCATGCTGCGGCACGTAGGGCGGCTAAAGAGAAGGGCTACAAGTACGTGTGGGTGAAATACGGCCGTATCTATATAAGAAAAGATGACAGCTCTCCCTCTGTGTACATAAATGACAATCTCTCTCTTGAAAAATTAGCATCGTAGCCTTGATATCAAATATTTTATTATTTTTATTGTATTGTTGATAACCATGCTATTGAACCTTTTTTATTAACTATTTTATGCGTCTATTTTATCAAAATGTGAATAGAATCCAATCTAAATTAAATCAATTGTATATAAATATCCTGAATGATAATTATGACGTTATTTGTTTATGTGAAACAAACCTTAACAGCTCTTTTACTGATGGTGAGTTTGTGGATGACAGGTACATAGTTTTTCGCAGAGATAGGGAAACCAGTTGCTCGCTGAAGCTCTCTGGGGGAGGCGTTTTGATGGCTGTGAAGAAGAGCATCATTGCTTCCAGACGACAGGATCTTGAGAGTGACATAGAGGATCTTTGGATAACAATTAAAAGTCCAAAAAGCCACTGCTCTCTTAACATTTACTTAGCCTATTTACCGCCCGACCTTGGTTTAACTGAGACCACGGGATTTTACGACAAATGCTATGAAACTCTTCTGAATCACGTCGATGAAAACTCGAAAACGATTGTCCTGGGAGATTTTAACTTGCCACATCTGACATGGTCACGCGACTCCACGGACTGCTCGCGGCTCGTGCCCGGCGCTGCTTACGATGCTAAGTCAACTCTTCTTATCAAATTACTAGATCTTGGTGGGTTGCACCAATATAATTATGTCCGCAATTACAACGATAGAATTCTAGACCTGTTCATGACTGACCTGACTGATCTCGATTTGTCTGAATGCTCACCCCTCTCAACCATTGATCGTCACCATCGTGCTATACAAATAAAGACTGAATTATTTTCTTCATCCAAGCATTTGCCCCGTAGTAATAGTAAAGTAGGTACGTAATTTTCGTAAATGTAATACAATTGCTTGCTCTGTTCAACTTAACAACATCGACTGGCTTAACACCTTATGCAACTCTAATATCAATGATGATGTTGACATCTTCTATGGTACCCTGAATAATATCATAGACGTAAACACGCCGCTGAAAGGTGCTCGTTCTTCTCAATACCCAAGCTGGTTTTCTCAACCTCTTATAGCCTGCATCAAGGAAAAAAAACGAGCTCACAAAAGGTTTAAAAAAACATGCAACCCAAGAGATTATGATGAGTTCAAACTCCTGAGGCAAAGATCGAAAAGCATGATTAAGGCATGCTATGCATCATTTATACATAACGTCGAGAAGTCTCTTGCTGATTCCACTAAATTATTTTTTTCCTTCGTTAATAGCAAGAAATGCACCCCGTCTATCCCTGACGTAATGCGCCTTGATGGTGCTACTGCTCGCGGTGGAGTGGAGGTAGCTGAGCTCTTTTCCCAATATTTCTCGTCTGTGCTCCTGCCCTACAACGACGTTGACTCCTGGCGCCCTGATAATCACATCGTTTCTTATTCTCTTTCCAATGTCCCTATGTCATTGGAAGATGTGCGCAGGAAACTCCGTGGTCTTGATATCATCAACGGCGCGGGTCCTGACGGCATCCCCCCGTGCTTCATTAAGTCATGTGCCGATGCTATCTCTAGGCCCCTTTACATTTTGTTTGCAAAGTCACTCGGTTCTGGAGTCTTTCCGGATAAATGGAAGACCGCCCACGTTATCCCCATTTACAAGTCTGGTGACCGGAGTGACTGTGCTAACTACAGACCGATCAGCATTCTTTCCTGTTTCGCGAAAGTGTTCGAATCATTAATTTATGATCACCTTTACCATCACCTCAGTCCTCACATCCACGCACAACAGCACGGCTTCATTAGGGGAAAATCCACAGTCAGCAATCTCCTTGAGTATAATGACTTTATTGGAAATGTCCTGAACGGCCGGGGTCAAGTCGACGCTATATACACGGATTTCCAAAAGGCATTTGACAGAGTCAGCCATAGGGTTTTATTTCAAAAGTTGGAGTTTATGGGCATACATGGTTGTCTTCTTCGTTGGTTGCAATCTTATCTGTCCAACCGCAGTCAACTTGTAGCTGTGAAGGGTTACCAGTCACAACCTGTGCCTGTTACATCTGGAGTCCCACAGGGTTCCCATTTGGGTCCCCTATTTTTTATTCTATACATCAACGATCTGGTTCTGAGACTTAATAACCTAAAGCTACTATATGCCGATGACCTGAAGATATATGCACAGGTAAGCTGCGTTCAAGACTGCGAGAACTTACAATCGGACATAGACACATTGCAGGAGTGGTGCATAGAGAACAGCATGTCTCTTAGTATCGGGAAGTGCTCAGTGATGACTTTCACGCGCTCAAAAAGCCCCCTGATCTTTCAATATTGTGTCGAGGGAGTACCTCTCGAGCGTAAACAATGTGTGAGAGACCTGGGTGTTATCTTTGACTCAGAGCTGAGTTTCAGGGACCACTACGACACAATAAGCAGAAAATGCAACCAACTATTTATTTATTTATTTATTTAAAACTTTATTGCACAAGAAATGTACAAAGGGTGGACTTAATGCTCTATAAACTATTAGGTTTCGTATGTCGCATGTCCAGGGAATTCAAATCACATAAAAGCGCGATCCTCTTGTTTCGCTCGCTATTGCTGAGTCGTCTTGAATATGCTTCCATTATTTGGTCACCGCAGTACTTAACGCATATAGATAGGTTGGAAGCGATACAGAGACGTTTCCTCAGAGCGCTTACATACAGATATGGGCATAAAAGTAAGCTTCCAACTTATGACGATCGACTTGAGTTTTTCAAGCTGGATAGTCTCCAGAAACGTCGCAAAGCACATGGAATATTTTACTTGTACAAAATTCTCAATGGGTTAGTATCTACATCAGCCTTGTCCAAGATCCTTATTAAAATACCAAAACGTTCTCTCCGAGTTCCTCGTACCTTTGAAATACCACTTTGTACGAGTAACGCGTCATCTCACAGCGCCATGCATAGAATATGTAGAGATTTTGATAGGCTTACCACCGATGTAGACAAAGTACCTGACATTTACAACTTTACTCTAGGAAAGTTCAAAGCAGCTGTTTACAAACTTTTAAATAACGACTTATATACTTGATCATTTACTTACATTGTTACTCTTGAAATTGTTATTACTAGTATCTTATTATTAATTCATCTGTTATTATTAATTTATTATTCCGTATTCCAAATTAGTGATTATTTTTCTTTTATGGTTTTTATTGGTAATTTAATTTCAATTATTAATATTCATAATATAATATAATGTAATATTCTGATTTTATTCTAAATATGTTAACTCGATTTGCATGCTGAGTACACTTGCCTTTGGAGCTGCAATCAAATCTGTGTGTGTAACTATTTTTATATTAATTGTTACGATTGTGTCTCTGTTATGTGTACCTATCAAATAAATAAAAATAAAAAAAAAATAGAATAGAAGACGATTGCAACACCGTAAATGATATGCCCGTCTTACCTCTAGATAAATTAACGACCGAGGTCATTGATTGTCTAACGACCCATTGATTTGCCGAAAATAATGGTCAAAAACGATAAGTCCAAAATGTAATTACATTGCAAGACTACATACTAACAGGACTAAAAGGCCTATTAGGGACTAATAGAACTTAATGATTTCTTTTGTATTTTTCTCGATATGAGCTAATGGACTCTAAAAGTTAAAAGTATCTTTATCAGTGTACCAGAGTACCAGATGGCTCCGATTTTGATGAATATCATCCGGTCACACTCACTAGGTCTAATGTGGGCACTTGTCGTCAGCGTACAGCAGTTGCGTCCAACATTCGCACTGGCAGACGGCGCTCTCACTCTCTAATAGCGCCCATATCGGATCAGT
This sequence comes from Pyrausta despicata, assembly GCA_963921415.1. Taxonomy (NCBI): domain Eukaryota; kingdom Metazoa; phylum Arthropoda; class Insecta; order Lepidoptera; family Crambidae; genus Pyrausta; species Pyrausta despicata. The sequence goes on along the minus strand of OY992865.1, from coordinate 14,505,338 downwards.
CATGATTATGTGGCTACAACTCACCAGGTCTGAATCAAGCACTTGTCGTCGGGGTACAGCAGGTTGTTCAGGTACAGCAGGTGCGTCCACCACTTGCGCTGGCAGACGGCGCACTCGCCCCCCACCAGCGGCCCCCACAGCGGCCCGGCGCCCCCTCGCGGCCACCAGCTCGCTGCGAACCACACCACCATGAAGTATGTGGGGCTCATTCTGGGGAAGAAAAGTTTGAATGTAGAAAATCTTAGTAACGAGTGTAAAGTGTAAACAATTCTCAAGTGTCACCAAGAATCAACTATTTACATTTTTTCATCCAGAACTTGAACTAGAAACAAAACTTGAAACAGAAACTTTATTTGATACTAGCTGCGCCCTGCGGTTTCTCCCGCATATAACGTTTTCTACGTATCCCACAGAAGCCGTGGAGTTTTACGGGATAAAAACTGGTAAAAAGTATGTTATTCCAGGTTGTAAAGTATCTATAATATTACCAGGACGTGTCTGTGCGTAGTTGGTGCTGTTTACATAATTTTATGACGTTGGTTGATAGTGAAACTTTGCATGAAGGCTTGCTAACATCAGCGTGCTACAAATACCTTTAGAAAATAACTTGGATCTTTTCAAGAAACGAGTGAATAATGTTACTAGACACACACGATCCATCCTAGGCCATAACGTTACTTATGGTCAAATGTGTGGATAGTTTAATGTAAAATAAATAAAAAATAAAGTGCTTCAAAATCGGTAAGGACCCCTTGCACAGCTTGAACTTTACATAGCCCTTATTGGCGGTTCCATCTAGCTGTGTTAATCAAAGGTATCGTGCTGATATGTGTCCTCCTGGCCGATTTCGACCACGGCGGCTAATCTCAAAAGAGATCAGCCAACTATGAGGAGATATTATAGTGCACAAGTGTGAGCGCAATACACAGGTGCACTCACTGTTCCATCACTCTCAAAGTTCGGTGAGACGGCAATCCGACATGACCGGTGAGATATCAGGCGCATGACCAACGGCTTAACATGCGCACCGAGGCACGGGAGTGTAACACCGCCAACTTCCCGACTCCGAACTGTTTTTGAGAAATTCATGACAGAAAATCCCAGAAACAATTTTTGGCTCGACCTGGGATTCGAACCTAGGACCTCTCGGATGTATGGCAGAAACTTTGCCACTATACCAACGAGGCATTCAGGCATCCTGGGTACAAACCTGATAACCCTGTTGAGCATGGTCTCCAAGAAGGTGGAAACAGCGGCGATGCGCTGCTGCCGGCGTCGCTGCTGTAACAGCTTATTCGCTAGCAGGAAGGCCGACATCAGGAAGAACGCCTGCACCATCAGGGTGCTGTTTGACACCAGAATGGCGTCTGTTTCGCTGCGCATCTGGAATGTAAAAAAAAACTTTTAGACTAATGTCAGAGATGTTATATATTGATTATCTTTAAAAAAAACGATAGAATTGATAACGTACTCCTTTTTTTTGAAGTCTGTTTAAAAAGTGTGTGTATATTTAGCTTTATTTGGTAATTAAAAATGTAAAAGTAGAATAGCGTCGTAGAACAGGCCTTATCGATGGCTTGTAAACTATAAGAGAGGTCGTAATGGGCCCGTGCAATTGGCATATTAATATTTATTGTGTTGTACCTATGGAGAAGGCTAGGTTAAAAAATTTAAGAACATTTTGGGGTGTGTAGGCAATACCAGCTAAGTTCATGTCTTGTGCATGTTGACGGTTTGAACGGTGGCTAATACGTCATGGTATGCACTGCGGAATCTTATTCGCTTGTGATACGGGTGATTTTGCAACGAAAATGGGAAGCTTGATGTGCTAGCCACTGTACCTATGTCCTTTGAGAAGGCTAGGCTCAAAATGTAAATCACGTCTTAGGGTGAACAGGCAATACCAGCTAAGTTCTTGACTTGTGTATGTTGACGGCGTGTTCGCACGGCCACATGTCAAGTTAATCACTCCTGTATCTTATACGCCCGTAGCTTGAACCTTGATGTGGAGCCATGTGTACGGTGGGCAGAACGTCACGGTCCCGGTGTGATACGGGCGATTTAGCAGCAAAAATGTATAGCCTAATGTGCTCGCCACTGTTCATGATAAACCTGTATTAAACCGTGTAAGCGTTACCTGCTCAACATGTCTCGTATTGACGATATACGTGAGCGTGTTCAGCCAGCACACATGCTCGATGATGAAGCACAGCATGCCGAGGACCCGCAGCCCGTCCAGCGTGGCGAGGTCCGCGCCGGCGGGGGGCGGGGGGGCCAGCAGGACCCTCCAGCTGCCTCGTATAGACCAGGATAACGCCCAGCTGAGACCTGCAAAAACGTAATAAAAAATTTGGTATAAGGAGATTACAGTTGGATGTATTTTGGTTCCTGCGCTGGCGTCGTTTAGTGGAAATTTAAAGAAATATACTCTTTTTTAGCTTTATGCAAAAACATTGTCATCATAATAACCCAGGACATATAATGGAGCAAAGTTCTGGATAAACTCATAAATTGCCAAAAGCCTGCGCAAGCGGACGCAGGGGTTCAAGTAGCACGTGCCAGCTGCCTCGGATAGACCAAGAGAGCGCTTAGCTTAGACCTGGAAATAAACATGAGCATGCTTAACCTGTAAGTCCATTGGAGCAAGTTTACTAGCACGCACTGCACACGCATATTTTTACTATGTTTAGGGGCACACGCGAGTTGCGCGTATCAACCAGTAGAGAGCCTACAATACTGTGTGGTTCACCTCACCCTGATGTTAGCTTTGAAGCTTTAAGTTATATTCAACGGAGAGCTCGGAATAACATCACCATCATAAAAACAACCCTGGACATCTAATGAGGCAAAGCTAATCGTACTTATTATTATTTATTATTATTATTTATTTATTAATTTAAGACAACAGAGATCCATTTTGTGTTAGTAAAAGAACTTAAAACTACATTAGTAAAACAAGAACTGAGTTTAATTAATATAATAAAGATGCCCAGCGTGTGGGTGTATAAGGGCTGACACCCAGTGCGTCTGCAGCACACTGTCGGGTCTGTCTGCCAGCACCCTCAGGATAGTGTCGTTGCTACCCAGCATTCTACTGCGGACCGATTGAATTTAATTAATTAACCGATTTAATTGCGCCAGCTACTATGGATAAACCAAGACACCACCAATCTTAGGCCTGGAAAAAACATCATCAGCAGCTAGTATCCAGCAGAAGGCTGAAGCTATAAAAAAATAAGTGCATGACTGGTGCTGAGCACGGCGACATCCTGAAAAGCCTGCAGAGTAATTGGACTATGCAACTTGCACCGTGCCCCTGTCTAAAGTAAGTTTACACTCATTTTCTGACATATTTTTTGGCGGATAAAGGACTTTCGATTATGCGTAAAGCAAACCATGTAATGCATTGTCAATTTTATAATTGGCAGACTACTGCTTCAAGGTATTTTAGTGCAACTGTCGTAAATATGACACATCTTCGAAAAATGAATCGCAAACACAAATTGGTAAGCGCATAACTCAGGAACGCCTGGACCAAGTTGGCCAATTCTATTTTTATGATATTCCTTACAGTACAGGGAAGGTTCTTATGAAGAAAATAATTAGAAATAAACAAAGGGCAGGACAATGTCTTCGGAGAGTATATCACAAAAAAGCCTTGGTCTACATGAAACAAGTGTCATAATCTAATTTAAGATATTTGGGTATTCACAAAAGCTTTAGTGAAAGGCTGTGGATTGCAAAAGATGTCATACGCAAATTTACAACATCACAAAAGAACGAACCATACATTACAAGGACTTCGAAAGGATATCGCATTTTGAAATAGCCTGTCGTATTTGAAGATTGATGGGAAATATTATACTTATTTATTCACTGACCACTATATTCTTTAATCTTTTTGTTATATTTTTGGAAAGCAAGCGTTGCTTTAGCCAAATAAATGACTTAACGTTAATGGTTTCAGCTCTTTGATTCTCATAGAAGACTGGTAAAAAAGTTGCTTGATAGTTTCTTCGCGTTGCGACCTTGGCATATATTTCTCAAGCGCTGATAAATTTCAATTTTCTGAAATAAATGATATTTATTATTATTATAAAGAAATATACTTATCATATTATGATTGATGTTTGGGTAAGTATATTTCTTTATATTGCAATTTAAGTAGTTATAAATAGATTAACTTTATTATGTGTATGGTCAAGATTTAAGTGTAGCCGTACCTACTCATGTGCTATATAAGAATGTTTTTATATATATAATATTTTAATTATCTTATGTTGCTGTATATTTATTTGTTGTACTATTAAAAGTCTGATGTATGTATATTTGTAATTAATAAATAATAATAATAATTCTAACAATAGTGTTAGTAGTTCGCAGACTTTGTTGCTATCAGAGTAATGTAGGCTAAAAATAAAATAACTAGAAACAATTTAGTAAAATTACTTACAACCAAAACGTATCTAACTCTTAAGCCTATCATCTTGTTTATAAACATTGACGGAATTTTTGCCACACTTCTCGATGTTCAAGTTGCGTGTATGGTGATGCAAAACTAATCGCACGCGCGTCTTATGTAAGACAAATCAATAAACTGCTGGTTTCAATGTCTCCTCGTGGCGCTCACGTGATCATTGGTGGGCTATTCTAATACGAATGATTTGATTTATTTATTTTTAAATTATTTTGCACAAAAAATTAATTGTACAAAAGATGGACTTGATGCTTAAAAGCATTTTCTGCCAGTTGGATCTTTATGTCATCCAGCGAGTAGAATTCAATTTCCCAAATTCAATAATAATGATTTATTATGATTACAACACTGTTAATATCCTTTGTCTTAATCCTTGACCGAGTTTTAATGAATCATTTTTTGAGGAAGTCATCGATATTTTGTTGGGTTTTGCTTATGAGTATTGCTTTGTGATCTGTCTTCTCGCTAGAATAACAGATGCAATTTGCTTTTAAAAATACTTTTTTTTAAATCACAACGGGGTTACTTAACCGTTATCACACCATGCGAGCATACTGTGGAACCGATCCACAGAATCGGTTGTCAACCCCCAACGAAAAAGTATGACCCCTATGTCTGTGTATGTATGTGTGTTTGTGTTTCTGTGTGTTTGTGTGAATCTGTCTGTGACATCGTAGCTCCTGAACGAATGAACTGATTTCGCAGCGGTATGCTATAATCGGTCAAAATCCGTCCAGTTTTTTGTTTAAGAACAGCCCTGCCTACGTGGTGGCGCCAAAGTTGCGAAGCGCTTGTGAAACTTCTCGTTCTATTAAGCCCTTACCTCGTGTTGGGTAAGGCGATCGAATTTTTAGGGTTCCGTACCTCAAAAGAAAAAAAACGGAACCCTTATAAGATCACTTTGTTGTCCCTCCGTCCGTCTGTCAAGACCGTTTTTCTCAGGAACGCGTGGAGTTATCAAACTGAAATTTCTATATGATACTAAGATCTACTGTCCCTAGAAGCTGTAGAAAAATCAACCTTCTAAGCCAACGCAATCAAAAGATACAGCCATTTAGGCCGCTAATTTCCGAAAATTTTCGAAACTCGCACGGGAATCAAAACCTACAGGGTACTTCCCGTAAACTTAGAATCTTGAAATTTAGTACGAAGTCACGTCTTATTGTACAGATATAGGAAAAATTACGAAAACCATAAATTTTCAGTTTCATCATATAAAAAAAATATTTTTAACAATTTTGAAAATTTCAAAGTTACTACTCTTTATCTACAGGTTTGTACGGAACCCTCAGTGCGCGAGTCCAACTCGCACTTGACCGGTTTTTATTTGTTAAGGTTAGTTTAACGTTTTTTATTCAAAGTTTTAGGACAGTATGACCCAGCGTGAAACTATCCGCCTCACGCGCAAATGTCGGTAATGCTTCCTGATCCAATCTGCATTATGTGCTGAGCTCTTGATACGTAACTCGCCTGTTGTATCGAACTAAATTTTTCACGTTTTCTTCTGTAACAACCGTCAAAGGGCGACCACTTCTTCTTTCATCCCCTGAAGTTAACTGATCGCACTGGAATTCGTTATACCAACAAGAAACAGTTTTTGAAAGGGCCCTAAAGAATCATTCTTCATCACTAAAGAACATTTTAAGTCTATCTTAAGATTCGTCCGGTCTCAGGCGTAAAAGAAAATCGTAGCGCGAAAAGTTCTCGGCGTAGATCCATGTTTCAGGCAGCCACGATATTTTTTTAAAATAAAATAAATCTTTATTCACTATATTGTATTGTAATATGTGCCAAATAAATATTTCTTCTTCTTCTTCTTCATTCATCAACTAGGTGACATAAATATGTTCAGTTGCTGGGACCGACCTAGTAAGTAAAAAATATACTTGTGGCAGGAGGCCCCGCTCTCTGAGCGATCATATTTTCAAAATAGATTATAACCAGCCAGTCTGTCATACAGAATAACTTATTTTCGCAAAACTCTCTGAGTGGCCTGGTACATGTATTGCTTATATTCACCAAAAATGCAACTACGGTAATTCTTCTCAACAGAAAAAAAATAGGACTAATTGAAGGTATTGCACAATTTGCACACTGTTATGTGTCTTCACAATAACTATAATACCTACTAGACTTTGAAAAATATATTTATCTGAAAAATATTAATAATAGTCCTCCTGACCGATTTCGACCACGGCGGCCAATCTCAACAGAGATCAGCCGACTACGCAGGAGATATTATAGTGCACAAGTGTGAGCGCAATACACAGGTGCACTCACTGTTCCATCACTCTCAAAGTTCGGTGAGACGGCAATCCGACATGACCGGAGAGAGACAAGGCGCAGGACCAACGGCTTAACGTACTTTCCGAGGCACGGGGGTGTAACACCGCCAACTTCCCGACTCCGAGCTGTTTTTGAGAAATTCATGAAGGATAATCTCAGAAACAGTTTTGGCTCGACCTGGGATTCGAACCCAGGACCTCTCGGATGTTAGGCAGAATCTTTGCTACTACACCAACGAGGCAGTAACATATTAATAGTAAGCGCTACGAAAGACATGAAAAATAAATTTAGTATCGCCATACAAAAGACATCAACGCGTCAGAGTTCTCTTATAAACGAATTACTTCATTTCTTCGTAACTATTTTTAATATCGTTACAATTGAATTATGATTTGATGAAAAAACCAGAATAATTCAAGTGAGATATAATGAATGAGTATGAAATTTTATATGTTAAATATTTTTTTACGTTGTTTTCAGGAAAAGAAACTTTTGATATATATTTTTAGTAAAAACATTATCCTGCAAAAAAGAAACCTATAAAAATCAACCGAAGAACCAAAAAATTTGGTGTAGTCGGTCTGAACTTATGCATGCACATACATTTCAGCAGTTTATTTACATACTCGTATATATAGAGATCTTACAAGAAATCTTGTAAGTTGTAAATGAGAGTTCTTGTTGAATGTTTGTTTTCAATCAAATCTTTATCTAAGCTGCGCTGGCGTCGTTTCATCATCATCATCATATCAGCCTGTTACAGTCCACTGCTGGACATAGGCCTCCCCCAAGGAGCGCCACAGCGCACGATCTCCCGCCCTTTGCATCCAGTCACTACCAGCTGCCTTTTTCAGGTCGTCTGTCCATCTAGCCGGGGGGCGTCCCACACTACGTTTACCTAAGCGTGGTCTCCATTCAAGAACCTTCCTGCTCCACCTCTCGTCGGTTCTGCGACAGACATGGCCAGCCCACTGCCACTTCAGCTTGCTACATTTTTGGACGACATCAGTTACCTTAGTCTTATGTCGTATGACCTCGTTCCGGATCTTATCCCTTAATGAGATAGGTCTATGACCTTTCCATAGCGCGTTGAGTGACGTCGTTTAGTTGAAATTTAAAGCAAAATAATCCTCTTTTTATTTTTTTCAGCTTTTTCTAAGCACCCACTTTCCAGTGTCGAATTGAACCTTTATTTTGTATAATATTCGTTTAATCTGATGATTAATTGATGAGCAATCGTCGTAAACGTTCTTACATTTTGTAATAGATACTTGTTTTGGTGAGAGTGTAAAACTAAGCAAACCAAGAGAGCGTCAGACAGGCGATCGGATCTAAACACTCAATAAACAGGCTCCGGGCCGCCAAGGCGGACGCCTGCTCTTGCGCAAGGCGAAGGGCTCGCAGTTCCTTCTGTAAAGCTTGTGCTTTGTGTGAGCTAAGCTAAACTACTACTCATAATTTTATTTATTTATTTTATTTAAGCTTTATTGCACAACAAAACTTTGTACAAAAGGTGGACTTAACGCCGTAGGGCATTCTCTACCAGTCATCCCTTTGGGCTAAGCAGAAATGATTAGTGGGCGGTGCGACAAAATACATAAATCATCATCGTAATCAGCTGAAAGATAGCCACAGCTGGTCTTGTCTACCGATAAATTAATAAATAGGAACAACGTCTCATACATTGCTCTGATCCTAACATAAGTAGTTTAAGCACCTGTGTTATGGAAATCAGAAACAATGTAGGTACCATTGAATACCACGCTACTACACCACCAAAGTCGTCACCCATAGTACAGGGTATTATTGTATCTTTACTAGTGGACCCGGCAGACGCTGTTCTGCCCGCTGTTCTCGCATTTTTTTCATATTTTCTCACCGTTTAAACCTTCCCTGAACTTCCTCTATTAATTCAATACCTAAGCAAAATCAGTACAGCCTTTGTAGAGTTTTAGCAAGACTAACGAACAGCAATTCATTTATATATACGAGTATATATATATAGATTTCTAAGCTGACCGCTAGAGGACAGGAATCAAATCATACCATTTGCATGTGCACTTCAATAGTGAGATACGTGCACAGTCTTTCTGAACTTTGGACGTTCTTCGTTGAGCTTTTGATTCAACGGTCTCTGTTATACTCTATTACACATTCGCACACACGCGCACACACACACTTCATCATCATCAATTTATTAATTATACATAGTTATTGCATCCGTCGCAATCCTGTAAGAACCATCGGGTGCCCACGACACAGGAATTTCCTAGTGTGGGGCCCGCAGACAATTGCTATCTGTATTGTCGTTGGCTTAACGTGATTTGCATTGTGTAATATCTTCTATAGTATAATATCATCTATACCTTATATATAATAACAATAATCTTGTTGGCAATAACATATTTGTATTGAACTTTGTTGTTCCACCGGCAACCTCACCGGCGATCTAGCTTACTACTTACATAAACGCTACTAATAAAATAAATAAATAGTTCACAACAATCACACCAATTCTCTAGTCCCAAATAAAGCTTGTGTTATGGGTACTAGACAACGGATAAACATACTAAAATCCTTTTTTTTGGTAAATAAATACATATTATACATAGAAAACACCCAGACCAGGTACAAACACACATGTTCATGCACACGTATGCTTGTACTGCGGGGATCGAATCCGCGACCCTTGCTTTTAGAAGTCCGACCTGTTGACCACTGCACCAAGCGGTCGTCGAATCATACTTTTGTTTTAACATTTTGAAATAAGATCGCTGTCAGCAAAGATAATGGAAAGGCATTATCTTTGTATGTCATTGAACTGACAGCAGGACCCCAATATACCTCGGTCCTGGACCTTACACTGACCGCTGACATAAGACTGTGCTGTGAATTGCTGTGGCCCTATGGAGGCTACATTTTATAGTTACGTCAAAAAGCGTGTCTTTCGGTATAACATTAACAATTAGTTTCACATAAATCACAAGTTGAGTTCGCGAGCTAGCTGCAAGATTATTATAAATCCCAATCACCGACGCTCATTTAGAAAATTCCAGGCCTCTCCGATCGAAAGGAGTTACTAGCGATCGGCAAATTACTAGTTTCATGTATTAAGTCTGTGTTGAAATCCCGCGTGTATATATATATATAGTAATATTTATATTTCTTTTATTAGTGTTTTTGTTTCACGTCCTAAACTAATTTTGTATAAAAGAGAAACCTGTAATTAGCCTTACTAATAGATGTACGTACTAGCTATGATGTAAAATATGTAACGCAGTTGGTTTTCTTAATAAATAAAATAAATAAATCCGAATAAATTTAAATGAAACATTCGTCCTAAGTGTTCCTTTAAGCTAGTTAAGGTACAATTCGGAGACAGGATGCAGGATACATTAGTCAGCTTGCTAGAATGTTGTTTGTGTGAGTAACCAATTGGTGGCTTTCTTGCACTCTTGTAACTAGCAGTTTCAGCAAAGGCGATATTAATACACTGCACCGCGCTGCATCAACAGATTTATTCTTTAGAAAAAAATTGGTTGCCTGTAAAGTCGGTATACGGGCGAAAGTTTTACGTGACAACGACTTTGAGTGGTAAAATAATTTTAATGTGAATATTCATTCGTATAACATGAACCGGTGTGTATGCCTATCTCTCTCACTCTCTCTCTCTCGCTCTGTCTCTCTCGCTCTTAGGCGGGTTAACTGTGCTCGAGTGGAAGGGACGCGTGCCTTTCACTTTTTATGTCTGTCTCACTCGCTCTTAGGCGGGCTAACCATGCCCGAGTCGAAGGGACGCGTGCCTCTCACTCGCTCTCATTGTGAGCGCAGAACGTGAGCGGAGCGTAACGCAGTTTCTTGAAGTGTCACCCGGCAAACCAATTTATAAGACGTTGTCACGTCAAAATCAGAAGTACGATGACCGGCACCACACGGTTTTAACACTGTGGTATCTCATGCGCTTGTGATGCACGGACAACACGTCATCACCTCGCGGTGCTAATTATACTTCGCAAGCAGAAACTGCGGAGCACGGTGCAGTGTGATAATAGCCTAACGTACAGCGGTCTCAGGCTTGCACCTTTTCATAACCTAATAAATCTTCTGTACATTTAATGTATTCATATTTTTCATTCTGCGGTAATTGCTGAGTAAGTATTATTAAGTATGCGTCGCGTCACGCTGGGCGGGTTTCGGTCAACTTTTTCATGTGTTCGTTTCACAAGTGTTCATTACTCCAGTTAGTGCCAAGCCGATTGCAAAGTGGTAACATTCTTAACGATTAGTGCCAATTGTAACATAGGTGCATGTAGTTTGATAACTGAGAAGAATACAAGACCTACGTTAGTCTGCACAGATGCAAACTTTTTATTTAACATATAAAACAACTTAAAACAAGAGGAGGTGGTCCGAGCCATACTCTACCACGCGGGCTCAGTGCAGATTGGTGGAGGGGTGTTTGTATGGTACGTGTCAGATGTTATTAAGCCGCCCGAGGGCCTCTGACTAGGCTTAACGACTAGATAATACCTATCGATGTCAACCGGGACCAACAGCCTTACATACCTTCCGAAGCACGGAGATGCTTGTAGACATATTAACTTTACTAATAGACTTTACTTAAATGGTTAGATTGGGCACCCATCCCAAACATGACCGATCCTAAGGTTGCTTAACATTCGGTATGACTACCAAAGCACTACAACCACTGCGCTGCAAGAACCTTATTTATTACAAATATCAAAATCAACAGTGGTATTACCAAATAAACTTAAATAAATACATATAACACCCGGACCAGTACAAACAGACATGTTCATGCACACAAATGTTTGTACAGTGCGGAGATCGAACCCGCGACCTTTTGGTAGTCAACTTCTTAACCATTACACCAAAGTGGTCGTCGCATCCATCCATATTGCAAAATCACACTTTACAATAACTTTATCTGGCTAGCCAAACCTCAAATAGGACTCTAACGTAGCATCGCCCTACAATCTCTTATTGTATTATTTACTCAATTGCATCCGAGTTTCGTTATCATTATCTTAATAACGACGTATTTCCCAATACAAATAATTCACATGTATCGGTGATTTGTTTGAAATGTTATTACAACTAGTGGTAGGTGAACGGGCGACTAGAGTTATATGTTGTTTTACGCATGTAACGCAACGGCAGCATAATAATAAATAAATAATAAATATTTCACAACAATCAGACCAATTCTCTAGTCCCAAAGTAAGCTACGAGGCTTGTGTTATGGGTACTAGACAACGGATAAACATACTTAAATACTTTTTTTTGTAAATAAATACATATTATACATAGAAAAAACCCAGACCAGTAGTACAAACACACATGTTCATGCACACTTATGCTTGTACTGTGCGGGGATCGAACCCGCGACCGTGGTTTTAGAAGTCCGATATTTTTTTTTAATTTATTCAAGGAATAACAAACAGTTATACATTACATGTTGGGTACAGACAGAGGTGAGTTTATATTTAGTTATTTAACGTATAACCCACTACGTTATTCACAGATTGGGCAAAAGTATTTACTAAAGATCGCTAGGTATTGCTACGTGACAATTTTCTGAACAAATTACTTACTCTAAGAGATGAAAACAATGATAAAGTGGTGAGAAATAAACTAGGTAAGCTAATAAAGGGTTCTTATTAATACACACTACCTACCTACAGACTATTGTTAACCAATCGCTTAAAATTATGTGCCGCTTCTGCAAATAAGTCAATATCATTAAAGTTTTCGTTATACAGGGTGTCCAGGAATTAATGGATAACCATTAATTCCTGGACACCCTGTATATATCTACTAGCCGACGCATAGGAGATCTAACCCCAGCATTAGTTCTAATGGGTTTGGCATGGAACAGCCTATTGACTCTAGACGCTCGACGATGTACCTACCGTTCTAGGGACTATGTAGCAAATTTGTTTGGTCAAATCGATACAATCAAACATATGTAGGCCGCTGCACCAAACGGTTGTCAAAGAATTATTGTATTTAAATCATAAGTCAATGTAGGTAAAGTAATGAGTAAATTTATTGTTATTTTATTGTTTTACAGAAAAATTAGGTCTAGTCTAGTTATTAGTCTAGTCTCTCTAGGTCATAAACGCAAAAAAAAATATGAATACTTATTTTTATGAAGACTTTATCACACATTATTGAGTTAATCTAATCGCAGTAAAATGAATGATCTTCAGCGAAACCAAACGTTTCACAGTCATCCATTATGACGTTTCGGGCGTTCGCTTGCCATGTTTTTGTGTTTTTTGTGTGACTGTCTGCTCCCGTATTTTTTTAGGGTTCCGTACCTCAAAAGAAAAAAACGGAACCCTTATGAGATCACTTTGTTGTCCGTCCGTCCGTCTGTCAAGACCGTTTTTCTCAGGAACGCGTGGAGGTATCAAACTGAAATTTATATATGATACTTAGGTCTATTGTCCCTGGAAGCTGTAGAAAAATCCACCTTCTAAGCCAACGCAATCAAAAGATACAGCCATTAAGGCCGCAAATTTCCGCAAATTTTCGAAACACGCACGGGGTCAAAACCTACAGGGTAGGTACTTCCCGTTAACTTATAATCTTGAAATTTAGTACGAAGTCATGTCTTATAGTACAGATATAGGAAAAATTACGAAAACCGTAAATTTTCAGTTTCATCATATAAGAAAAATAGTTTTTGAAAAATATTTTTGACAATTTTGAAAATTTCAATGTTATTACGAGTACTAACTATATCTACAGGTTTGTACGGAACCCTCGGTGCGCGAGTCCAACTCGCACTTGACCGGTTTTTTAATATTTATAATTTAATCACGGTGTTTCTAAGCTATGGTTGGTTAAAATCCGTCCAGTCGTTGAAGCCCACCAACTGTTTTCCCGGTTAATTAAGGTTTCTTTAACTGGCGAGTTAGTTTTACGAATATATCAACAGAACTCTTTACGCCACTCACACAAACTCACTGCATTAAATCCCCGCAAAAGCAATACGTAGACAAGTACCCACTATGTACAAGGAAACGCCTTTCACATGACACGAACGCACCTAATCGGTACCTAGGACCATAACTTATGTAATTGGTAAGCCTAGTTGCTAGGTACTAGATTTAGAAACAAATTGCAATGCTAAATGATTGTTGTGGTAGGTTATATAAATTCGTTAGGTGGTAAATATAAACTTGTCATAATAATGATAAATATTCGATGTTATACCATTATTTCAGAACTAAATAAAACCACTTGTCTGTAAATCTTCCAACAAAAGCGGTAGTTTACTTCCTGTGATTTCTAATCTATTAAGAAGATAAAAAAAATCTCCAAAACTAACTAAGTTTCAGTTAAAAAGCCTTCAGTGGAACCGACCGACTGTCCCATAATTGCAGTATCTACATAAAACGGAATGAATGTACTGACCAAAAACCAAACCTATTCGCTCCAATTGGTAGTTTTGAAACTAACCATTACATAGAAATGCTCGCACACATTGACAACTTGGAAAAATAACTGAAACGATCGATGCCCGACCTTAAACAAAAGGTGATAACAATAGAAAGATAAATTTCAAAAAGCTAGACACTTTCTATCACAACATTTTTATTACAATAAAAGTAACCGCTAAATAATTATTAAAGATATATTTAACGACTGACTATTGTGACGTTGTAGTAATGTGTACGTGTTATACTGTTTAAGTTAAATATTTGTTTGATGATCGGAAATAGAGATAGAGGAGTCAGAGACAAAAGACAAAAGCGGCTACATAAGCAATTTCTTTCTAATTTTTCGTTATTTTACAGTTTCTAGACACTAGCCGTCATATTCCGTGCATTGAGAACGTTTTATCATTATTCTTTCTTTTGACGTGACAACGTCTTATAAATTGGTTTGCCGGGTGACACTTCAAGTAACTGCGTTACGCTCCGCTCACGTTCCGCGCTCACAATGAGAGCGAGTGAGAGGCACGCGTCCCTTCGACTCGGGCATGGTTAGCCCGCCTAAGAGCGATTGAGACAGACATAAAAAGTGAAAGGCACGCGTCCCTTCCACTCGAGCACAGTTAACCCGCCTAAGAGCGAGAGAGACAGAGCGAGAGAGAGAGAGTGAGAGAGATAGGCATACACACCGGTTCATGTTATACGAATGAATATTCACATTAAAATTATTTTACCACTCAAAGTCGTTGTCACGTAAAACTTTCTCCCGTATACCGACTTTACAGGCAACCAATTTTTTTACACAATAAATCCAATCTAATCTAACCGAACAGAGGTTGACCCTGAATTGCCTTATAACAAACAGTTACATAATCCATCGTTACTTTTACGCCACTAACCCAAACCGTCCGGTTTGACGCTCCGTCTAGCAACACAACACAATCTGGGCTGAGACTCTACTCTGTAAGTCTCTGTAGTTTCGGATCTATTTATGTCTGCGCTGATTATCTTTGAGTTTGGACAAAGGTTAAAAAATATGAGACCACCAACCTCTATGACATAGGCTGACATGGGTCTGTGCAAAAGCCCAAAAAATAGAGACGGTGACACTACCAATCTCTTTGACAAAGGTTGTCATAGCTGCCTATTTTTTAAAAGAAATAAGTTAATCGAGAAGAAAAATCGGAGTAAGTTGATTTATTACATTTTTCGAATTTTGCCTTAAAAGTCTGTTCTCACAAACTATTGAAAATCAATCGGAGTGTTCACTCAATATTGATTGAGTTTGGTTTTAATTTAAAACTGTTCTTATAAAATTATTAATTGAAAAATGTTATTATTATATAAATGCCTACTTAAATGATAACCTGACTTTATTTAAATTGGAATTATGTATTTTTTTCTTATTTTATTAAATGACACACATACTTACAATATAATACATATAATGCGAATGACGTTTTATTGACTTACATATTCAATTATCTTAATTTTGATTGAATAATAATAAA
This sequence comes from Pyrausta despicata, assembly GCA_963921415.1. Taxonomy (NCBI): domain Eukaryota; kingdom Metazoa; phylum Arthropoda; class Insecta; order Lepidoptera; family Crambidae; genus Pyrausta; species Pyrausta despicata. Next base: position 14,489,598 of record OY992865.1, on the reverse strand, counting down.
ATGTGGTATAATATTGCAATTTTAAAAACAAATAATTTACATAATAATTTAAAATTATATAATTTTACATTTTACAATTTTGCACGCACGTTTACCAGATCAATGGAATGTGCTGGCTTATTCATATCAATTGTAACACCATTTCTAGTACCATGTTCTAGTAAAATAAACTAAGCTTTACAATAAACTTCCAACTGAAATTAAGAGTGCCGACACATTGAATGTTTACAAAAAAACTGCTTGTGTTATTACTAAGGATCGAAAATAAAATTACTTTAGTTTTATTGAAGGAAAAGGAGCACTTAACCATTACTTTAGTTCATTTGTTCAACTGCAAATATTTATGTTTTTCTCAAACATGACATGTAATTGTCTTCTTGAGAGTAAAATTCTTTAGACTGAAATAAAGATTTGATTTGGTTTGTGTCCATTGTGTGTGCAAGTGCAATGCAGTAGTAAATGGTTTTTTGGTTACGTGTCATTTTGACATGTGGAGAACTAACACGATGGATAGTGGATGAATGAATGAATATTTATTTGCTCATAAATAGGGTTACACTGAAGATCTTAATTTTAATATTGTTCGTCCTATTTAACTATTAAAAATAGCATGCAAACATTAATTATTATATTATATTAAATTCAGTCTATAATAAAATTAGTATGATTTTACAATAATGGATGCAGTGCATCTCGGAGTAGGGGCTCCGGTTGCACAGTACAGTGTTGACCTCTTGGCTGAGCGCGTTGTGTAATTATGATAACATAGTTAGCTAAGTCAAGAACTTTTGGCAAATTTGGGGAAATTGATTTCTTTGCGTGGAAACAACATGGAAATTGAACTTGATTCTATTTTTTTTAAAATATCACATACATTGTTCTGACTCCGTGGTAAGTAGCTAAAGCACTTGTGTTACAGATATCAGAATCAACAGTGTTGTATTACAAATAAACTTAATAAATACATATAACTCCCAGACCAGTACAAACAGACACGTTCATGCACACAAATGTTTGTACAGTGAGGAGATCGAACCCTCTTGGTTAACAGTCAACTTCTTGACCATTACACTAAAGTGGTCTTATCTCTTCCCAGCAGTAAATAAATAAATAAATATTTCTCAACAAGCACACCAATTCTCTAGTCCCAAAGTAAGCTACGAGGCTTGTGGTATGGGTACTAGATAACGGATATAAATACTTAAATACTTTTTTTTGTAAATAAATACATATTATAAATAAATAAAGGTATGACTGGTAGAGAATGCCCTACGGCGTTAAGTCCACCTTTTGTACAAAGTATTGTTGTGCAATAAAGCTTAAATAAATAAATAAATAGAAAACACCCAGACCAGTACAAACACACATGTTCATGCACACTTATGCTTGTACTGTGCGGGAATCTAACCCGCGACCCTTGGTTTAGAAGTCCGACATGCGGAATAAAATTATAATAATAATGTAACAGAAGCGAAGATGTGGAATTAAATTCACAATGTGGTGACAAGATCCTAATTCCAGATACCTCGTGATCATCAACAAGCATCAACAGCTGGACTAGTGAGTGTCAACAACAGCTGGAGTGATTAAATTATCTTTCGAATAAAAAATCGTACTGAAATCAGTTCATTTATTTGAGAGTTACGATGCCACAGACTTGATGTCGTCCAAAAATGTAGCAAGCTGAAGTGGCAGTGGGCTGGCCATGTCTGTCGCAGAACCGACGAGAGGTGGAGCAGGAAGGTTCTTGAATAGAGACCACGCTTAGGTAAACGTAGTGTGGGACGCCCCCCGGCTAGATGGACAGACGACCTGAAGAAGGCAGCTGGTAGTGACTGGATGCAAAGGGCGGGAGATCGTGCGCTGTGGCGCTCCTTAGGGGAGGCCCAATTCCAGCAGTGGACTGTAACAGGCTGATATGATGATGCCACAGACAGACAAACAAAACTTATAACACGCTTTGTGGCGACCTCTACCATTCGCCATCACAAGTGCATGCCTAACGGCAAGCACAACAGCTAGCGCTGATACGGCTCCATAAGGCTAGATGGCGCTGTTAGCCTAGTACCGGCCAAATGGTGCCGGCCTAGTACCGCACATGAACCGCGGTATATAAGATTTCGATCTAGAATAATATAGATAGACAAATCAAGATGATGTCTATCGGACCTTGGTCCCCGACCATAACACCCGGTCGGTAGGAAGCGCTTCCCTTTAGCTTCCTAACTCAGGCGAGCGAGATGTCGTAGGAAACTATAGGCCGATATCTCTTTTACCTGTCTTATCCAAAATTCTGGAGAGACTTATTAATAACAGATTGACTACCTACTTAAGGAAATACAACATTCTCTCTGCAAACCAATTTGGTTTCCGGACTGGTAAATCCACTGACCAGGCTGTGCATATGCTGACCGACTGGTTGGTTAGCAGGATTGATGCAGGTCAAAAAACGCTGGGCGTTTTTCTTGATCTTAGTAAGGCCTTTGATACGGTCTCAACACCTATCCTCGTTAATAAGTTGGAACGAATTGGTATACGTGGTACGGAACTAGAACTTTTTACAGACTATTTAACGAATCGTGTTCAATCTGTGAAAATAGGCCAACATATCAGCTGTGAACTTCCGATCTCACATGGTGTTCCCCAGGGGAGTATTCTTGGCCCAACTTTGTTCCTTATTTATATTAATCAACTTTGTGATCTTTCTCTACCCCACGGTCAAATCATAACGTACGCGGATGATACAGTTCTATTGTTTGCGGGGAACACATGGAAGGATACGTTTGAGTTTGCACAAGAAGGTTTTAACCAGATTGCAAGGTGGCTGTATTGGAACCATCTAAGTTTAAACGCAGAGAAAACCAAATATTTGACTTTTTCTATTCGAGACGCGACTCAACTAACCTCCCAATTAAATCTGACGGCTCACTTCTGCACATGTAACGGTGATACTGTCTCATGCGGGTGCCCAGTTATAGAGCGAACTACATCCCTGAAATATCTGGGTGTTGTTTTAGATTCTAACTTGAATTTTAAGTGTCATATCAATCAGTTGGTCACTAGATTAAGAAGGCTGATTTTTGTTTTTAAAAAACTACGTCATATTGCGGATCCCATATTGTTAAAAAGAGTTTATGTTAGTCTCGTCGAATCTATTCTGTCTTACTGTATTACCTCCTGGGGTGGTGCTTGTAAAACTTACTTAATTAAATTAGAAATAGCTCAAAGGTCTATTCTCAAAGTTGCTTCTTTTCGCCCCATTCTTTTCCCCACTGATAAGTTATACCAGTCGTGTGATGTTCTCTCTGTAAGACAGATTTTTATTCTCCAAACTATCATGAAACAACACTCAATTACCCCCTTTAATTCAAATTATATAAATAAAAGACGTAAACACATGATATGCGCGGTTCCTACCTTTAAGCTCGACTTCAGCAGAAGGTTCTTTTGTTTTCTCGGACCATATCTCTATAATAAGATTAATAAGTTTGAACTTATATACCCATTTTTTAGATTAGAATGTAAGAAGAAAGTAAAAAAATGGCTGCAGTTATTAAATTACGATAAGACTGAAGATCTATTGAGTAAATTGTCATAGATTATTACATTTTTACTATTACTAAACTCTCACACACCCTCCTACACACACACATACATCTTTCACACTACTCACAGGAGGATCTAATCTATTCTATTACTGTTACATAATTATTTTTTTATTGTACGAGTATTTCTCTAAACTACATTGGAAAATCAAATATTAATTGCATGTTTTATTAGAGTTTTTTTTTCGATATGGTCATATTTATTTCGGCTTAATAATACTTTCATTTATGTCAATGAAGAATTACTTATTTTATTGGTGCAACTTCATTTATGTTATATATTTAGTTTTCTTATCCTAAAGGGTTGAGCGCTGCGCTTCTGAGATACAGACTATGTTTTAGTCTAGTTCAGACGCAGATGTCAGTGTAATTGCAAAATTAATGTGCGAAATGTAACAAGAAAATTGTTTTGTATGTGATTTCCTTATTTGAATAAAGTATTATTATTATTATTATAACTCTGGATCAGTTGCGCCAAACGCTTCTTTTTCGATAGAGGTAAAAAATAATATAAATATATTCTTGAGTTATTACAGGGTTTTTTTGTAACACCTTGTATATCACACATCTGCATTTTTGCATCTGGTTCAATAAGACGTTCAGTAACCAGCACACCAGGCTACCCATTTTTATTGCAAAATCGCCCTTATCACAACCGCATAAGATCCCGCAGTGTTTACCGTGATGTGCTAGCCACCGCACATACTCCCATGACATAATTTTAAGAATGTTACAGGTGAGTATAATGTACAGTTAGCATTGCTGCAACGCCTCGATGATTCGAGCCAGTGAACCGAAGTCCCAGGTTTGATTTCGAGGTCGATCGATGAGTGTAGAGTGCGTTGGTTTGCGTATTGATCAACACCAGTCACTTTGCTACTTTGAGCCGTGGTGATAATTGATTGGAGAAAGGCAAATGCAATCGCATCAAAGAGTGAATGCGTTTCTACAAATTTGAAATTTTATTACAAAATGCTCTGGTGTAAAACACAAAAGTTTAGAAATGTCAAGAACATAAGAAAGCACTGCAATTTGACTACATACATATTTTAGTGAAAGAAATAATAAAAGTAAAAAAATAAAATATTTTTTTTCGTATCGCATGACCCGTTGTTTGGATTTGTAATGCTGTTATCTTACTGAGTATGGCTGAGCGGATAACAGTTTAGCACACATTTAGACAAGAATTAAAGACGCGATCTTCAGGGGCAGGCCAGTAATAGTCAGCGATAAACTAACACCTAAAATTTATGCGTCACTTTTTTACACACAACGAGCACTTAGCTCTAATGACACCTTAGCAAATAAAGCGAACTGAAACATTGTTAAGGAGATTTTTTGACGGACTTTATCGTAACGTATTCGTGTCGACCAAACGTCAGAAACTGACAGTTTCTCCAAACTAATTGACAAGTTGACGATAGGTAAACGCTACGAATACGTTACGATAGTAGTTCGTGCTCACCCCAAGGACGTTAAGTGTTGATATTGAGAAGGCTGAAGGTGGAAGCGTACTACAACCCGACTCCTCAACCACCAGGGCACTAGATCTCTCTAATCTTTTAACACAATGATGCTGAAACCATATTGTAATGGCGTTAGACTTAAACAAGGTGATGGTAGTTGCCTCTCGGCCTACGGTGATCCCGCCACGTTTTCGACTCACATGGCACCGGAGGGCACCGTCAGGTTTTTAGTGGGTAGGCGGGTTCTCTCTCTGTGGCCTGGAGTTTCACTTAACCCCCAGCTGCCCCCGCGGCTGGCGGGTATGCGTAACCACATTTCCGTGACGTTAAAAAAAAGAAAAAGGTGATGGTAGCCAGCCAGACAGTCCTACCACCAAACAAACCATGTAGTCCGGAACTATGGGTTTCAAATGGAGGTTGTGAACTAGTAGACCAGAGAGATGTTTTGTTTATCTAAATTATTATACGTTTCTTGCGAAAACAACGCCGATAATTCGTCACTTTCTCGTTGCACAAGTGTCTTTAAGTGAAAAAGCTACTTACTTTTCTTAGCATGATCGGCCAACGTAACATTCATCACCGAACTAACGACGGCGAGCGCGAACGCCGCGAACATGCCGCCAAAAGCACTCTCGCTACTGTCGCGCACGCAGTTATCGAGGCGGTAGAGGCACCTGTCCACGTGCCTTGCATTTGCGCATTGTAGGCCGACATGGTTTTATTGTACACAATAAGCACTTCACGTAAAGCAAGTTCACGTAGATTCGCGAGCGTGGTCATGAAATATCAACCATATGAAGTGATATCTAAGTGTTTTCGCACGAAATGCACGTAGATGCCCGTTTCTACGGGCTTTTTCTATAAGATGGTGGTAGCTACTCAGACGGACTACAAACGAGTCATATCCCGGACCTCTAGGCTTCAAATCGATAGTGTGACCCACTAGACCAATAGATGAATAAAATAAATAAATATTTCACAACAATCAACCCAATTCTCTAGTCCCAATTTAAGCTACGAGGCTTGTTTTATGGGTACTAGACAACGGATAAACATACTTAAATACTTTTTTTTTGTAATATAAATACATATTATGCATAGAAAACACCCAGACCAGTACAAACACACATGTTCATGCACACATATGCTTGTACTGTGCTGGGATCGAACCCACGACCCTTGGTTTTAGAAGTCCGACATGTAGACCACTGCACCAAACAGATGTCTATTGCTTGTTTCTGGAGCAAGGAAAAGTAGATAAACGTCTTCTATGTAAAAGAGCCACTTACTTTTCTTGGCATGATCGGCCAGCGTGACATCCAGCACCGAACTGACGACAGCCAGCGCGAGCAACGCCGCGAACACGCCGGCGAACGCGCGCTCGCTGTCCGACAGCGCGTCGGGAGCGACAGCGCCGCGCGCGCAGTAGTCGAGCCGGTAGAGGTGCGCGGAGAGGTTGTAGGCTGACATGGTGCTCGCGTTCACGCAGGAGGCGAACCTGGGGATTCATTTAAGTCAATTGTCTTAAGGCTTTTGCTATGTGGCCTTCCGCTGAACAGCTTGCTGTTTATCATATTTTTATTCTAATACTAGCTGACCCAGCGAACTTCGTACCGCCTTAGCGTTGCAATGATTGAACAATGTCATCGAATGACATTGACATTTCTTACGCGCGTTTTTTAAAATATGCAAAATTAAATATATATTTTTCAATATTTCTGTGAGATTTTCTTAATATTTTTTTCCGTAAGAACCTTCTCCTGATAATAACAAATACAACAAAAAAATAATTAGTGAAATCTGTCCAGCCATTCACGCGTGATGCCGTGACCAAGGAAAACGGATTTCATTTTTATATATATAGACTAGTGGCCGCCCGCGACTTCGTTCGCGTGAAATCCCTTTGTTTTCGCAATCGTGGTCGAACGGGATAAAAAGATCCTATGTCCGTTTTCTGGTTCTAAGCTACCTCTCTACCAATTTTCAGCCAAATCGATTTATCTGTTCTTGAGTTATAAATAATGTAACTAGCACCACTTTAATGTAATGTAACCACAATAATGTAACTAAATGAATAGGAAACCTTTTCGACGGTTTTTATGACACAGATACACTTATAAAATAAGAAAAGAAAACTGACTGAATGAGATTGCATCGCACAGACTACGAATATTACTATTTAACCACGTTAGTTAACATTTTGCACCGTATTTTCTTTTTAAGTGTTGTCGCAACGTCCTAAGTGTCCGTCTGTTGATTTGGTCGAAGTAGTTTGTCACCAGCTCTTGGTCTAGCTATAGTGGACTCACCAGGCGTCAATCGGCTGCGGCTGCTGTTGGTCCTGATCCACATACTGAGGGTCCTGGCAGCGACCACAGCCTCGTGTGTTACTCTAGATACATTGAACTCACTATGCGCCCAACGGCTGCGAGTGCGGTTGGACCTGGAACAAATCCTAAGGATCCTCGATACGCAAAGGCTGCAATACAGCCAGTCCAATTAGTTGGTCTAGCTATAGTGGACTTACCATTCGTCTATCAGTTGCGAGTGCGGTTGGACCTGGTCCACATCCTGGGGGTCCTGGCAGCGAGCACAGCCTCGTGTGGTCCAGTCTACTGGAATAACTATAGTGAACTCACCAGGCATCCATCGGCTGGTCATGTGGTTGGACTTGGCCCACATCTTGAGGGTCCTGGCAGCGGCGAGACACGCACAGCCCGCGGTGAAGCCGTGTATGATTGAAGTGGTCCACCCAGTTGGACGAGTATTCCTGGGGGAAGAAATTAGCACATAATAAATGCAATTATTTTTTTGTTTTTGCCTAGGCGCTAGGTACCTACTCGTAAGTGCTTTATTAGCTTTCTGTTATGGGTCAGATTAAAACTTAGCCCGGACGAAAATCCAATAGTATTTTTTTGTTTTGATTTTTCTTCGTTTCACCAAAAAAATGGGAAAAACTACGAAAAAGCTAAGTTTTTTTTCTAAATCATCATCAAGTCAAGTGCTGAATTAGAAATTACTCCTTAAACTGCTACTAGATATGCGATAGCTGGGATGCCGACGTGTCACATCAGATCTTCATTTTATGATATGGTGACAGAAAGTGCTCCTCCCACTGGACTTCCCTTCTTTTCTTCGGTGTTGGCACGTGTAGCTAGTGCCTATAACACAAAATTCTCTAATGTAGACATCTTCAATTGTTCTAAAGACCAATTAAAAAAGCTTATTACTGATACCCTAAAAGAAGGGCGCACCTAGTTCTGTCGCTGTTTCGATGAACGTTTTATAGTTGTGAATATTATTTGTATGCCGTCATACATTAACATTAAAATTATTTCTAACACCGCTGTTATGAATGTTAGAATTACTTTGTTTATTAAGGCAATTTTGTATACAATACACTGATTGTTGGCGTAACCTTTGATCTAACCTTTTAGTTTCATACCTGTATTGCTGTTATCACTACATTAAAAACAATGTCGAGATACGCTCAGTCTGTGCCTATCTAATCAAAGTTGTTAAGGCGACCTCGCATTTTCCGTGAAAGATCGAAGGATTTTATCAAATATGATGACAAGGACTTTTTCATACGATATAGGTTATCTAAGGAGAGTGTTTTATTTATACTGCAGAAAATTGAACATTTGAAGTAATAATTAAAATACCAAATTAACAAACGAAATGTCGAACGCACATGACATCAAAATGTCAAATGACTTTTAGTCAATGAAATTCATCATAAACATCCATAAAAACTCAAACTCAAACTTTTTATCATTTATCTAACATTTAAAAGATGCAGACCTTTACTACTAGTACTTTTTACAAATAAACTGAGTAAACTTTCGTTAATTAACAACGAAATCGTTTACTCTAATAATTTATTGATAAGCGTTTCCGCAGTACCTCCGCACTAAATGTCACCTAACCAGGGGAGTCTTACTTAGGTAGCCCTTAGGATGGTGAAACAGAATTTAGGTAAGGGGATGATTTGAGGGGTACCGTAAGATAGGTGAGCCTTACTTAGGTTACTGTTTAGGGGCTACTGGTGAAAACGGGCATAAGTCTTCTACTTTTAAACAAGGCAACGGATTTTGATGCGGTTTTCGCTTGTTTTTCTCAATAGTTTTTGGACATACCTAAGTAATCTGACGTTTTCAGTATAATAAATAAATATTAATATAGAATATCATTAGTGATAGAGATAGTGTATAATGTTTGTATTAGTTTTATTCCTCAGTATCTATGGTTACCTTAAGGGAAACCTATAATTAGCCTTACTTAGCATAAGTTCTCAACTGACAAATATACTTAGCATAAGTTCTCAACTGACAAATAAAACTCTAACGCCAATAAATATATAAATTAAGGCGTAGTATTTATGTCTTTTATTATTGAGCTGGGCTGGTTCAAAATCAGATATTCAGATCTTAATTTTTATAACTTTAATTTTAATAAATTGTTCGTTCGTGACGTTGAACACGTTTTCCTCAGGCACTATATTCATACTTCTAACGGTTACCACTATATTCATACTTCTTTCGGTTTAGGTTTTTAACGGTATCTCCAAAGTACAGAATTTTATCACTTTTCAGCTTTATTGTATGTATAGATACAGTTTGTGTGGTTAGGAACGTAACTTAATATTTTTGAGTGATAGTAGATTACAATTTTTTCAAAATTATCATAGTGGCAACTAACACTTTACTCTACCTGTGACCACGGACGCTGAAAAGGGTCCGAAACGTCAGGTTAAAATAAAAATGTGAATAAATCGCGAAATAATCTGTAAAAAGTGTCTCATTTCAATGTCTACTGTTCGCGTAAACCGAAGAAACAAATATGTACCTATAGATGCATCGTGTTTTTTGGTCCTTTAATAAATCAATCATTATTTTTCCTTATCAAGCATTCCAAAATCTTTTGATGCAATGCTCACCACGACCTTGTCCTTTCAAAAATCTGACTTGGCAGGTGTATTTTTAAAACAGACCGATTCTAACGACTCGCCAGTTAGATTGAAGATAACCGCGTTGCATAAGAAAAGCCAATTTGGGAGTTAAAGACCTCTGGGCAATGTGTGCCAAGGCTCAAGGGTAACAGACCTACACTCACTTTTCGTCATCACGTGTTGATGTTATCGTTTCGTTATTTTTTTGGCTAATAAAGTATTAGATTTTCATTCTGTATTTTTACCTAACTACAACGGAAGGAGGGTTGTATTTATTTATTTTTATATGGGATAGGTTTGCTCTTCTATTACTTTGTTTTGATAGTTTTTGTTGTTTGGCCAAATATTTGTGTATGATGCGTCTTCCCAAGGAGACCATTACTAATGGCATGATATAATGGCCTCATTGATTTTGACGACCGCTTGGTGCAGTGGTTCACATGTCGGGCTTCTAAAACCAAGGGTTGCAGGTTCGATCCCCGCATAGTACAAGCATAAGTGTGCATGAACATGTGTGTTTGTACTGGTCTAGGTGATTTCTATGTATAATATGTATTTAAAAAAAAAGTATTTAAGTATGTTTATCCGTTGTCTAGTACCCATAACACAAGCCTCGTAGCTTAATTTGGGACTAGAGAATTGGTGTGATTGTAGTGAAATATTTATTTTATTTATTGTAACATCCATAAACCATGTTCTTATGCAAATAAAAGATTATGAAATTCTAGCTTTTACCCGCGACTTCGTTTGCATTAGGTAGTTTTTTTTGGAATACGTTGTTTTACCGCGGACAAAAGTAACTCCTGTCCTTTCTTAAATGTCGAACTATCTCCTTACCAAAATTGATTTAAATCTTTTCAGTCGTTTAGCTTAAAAGCGATCGGCCCACTTGAATTTTCCCACGGGAATGCGTCATTTTTCCGCAATAAAATGTAGTCCTTTCTCTGGTAACAAACATGTCCACACCAAATTTCATGGAAATTGGTTCAGTAGTTTAGACGTGATTGAGTAACATACAGACACGCAGAGTGAGGGATGTGCTGTAATTGTTAACTTTATGCAATATCCAAATAGTTTATTTATTTATTTTATTTTATTTTATTTAAGTTCTGCACAAACATGTGTACAAGGGTGGACTTAATGCCGAAGGCATTCTCTACCAGTCAACCATAGGGCCAAGCAGAGAAAATTCAGGCGGTGCACATAAAGTAAAAAGTAAAGTAAAAAGTTAACTGAAGTTATTTAAGTACAAAATAAAATTATAAACATACATACTAATTACTTACATAAAATGAAATAAAAAATACATAAAAAATCATAGACATACATTGTTACGTATACATAATAAGGATGGTACACATGGTAAGAACACAGTGTCACTGAGACAGGAGAGACAGTTCATTCCTGCAGTGGGACTGCAGTGACTTTTTAAATGATAATTTCGACGTCGACCGCTGAATTTCCTTAGGGAGTCCGTTCCAAAGTCGAGTAGCAGTGAGAGTGAAAGAATTAGACATAAAGCCAGAAGTGTAACGGGGGATGGAGAGTTGAAGGGTGTTACTGGAGCGAAGGGACCTGTCATGAGAAGTATGGAGGTATGAAAATTTTTCTTTAAGATACGAAGGAGTGTTAGGATCGAAAAGGATGGAAAATAATTGGCCTAAAGTACGAACATTTCGACGCTGCCGGATTGGATATAAAATTGGTTTATAAAAGCTAATAATTTAATAGTAAGTAATTGTAGCTGTGGCTAATATTATCTGCAGACTATTATTATCTGCAGACTAGATCTTAGATAGCTTACAGTTATTACATCGTGCGTAATGCTAATTGTTTGCATTCATTACGACATGGCTAGATATTTTCATGATGAAAGAAGTGACTTAATTCATATTTTGTAGGTTTACCTACTTAATTACGAGGCTTTGGTTGCTTGGGTTATACTTATTTATCTCTTGAGAATGGTCGCCGTGGTCGAAATCGGCCAGTAGGACTATTATTATTACTTATTTAAATAGTTTTTTATTATTAAGTACCTACCTAAGTACCTATTTTGAATTAATTGACTGAGATAACATTCAATGTAATACCCTCTTATGAAAAATCTGAAATACGCTTGTCTTGAAACACGGAACAACTTCATTTTTTGTTTCTAACTCTCGAAAGGCGTTTTACACTCGAGAGAACAAGACAAAAGATGGACATTAAGCTATTTCAAGCTTAAATTACTCAATCTTATCAAAACAGAAGATAAAGTTTGACTCTGTACAAATGACCTTAACAAGATACTTTTCATAGACATAGCTTAGAGAAAGTAATTTATCAAGACGCTCATAACTGCCAACTTTACCACGATGACCACTTTGATGTAATGTCAAGAAGTTGACTGTTAACCAAGAGATCGCGGGTTCGATCCCCGCACTGTACAAACATTTGTGTGCATGAGCATGTCTGTTTGTACTGGTCTGGATGTTATATGTATTTATTTAAGTTTATTTGTAATACCACTGTTGATTCTGATATCTGGAACACAAGTGTTTTGATGCAATCAATGTATGTGATGATGTTGTATAGTATTTTATTTATCAGCTAGTAGCTGACCCGGCAAACGTTGTTTTGCCATATAAATGTTTAAGGTGGACAACCCTTATCACTAAGGGGTATGAAAAATAGATGTTGGCCGATTCTCAGACCTACTCAATATGCTCACAAAATTTTATGAGAATCGGTCAAGCCGTTTCGGAGGAGTACGGGAACAAACATTGTGACACGAGAATTTTATATATATAGAGATTTATTAACCCTCAATCATTTTCTCAGACTGACAACTATTTTTTAATTCGGTATTTTTAATAGTATCTTAGGTAAGCGACAAGGTAAGTAGAGTTAAGTTAGTTAAAACTAGCTACTAAGTAGGTAGTATCTATGTCTTAAACCGTGCCAACTTTGTCGTCTCTAGCAGGAAACCGCCCTGCGAGTTTCTTGAAGTGTCACCCGGCAAACCAACTTATAAGACGTTGTCACGTCAATAATATTTATTCTGATACAAAGTTGGCCTTACATATAAACTACAGCTAGATTAATTAAATGCAAGTACTTAAATAATTTGATATGCAAGCTGTAATTTTTAAAGCTTTATACGAGCAATTGTTTACTGTGATGATTTTGTATGCTCCTTGTACGCAGACATTTGTAAGACTGACAGTAAGTTCGATTCGCATCGTCAAAAATTTATAGTAGTGGTTCCATAGAATTTATAGTATAGTTGTTTATTATGTTTAGTTCCGACACCTCTCAATAGATGGCGCTGTACCGAGTGGCCTCGCGCAAAATTTCGGAATTTTCCTGTTTGTCTTATAACTCCTAATTTCACAAATAAAAAGGATTTTGTTGCGGGCCACTTGTTTATTTCGCTACCAATAGTATATATCTCTAAATTATATATCGTGTCTCAATGTTCGTTCCGGTACTCCTCCGAAACGGCTTGACTGATTCTTATGAAATTTGGGAGCATATTGAGTAGGTCTGAGAATCGGCCAACGTCTATTTTTCATAGCCTTTAGTGATAATGTTGCCCTCAATAATTTATATGGCAAACAACTTTTGCCGGGTCAACTAGTAATACTCGTATATAGTATTTATAGTTGTACCTGGTGATCCTAGTGGCATTAACTGGGACATACTCATATTCTGATATAAGTACCTGTTTTACAGAGCCAAGAAGCCTGCTCTTATCTCAAAATAACTAGCAGGGATCTACTCATATCTCATCATCATATGCCAGGCGAAGGTCTTATAACATTCAGATGTACCAGGCAGGGATCAATTCTTGTCTCGACGCTCCCATCAAGGAGTCTTCTAACGGTGCGAGCTCGAAGTTGCCCACGCAGTACACCCCTTGGATTGCCAGGCACTCGACGTAATGTTCCAGTCAGTACCCTGCATTATCTAAGCTCAAGTCTTAAGCATGTAAAAAGTAACATGCTGATGTACTAAAAAATTGGTTGCCTGTAAAGTCGGTATACGGGCGAAAGTTTTACGTGACAACGACTTTGAGTGGTAAAATAATTTTAATGTGAATATTCATTCGTATAACATGAACCGGTGTGTATGCCTATCTCTCTCACTCTCTCTCTCTCGCTCTGTCTCTCTCGCTCTTAGGCGGGTTAACTGTGCTCGAGTGGAAGGGACGCGTGCCTTTCACTTTTTATGTCTGTCTCACTCGCTCTTAGGCGGGCTAACCATGCCCGAGTCGAAGGGACGCGTGCCTCTCACTCGCTCTCATTGTGAGCGCGGAACGTGAGCGGAGCGTAACGCAGTTTCTTGAAGTGTCACCCGGCAAACCAATTATAAGACGTTGTCACGTCAAAAGTGATCTTCTCACATCTTAATGTAGATACATTAGGAACTCTGCTAGGCAGCAGAGGTCTTCCTACATACCGAGTCCCGATGATTCGAGCGGGAGTCCAGTCATATCTTGGTATAACTAGCAGGGTTCTACTCATTTGGGTTAATCACATCCTGCTGGGGGTCTGCTCACCTGCATCAGGTGGTACAGCTCGTGGCGCGGCGCGTCCGGAGCCAGCTCAAAGCTGCCGACGCAGTACACCCCCTGGGTCGCCAGGCACTCGTCGTAGTGATCCAGGTGGAATAGCCGCGGCATCTGGTAGAACTCCTCATCTGAAATAAGGGTTTACATTAGCTAAAAGATCACCAAGCAGGTGTGACCAGGTAACTGCGCTCACCAAGTTATAGGTGGCATTTGCCATGCGAGAAATCGAACACCGGAAGAGATGGCGAAAGATTGTGAAAGAGATGAAAGGCTTTATTATGGAGCATGACCTTCAGAAATGAAGAGAAGAGAAGACGACTAAGAAGAAGAATATTAGCTTAAAGCCTAAGCAACTTGGCCAGAAGATCTGGTGTAAGTTAATGGTTGGCGGTACTTTGAAATGAAGCCAGTCATGTTATTCATGCTAGCTTGATCGTGGACCGCTTGTGGAAGGGAAAGCCAACATTCTGACAAAGAGCTAAAGAATCGGCCTACGGAATAAAGATTATTCTAAGTGATCCCACTCCAGGGTGTCTTTTAGGTCTTTCTTTATAAGTATTGATTTAGAAGATATAGAATACAGATATACAATATTCTTTATTGCACACAACACAAAGGAGATAACAAAACAATCAATATCGCAGAAGTTGTTTAATTTACAATGTATAAAAGAAATGTGAGCATGTCTGGACAAAAAAAAGTTTGATGAAGAAGAAGTAACTGGATCAGACCAACACTGGGAATGGAGAGAGAGAATAGAGACAAATTCTTCCTAGGCACGAAAGCAGCACTTCAGCATAGAAGATGTTAATAATGAACGAAGATACTCAACAAGATTCGTTCTCACCAATTGCCGGTGACGCCTTATTTAGAGATAGGGCTTTAGGCTTGCAGGAAATTTATAAAAACGTAAGAAAACTAGCCGCCGCAAGTGTCGCGCGTCTGGTTCGAGCAAATACTCGAGTTTTGGCCCAGTCTACTCGCCGAGATCTTTAAAACGGTACCCCAATCATATTTGTAGGCGCAAGCACCGCGACACAGGCTGGTGGGAAAGGAATGCTCTTACACAAAAATATATAGAGATGCGGACTTCTGTGGTAATTAAAATCCAAAACACTAAAATAGATTTCGTCTACAACAGCCTAATTAAACGAATAACCTAACCTAACTAAAACATAGGTAGAGTTTTAACTAGATTTTTGGGCTTTACTATCTCGATCGCTAGTCAAGGATATACTTTAAGTAATGATGATTAAACTGTTATCCGGTGTAAATTGAGGTATAATAAATGGACTTTTAAACATGAGCCATTACATGAGATGCCTATAATTTATATTACAAAATGAATAGAAGGGCTATACGGCAAGCCTGGCTATGCAGACATAGTCGTGACTGCGTCGTTATGTCACCACCATGTCTAGTTAAAGTTGTACTCGCCGGTTTCTTATGTCATTTCCTAGTGGCTAAGCATTGGTCTTATAAGTTGAGATTGGGACTAAGCCATGTACCTATGTGCAAATAAATGTATTAAAAGATACGGTCGAATTGTGAACCTCCTGTTTTTTTTAAACAGTCTAAATAAATCGATCTAGATTCTAGAAACAATTTCATGATGCTCACGACGATAACTAAATAACGACTGCCTTATTGGTGTAGTGGCAAAGTTTCTGCCTTACATCCGAGAGGTCCTGGGTTCGAATCCCAGGTCGAGCAAAAAATTGTTTCTAAGATTTTCTGTCATTAATTTCTCAAAAACAGCTTGGAGTCGGGAAGTTGGCGGTGTTAAGCCCCCGTGCCTCGGAAAGCACGTTAAACCGTTGGTCCGGCGCCTGATCTCTCTCCGGTCATGTCGGATTGCCGTCTCACCGAACTATGGGAGTGATGGTACAGTGAGTGCACCTGTGTATTGCGCTCACACTTGTGCACTATAATATCTCCTGCGTAGTTGGCTGATCTCTGTTGAGATTGGCCGCCGTGGTCGAAATCGGCTAGGAGGACTATTATTATTACTATAAACGCTATAGTTGATGGAATCCGGCGTTATTTTGCAGAAATCCATGACTAAAGCTGAAAAAGAGCATTATTTTGCTTTAAACTTCCACTACACGACGCCAGCGCAGGAACCCAAATTCATCCAACCGTAACCACTTTACACGTGGCATCCTCAGGAGATGTTGTCGATTCGACAGGCTAAGAGCTGGCATCGTTTAGTGGAAATTTAAAGCAAATTTTCTTTTTCAGCTTTACTAAAAGGCGAATTTAGTAATTCAACCATTTAAAATGTGGGGACACACTTCTTAACCACATGCTTGTGCTGACAACCTGAGTAAAAGAATGTGTTGCGAAACATCAGGAAATAGCGTTTTGGTCGCCTGCCCAGACAATCATGAGCACGTTTTTTATGTTCAAACTTCAAGCTAGTTTTACATGAGGACATGAAGGGCCTAGGAATTTAGCCCCTTTCAAAAAATCAGGTATCTTAAGAGGAAAATTCCCTTTCTACTAAGTTACAACCCCCTTTTTACTAACTTAACGTCGGCTTGGTATAGCTAAGTACTCACTGGTTTGTGTCTATTCACACAAAATACGTATTGAACTCAAGCTAACGAAGCTACAGGTGGCATTTTCTACTGCCAGTTTACATCGGGTTAATTAATTTAAAAAAAATGCAATTCTTGAGACCTAACCACGCAAGCAGCAGCAACATTTAGGTATTGGGCTTCCTTGGTGAAGTCATAAGCCCTATCGAGTGCCAGTAAGGAGCAAAAGTGCAACTGAGAGTTTCCTGTGTTGCGTCAGCACCGCGAGCGACGTCAATTAAACGCTGTAACAGCCCTGCGCGGGAGTTTACGTCAAAATATTTAAGCTAGTATCAGTAGGGTGAGCACGAATAACTATCGTAAATTATTCGTAGCGTTTGCCTATAGTTAACTTGAAAATTTGTATGGGGAAGCTGTCATTTTTTGACGTTTGGACGACACGAATACGTTACGATAATGTTTGTGCTGAACGAGCACAAACATTATCGTAACCCACTGAGGGAATTTCGCCAGTTATGGTGGTAATACTCGTATATATATGGTGCAAATAATAATAATCCAATGATTTTTTTCGGGACACCTCCTCGAATTTATTGAAAACAATTAAAGACTTTTAAGTAAGAGTTAAAATAAATTATACCAATTTCAAAAACTATTGTCTAACTATGCCGTTAGGTGCAAGTTATTTAAATATTTCCTGTTTGCTAAAACTAAGCAGTAACCTGGAAAAGTCAAAGGTTCTTCTAATAAAGAAAATAATGTTCTTTCAATCAAATAAGCATTAAATTTTATGATCCTACTTAGAACCTAATAAATTTCTAAGTATCCAAGCACCATAATAATCTATTGACTATCAATGTGGTGATCTTTTATGTCTCTGAATAATGGTGCTTCCACGTCATGCACGACCGCTTGGTGCAGTGGTCAACATGTCGGACTTCTAAAACCAATCAGTCGCGGGTTCGATCCCCGCACAGTACAAGCATATGTGTGCATGAACATGTGTGTTTGTACTGGTGTGGGTGTTTTCTATGTATAATATGTATTTATTTACAAACAACCAATTTAAGTATGTTTATCCGTTGTCTAGTACCCATAACACAAGCGTCGTAGCTTAATTTGGGACTACAGAATTGGTGTGATTGTTGTGAAATATTTATTTATTATTTAATTATGTCCATCAGGTCACCAGGTCCATCTTCTGTGTCACGTTGTGAGTTGTTTTGTAAGTCTTGCGACTTCCAGCTCTAGTTTTTTCAAGTGGTTACAGTTGGATGTATTTGGGTTCCTGCGCTGGCGTCGTTTAGTGGAAATTTTAAGCAAAATAATTATCTTTTTCAGCTTTATGCTTAGAGATTGTTTTCGAGTAAGAACATAGAAAATGAATTATAACCTTTAACTATCTTATTCTCCTCCTCATAAGTACTTAATCCTTTTTTAAACTTTTGAATTCTTGATGCAAAGTTGTAACGTCCGATTTAAAAAGTAAGATACTTTATTTACATTCGTCTTACTCATACACATGCTTTGAATTTACTCATTAGAAAATAGAAACTCAGTGTCATATTTATAGGAAAAGCGACATCGCTCTTCACTTTATGATATGCGCTTTCTTCCAACCAGCTCGCATTTTATCTATTGA
Organism: Pyrausta despicata; assembly: GCA_963921415.1. Lineage (NCBI taxonomy): Eukaryota > Metazoa > Arthropoda > Insecta > Lepidoptera > Crambidae > Pyrausta > Pyrausta despicata. Next base: position 14,470,842 of record OY992865.1, on the reverse strand, counting down.
CCTTAATTCTACATCTCATCTCTCTCATCAGCCTATATACGTCCCACTGCTGGGCACAGGCCTCACCTCAACTATGAGGTGGTCCGAGCCATACTCCACCACGCGGACTCAGTGCGGATTGGTGGAGGGGTGTTTGTAAGGTAAGTGACCAACCTTACTGTCAGATGTTATTAAGCCGCCCTAGGGCCTCTGACCAGGCTTAACGACTAACATCTATCGATATTAACCGGGACCAACCGCTTAACGTGCCTTCCGAAGCACTGGAGATGCTTGTACATAGACGTCACTTAAATTGTCAGAATGGTCACCCATCCCAAACATGACCGCGCCTTAGGTTGCTTAACTTTAAGTATCACTACCAGTGCTGCAACCGCTGCGCCACAAGCGAAAAAAAATGAATTCTAAAAAACGTCGTTTTCCAAAGTTTCTGTAATATTTTTTGGACGTTTAAAAAATGTTTAATAAATAATGATAAAATAAATATACGACAACATCACATACATTGATCTGACTCGGTGGTAAGTATCTGAAGCACTTGTGTTACAGATATCAGAATCAACAGTGGTATTACAAATAAACTTAAATAAATTCATATAACACCCAGAGCAGCACAAATAGACGTGTTCATGCACACAAATGTTTGTACGGTGCGGAGATCGAACCTGCGACTTCTTGTTTAATAGTCAACTTACACCAAACTGGTCGACAATATGTCTACGATTTGCTATTACTGAGATTATGTATGTAGTCACTTATCACCCACAAGATAAAAATATCCAAAAAACTGAGTAACTTGGAAAATATTAATGACATCGAATAAAATAACTATTTTAGGCAATCTTTCAAAAATTGACAAGTTGTAAATAAACCTTGATATTTAGATATTTAGTAAGTTCCTGTTGTTTAATAACTCTTTAACAACTTCTTAATACTGATGGTGATCGATCCGTATTCCATATTAGTGATTATTTTCTTTTATGGTTTTTATAGGTAATAATTTAATTTAATTTATTAATATTCTGAATAGTAATTTCCCAGTGTATCTATTGTGTTGATGTAATAATCTTATTTTATTTTAAACTAGTTGACCCGATAGACGTTGTCCTGCCCGTTGCTTTTTTTTTTAAATTTTAGATCTTTTAAACCTTCCCTGGACTTCCACGAATTATTCAAATCGGTTCAGCCATTCTCGAGTTTTAGCGAGACTAACGAACAGCAATTCATTTTTATATATAAGAGACTAGCGGACCCGCAGACGTTGTTCAACCCGTTGTTTTTTTTTAATTTTCTTACCTTTCGAACCTTCCCTTCCTTGTACACTTGCTTTTGGAGCTGCAAGCAATCAAATCTGTATGTCTAACTATGTTTATTGTTACGGGAGACACAATGTCTCTGGTGTACCTATCAAAAAAAATAAAAAAATAATAAGAAATCATGTAATGAGGTCAATGGCAGTACTATCGGACTGCTTCCACCCAACCTCGTACAATCATTCCGCTATCACCGGAATAGGAAAACACATAATATATTATGTAGGTATTTAAGTGACTAATTTAGGTATTAATTGAGAGCAACCAATAATTGATATGGAGATCGTTCAACTATGGCCTCACCCGCTGGTATTTTATTTTAAGAAGTACTTATTTAATCACCACGTTGAAAGTATCATCATTAATCTTGTATTATAATGAATTATTATTAACACATTATATGGTATATATTTTGCTCAAATTCCCCCTTCCTGTTAATTAAATGTTCCTTTCGGCGAAGGTCGTCTGGAAGAGATCGCTACAAGCGATAAGACCGCCTAAATTGTACATCTGTCTTTGTTAAACTTGTCTGTAATTTTTGTTTTGTGTTGTACTATAAAGTTTTAATCGATCTATCTATCTATATGGATCTTTATATTCTAACCTAAATAAATAAGTTAAATTAATTAAAAATTTATAAGTCCCCGGACCCTTAAAATTCTCAAGACGCTAATTTTTACAAACAATATTTATAAAAACCTAGGTTTTTACTGTTATACAAATAACGAGTACAAATGTAGGGAATAATTGTCCATCCGTGCGAAGCCGGGACGGGCCGCGAGTATTAAATGATAGCCTATGTTCATCAGGGATAAAATAAGTCCTCCTGGCCGATTTCGACCACGGCGGCCAATCTCAACAGAGATCAGCCAACTACGCAGGAGATATTATAATGCACAAGTGTGAGCGCATTACATAGGTGCACTCACAGTTCTTACACTCTCAAAGTTCGGTGGGACGGCAATCCGACATGGCCGGAGAGAGATCAGGCGCGGGACCAACGCGACGGCTTAACGTGCGCACCGAGGCTCGGGAATAATGTAGGTTTCGAATGGTAAAATATTTTTAAATTTATTCTGTTATTTCGGAGCCTATTCAATTCAAACATACTCGTACATACAAAAAATCAAATCTTTCTTCTTTATAATATTAGTGTAGGTGAAGACTACAGTTTGCCTGCCTAGCCAAAAGCCGCGAACGGTCGAAACAGTCTACCAAATAATTTTATCCAGGCAATATTGTCATTATTACGACTAGCCGTGCATAGCCGTGCTATCTTGTGCAGTTTCAACATTATCGGCTGGTCATTGACCATTTTGTGGTTAAGTTCGATTCGAGTACTCTACTATCTATGCCAGCCTCTCCCAAAGTGGGCGATAACGCCCCCTTGTGGGCGCTACAGGCCTTAAGGGGGCGATAGAACACCCAGAAAAAAGTAAGGGCGTTGTGTAGATGCATGAAGTTGGAGTGGTTTTTAAGTTATTGAAAATATGAGGGCAGTACACAAAATAAGTTTGGGAACCCCTGATTTATGCGGTAAACTTTCGCGTTGCATATTTAAATCTACTAAAAAAGGGGAATTATCGCGATACGCGTTTAGGTATTTTACATACCATATATTTTCTCTGGACTTGATCTGTGGCCTAGACGTTTTGATCGGGTAGCACATAATCGTGGTCACAGGCAAAATATTAAGGTTTTTTTCCGTTTTAAGTACACTCAGAGGCACAATTAACCGCCCACCTATCTCAAGTGGCATAACTTTGTTTACGCTTCGAAACACTTAGGATACCGAATGCTATTTTGACAAGTGGGTAGTTAGGCGATAGTTAAAATGATTTATGCATCAATTTTTGTTAATGTACCGTCAATTTTAGTCTTTTTTACCATATCAGTCGAATACGAACTTTAAAAGCGACTGCTTCTTGCGTTGACAAATTGTTGTTTACGGGTTTTCTTTACGTTTTGTTCGTGTTTTAAGGTGTTCTAAAGTTAATTTGTTGCATTTTATTAATTAATAATGCCACTGGATGCAGCTGGAGCAGCTAGAGCAGTGGCGTTAGCAGATGCTGGGTTTAGTCAGCGTCGTATAGGCCGCATGCTGGGCTATCCTCGAACGACGATACGTGACGCTATTCGACGATACAGAGAAACGGGGTCTTACACCAGAAGGCCAGGACAAGGCCGTACGAGGTGTACTTCTGAAAGAGATGATCGTTTTATTGTGTCCAATGTACTGAGAAATCGCTTTTCTACGGCTTCCGAAGTCCGAAATCGCTTGTACGAGGTGAGAAACGTAAGTGTAAGTCTTAGAACAATAAGAAGAAGACTTGCAGAACGCAATTTAACTGGATTTAGGCCAGCCCGAGTTCCAGCTTTGACAACAGAGCACCGAAGAGCAAGACTACGATTTGCTCAACAATACCGTAACTGGACCATGGATCAATGGAAAAACGTTCTCTTCTCTGATGAGTCACGAGTGGCATTGAGAGGTCCAGATGGACGTCAGCGTGTATACCGACGTCCCGGAGAAAGGTTTGCGCAGTGTGCTGTTATCGAAACTGTGGGGTATCAAGGTGGCTCAATAATGGTTTGGGGTGGAATTTCTTATGAGGCCCGTACCGACTTGGTTGTTTTTGATAGAGGCAGTGTAAACGCTCAGAGGTACGTGGAAGAGGTCCTAGAACCTCACGTAATACCGTTTGCGCCATATATTGGGGACAGTTTCCTTTTAATGCACGACAATGCACGTGCACACACCGCTGGAGTGGTTACGGAGTATCTTGATGCTGTCGGTATATCACGACTTCCATGGCCAGCTCGGAGCCCAGACTTGAATCCAATAGAGCATGTCTGGGACAACCTCAAGAGGCGCGTTCGAGGCCGACTTCCAGCTCCTGTCACCATTAATGACCTGAAAATTGCTGTGGTCGAAGAGTGGGAAAACATTCCTCAGTCAGACATCCAAGACATAATGGATGGTCTTCCGAATCGTTTGGATGAGGTCATTAGAGCCAGAGGAGGAAACACACATTATTAAAAATTGAGTTTTAGGTTAAATTCGATTTTTTTTTCAGTTTCAATAATCATAGTGATTTTGTTCTCATATCGATAATTTAAATTTTTTCCCAAAATTAAATAAAGTCTAATCAATATCACGGCTTTTATCATTTTTTTGAAACCTAATTTTCATACAAAAAGTGCTGTAAAAAAAGAAAGAAACTCGGAGTTAAAATTAAAAGGTTTCGTGAAAAATTTTAAGTGGGCGGTTAATTGTGCCTCTGAGTGTAGTTCAGACTAAGAACCTCTGTTGTAGAATGTTAAAAAAAATACACAATGTGTGTCTATTTCTATCTTGGCTAAACTTTTTTTTAATGTTGGGGTAATACAAAAAGAGAAATAATTATTTGATGACAGTAAATGGGGATCTCTACCTTAAATACCTTTGGCCCTCGCATAGTAAGTATACATGCTAATTGGTACTTATATATTACTAAGTGTACATAGTAATACAAAGCCATGAAGCCGCCTCAAGAATAAACCTCCAAGAATAAAAAAAAATCAGTGTAGACAATTCGCTAACGGAAAAATAAGAAATTTCGATAGGCGCATAATAACCATGAATAAATATCAATAAAAGACTTAAATGGCACAATAGTTAAATCTTTTACAATAATAGAAAAAAATAGAAAAAGCTTTATTCAGTTATGGAAAATACATAAAGTATTAAGAATGTTTAGCAAAATGCTTAAAGATTCTTAAATATCTATTAAGACTCAAAAACCAATACTGATAGCCTTTAAAGGTCCTTTTCCTCTTCTTATCAAACCAGGAGTTCCAAATACCTGACTGTATACCTACGGATATGGTTCACAAAAAAAATACTACAACCTTCCCGCGAAAATCAAACTGTTCTACCGCGCCCAAACCCACAATCTTCACATCTCTATTCAAACACCAAAACCATCAATTCAAAAACAAAACCAAGGAAAACCCCCGAATTAGCCAGAAAAACAGTTGGTGAACTTCAAATGCTGGACCGATTTTGATGAGCCATAGCTAAAACCCGACGTGATTAAATTATCTTTCGAATTTAAAAATCTAGCTAGGGAGCGACGATGCCACAGTCAGTCACACACAAGAACACAAACACATATACACACACGAATAGACATAGGATTCTAACTTAATACACCCCTTTTTGTTCGGGGTTAAAAATTGCACAAATATAGCACAAAATCCACCGTACCGCTTATGTCAGCGCGCGCGCAGACCGCGAGCGCGGCGAATATAGCGCGCGTCAACATGGCGACTGCGTACCGCCGCTTCCGAACCGCAACTAATGTTTGAAACTAGTTAGTTAAATTGCTGGTGAACTGCACTGAGATTTGCGAAGACAGAAATTGCGAAAGTGTTGCCTGAAAATGTTTGCGAGCTTTGGAGTGTGTAGGTATTCTAATTTTTTCAAATGTTGGTATTACTTCTAAAACCGAGGGTCGCGGGTTCGATCCCCGCACAGTACAAGCATAAGTGTGCATGAAAATGTATGTTTGTACTGGTCTGGGTGTTTTCTATATATAATATGTAATTATTTACAAAAAAAAGTATATAAGTATGTTTATCCGTTGTCTAGTACCCATAACACAAGCGTCGTAGCTTAATTTGGGACTAGAGAATTGGTGTGATTGTTGTGAAATATTTATTATTATTTATTTATCATATTCAAGGCTATTCATTTACCTAGAGCTTATGTAGATACTCTAAATGAAGAAGGAACTTTAATAATTTCAATGCGTCCAAGTATTTTATACGCACTTTTTTGGCCAATTTATGGCACCCATTCTCATTGCTTTGATTTAATTTAAAAAGAGCCGATTGTTTTGTATCTTGCTGACAGACTGATGCCAAAAGTGCAGTCTGCAAAAAGCACTGAACTTAAATGAGGCAAAGGTACTGTTTCTTCGGTTTACGCGAACAGTAGACATTGAAATAAGACACTTTTACGGATTATTTCGTGATTTATTTACATTTTATTTTTATTTTATTTTATTTTATTAGGAAAAGCAAACAACTACATTATATAATTTTAAAAGGATGACAGTAATAACAAATACAAACATACAATTATGCAGTCCACAGCGCTATTCACGGATTACTGATTTGAATTGTCGCTAGCTGCCGATTACAATTTAGTGTAATTACAATAACAACTATAAAAGTAAAAATGCGCGTTGATAAAAAAGAACAGAAAAACAGAATTATCATATTAAAAAAATCAGTTAAAAATCCAGTAACATACATCACAAGATGAACGAGGCGGTCTCACAGTAACAACTTCTCGAATACAGCTTTCTTGAATTTTGTAATATTGAGTGCAAACAAGTCTATATCGTTGAAATTGACATTGTGAGAGCGCATCATTCGACGAACAGGAGCGCGCAGGCCCGAGTTCGTGCGACAGGTGTACATTTTGTTTTAACCTAAACCATCTGGTCTTAAGGTTAAAACAAAATGTGAATAAATCGCGAAATAATTCGTAAAAGTGTCTCATTTCAATGAGGCAAACTGGCCCAAGCCAAGTTGGTGTATGACAATACGCAGACCGTTTCAGAAGAATGCGGCTTACGCCTTAGGAAAGCAGTAGCAAATTTCAACAGGCTTAGCCAAGCCAATGCAATGTCTGGGTGGCCGAGTGTTATAGGCACACAGACTACATTCCCATGGACGCGGGTTCGATTCAATCCCCACCTCAGACAGAAAATTTTTTGCACTGCAAAAATATTGACGACCAATTTGGTGTAATGGTCAAGAAGTTGACTACTAACCAAGAAGTCGCGGGTTCGATCCCCGCACTATACAAACATTTGTGTGCATGAACATGTCTGTTTGTACCGGTCTGGGTGTTATATGAATTTATTTAAGTTTATTTGTAATACCACTGTTGATTCTGATATCTTTAACACATGTGCTTAAGCTACTTACCACGGAGTCAGATCAATGTATGTGATGTAATGTTGTTGCATATTTATTTATTTATTATTTATTTTCCTGATATACCGACATCGATATTATGGTTACAGAAGTAGGTTCGCACAATGCAATCGAGTGGTTGAGTGACGAAATAGCCCAGCTAAACTAAACCAAACCATGGGCATACCGCATTCAACCTTTCCCCCATAAAGTTAGTTTTAACGGGTTGTTACGTCGAAGTGACAGCCTTTCACTGAGCACAAATGCAGTTCTTGCAATTGCAACTATCCCCGACTTGGCAGCACGTTAGATAATTGTGCGGAATATTTATTTCGACATGCGTGTGATCTAACCGTGCATTTCATCAAGCGGTCGCAATCGAGGTGAGGATCCTTGATAGTCGATATTGACTTAGAATTTATTTTTGGCGAAAGATAACCAGTTTGATAGTTGAACTCGAAGCGTTACTTAACTCTACCTATTTTATGAAGCTTCTATGTTTTTAGCGTTAACAATGCAAATTTCTTTACAATGTGAAATTGTTTTAATTTTAAGGATAAAGCCTAAGGAGCACTAAAAGAAATTGGGACCGATAAGTAAGTGTCACGGTAGCTCAATTGGGAGAGCAATCGCCCGGCTTGCGAGAGGTGCGCGTTCGAGTCCCACTAGTGGCATTCCGTTTTTTCTTTAGTTCCGTGTGTTTTAATTCTATCTATTTTTCATCGGTTTGGGCAGAATGAATTCGCTGGGGAAAAAAAAATCATTTTATTTTCGGACTCTGCCTTCCAATTTTTTTTGACGTGACAACGTCTTAAATTAGGATGTGGCTCGGAGTCACTCATGAAAAAGTGTAACACCCGCTCACGTCTGTTACGATGAGTCACCGAACGAGAGAGAGGCCCGCCGCACCGGCGAATGCCTTGCGTCTCTCTCCCACTCAAACATAATCGGTGTCACGTAAAATCTCCGCCCGTAAAACCGACTTTACAGGCAACCATTTTTTTTTCTTGTCTATGTTGGGAGGAACATTAAAAATACGATTTATTAGGTAAATAACAAATGCCTGGGTCGTTGTGTGTCAATATCTATGTTGTATGTTGTTGATTACAAAGTAAGTGTCATAATAATGTAATATGTATCTTTGGATTAAATTTTATACAGACTTTTAAGGGTCTTGTTAGCTGTGGAAATGATGTATGGCATAGCTGTTAATCTTTAGATTAGCGTTGGAACGTACACCTATGCACTAAGGTCCCGGGTTCGATTCCCGAACATGAACAATGTTGTAAACGGGCGTTCTATGCTGTCGGTCTTGAGAGTCTTAGTGGTATTTTGCAGTGACTTTATTTGGTCCAGTTTTCTATATTAATCACAACTGCTTAAGTCTCCTAATTTGGGTTGGTGAAAATTATTTTTTGAACTCTATAACTTTCTTCTCTTTGGTAAAATGTTGTCCGCTCTCGCTATCTCTTATATTTGGAAACTTATAATTACGGACGAGCTTATGGCGAAACTAACCGTGTCAAAAGCGTGCGCGCGCGGCGGTAGCTTTGCAATGAACTTATAACCATACTTTTTAAAGTAGCGTTATAATGGCGTACAAAACGGCATTATAGAAATAATAATAATGGTCCTCCGGGCCGATTTCGACCACGGCGGCCAATCTCAACAGAGATCAGCCAGCTACGCAGGAGATATTATAGTGCACAAGTGTGAGCGGTATACACAGGTGCACTCTCTGTTCCATCACTCTCAAAGTTCGGTAAGACGGCAATCCGACATGACCGGAGAGAGATCAGGCGCAGAACCAACGGCTTAACGTGCTTTCCGAGGCACGGGGGTGTAACACCGCCAACTTCCCGACTCCGAGCTGTTTTTGAGAAATTCATGACAGAAAATCTCAGAAACAATTTTGGCTCGACCTGGGATTCGAACCCAGGACCTCTCGGATGTAAGGCAGAAACTTTGCCACTACACCAACGAGGCAGTTATTATAGAAATAATCCCTAGATGACCCTTAGAACGTTTTGTTACAGAACTCATAGGTACGGTATATTTTTTGCTTCATTTATTTATTTTACTTATGTAAATCTTACACTAAATTTGACGACCACTTTAGTATAATGGTTAAAAACTTGACTATTAACCAAGAGGTTGCGGGTTCGATCCCCGCATTGTACAAACATTTGTTTGCATGAACAATGCCAATGTCTGTTGTGTTATATGTATTTATTTAAGTTTATTTGTAATATCACTGTTGATTCTGATATCTGTAACACAAGTGCTTTAGCTACTTACCACGGAGTCAGATTAATGTATGTGATGTTGTTGTATATGTACTTATAAAAAAATTAGACCCGGTAAGGGAACAGCAAACACAATAATAACATTGAATAATGTTATAGTTAATGCAATGAGAGTGAAGTAGATAACCATTTATGTGAGGCACGCTCTTTTTCCTCTTTTTTCAGCAATAAGGACCCCGAGGCACCTAAACAGTTTAATTCGAAAACAATGCCTACCTGTGGTCAACTACCATCAATAACAAGCAATTTACTTAGACTTAAAACCGGCTGACACACTGCCCCGCGCCTGGCTACGCTTACGACATGGACGGCCGAACCGAATGGATAGCCGATAGATAAATAAAACGATGATAGATTTGTTATAGTTAGTAGAACCATTACAGATAAGTGTACATTTCTAATCTTTGTTAGAACCGTTTTAGCAAAGGTTTACAACTCAGGTTCTAAAACAAACTAAACCAAACTAACTAAAATGACGTCAAGTGATAATGATTGAACTCTGGAGTTGATTAAAATACGCTTTAGGGATTATTTGATCTACTTATGAAAAAATCATTGAATTTTGAGCAATGGAGAACCGCAAAAAAGCGAAGATCCTGTGAATATTGCCTCGCAAATGGTGTGAAAAGTAAAGTATTCAGCTATGGAGTAAATGAATGTCGTACTCTTGCGTTAATTACATCCCTCGTTTCACTCAGGACTCCTAATAACTCTTACAACAAAGAGTCAATCCAAGATCCAACGCCGGTAACGTAAGACAGTCCTTTACGCCCTAGGTGCATAATTCTACAAAGTATTTTGTACTATTTCATTGCTTACACAGTTATCACAACAGATCAGTCCGTATGACCTGATCTGATGTCATCCATCATGGTTGAATGGATTTTGCTTTAAAAAAACAGTGGACGGGTGTTTTAAATTCAGTCTTATTCAATCAGGAAGTTAAGATTAAACAATGTTGTACTTACGTATTAATTAAAATGACTAGATTTATATCTTAAATCTTTTTGTTTTTTTTTAACGTCAGGGAAATGCTGTTACGCATACCCCCGGGGGCAGCTGGGGGTTATGTGGGACTGCAGGCCTCAGAGAGAGAACCCGCCTGCCCACTAAAAACTTGACGGTGCCCTCCGGTGCCATGTGAGTCGGGAACGTGGCGGGTTCACCGTAGGCCGAGAGGCCACAGGCATTCACCGCGATTCCCCGGACTCGGTCGCCTCACTTTGCAGCGAGCCCCAATCAGTTGCAACGAGGGAGAAACTCGACCCCGTCGCATAAACAACAGACGGCGCGCGGGAACACGCGCAACGCCGTGGGCCTCGGGCACGGCCTTTAGCTTATATCTTAATCTAACCTAACTTATAAACCAGCGTGATTATAACCTTTTTAAAACGTTCGCAACAGTTAATTGTTGCATTAAAATAGAAATTTGTACCAAGTGATCCAGTTTACTTGGTTTCCCCACCAAATGTTAAGTTGGCAGATTGCGGACGAAATGGACGCATTATCAAGTCATAATGAAGTGTAATATGAGGCAAGTCCTTAAGTAACACAGTGGATAATTAACGCATCTACTTAACTTACATAATGTAATTAGCATTAGATTATGTCTAATGTGGTAACGCCTTAAATATTTCGTGAGCAAAAACGCTGTTGGGAGATTGCCTTTCGCAAGTTGGTAGGCGCTTAAATTGTGATTGTTTCTAATCGATTCTCGAGCATAGTTTCATTTTATTTTAAAACGCTTTTTGAAAATCAAACCGATTGATTTGTCGGTAACGATTGTTTTCTAGCTAATATATGAACAATAATGGGTTTTTAACGCTGTTTGAAAGCTCGCCAGATGGTCTTATTGAACGAATAATTACCATTGATTTAATTATATCTTTTACTTAACATTAGGATATCAATGAAAGCGATTATAAAGTTGAAACTGCCTACCTGTCAAACGAACCAACTCAAAAAAACAAAACAATAACACCAACTCCTCACGTGAGTTGAAATAAATCTCGGAACCAATATTGTAAATCAAAGAGATAAATTGCGTTGGTTCGGTATCCGTCAGTCAGAGCTTCAGAGACAATAACATAGCCAGTTCAAGGCGTTTCGTAATGGTTCTCGTAACTCGAAATACTACCATAACATTTATCTTTTATATGCACGTAATATGACCTTGGTTTTGGAGTTATATAGGGACAGCTTTTGTGGATATAGAAACGCAGTAAAAAAAGATAGAATATCGTGTTTAACTGTGATAGCTCTACCGAATTACGAGTTATCCTGCATCTATCTATTTTACTACTCGAAATCATCATACATTTTCTATGCACATTTTAAAAACCTGAATAACGTTTCGATATTCTGAGCGCTAAATATGTATCGGACTTGACAATTATTTTAATAAAAGGCTAAATTTATGCTTAGGTATTAGATACACCTGTGCCTCAGGCAGAAGTCATAAACACTGCTGAATTGGGAATAGGAAAAAAAAATAAAATAAGAAAATCCTCGACTTGAGCCAGGAAAACAATGTTGACTAGCCACAGCTAATAGTACCATGAAGGTAATGAAAAAAATACCGCACGGAAATCGGTCCATCCGATCGAGAGTTTAGAAAAGGGGGCAATTTTATAACACGTATTTTTTTCGGGGGTTAAATAATAATAAATATAAATATTTCACAACTATCACACCAATTCTCTAGTCCCAAATTAAGCTACGAGGCTTGTGTTATGGGTACTAGACAACTGATAAACATACTTAAATACTTTTTTTTTTGTAAATAAATACATATTATACATAGAAAACACCCAGACCAGTACAAACACACATGTTCATGCACACATATGCTTGTACTGTACGGGGATCGAACCCGCGACCCTTGGTTTTAGAAGTCCGACATGTAGACCACTGCACCAAACGGTCGTCTTAAACAAATTGATAAAATGGTATAAGTAGCGCCGCTATTCGGACAGTCACATCGCAAGGGCCTTTATCATCGGCACTTTGATCATTCACGCTTATCCATCCCATAATTTAATCTCATTCTGTTGTCGTAGACTGTCGTAGAGTGGAATAGATCGATAGATAGATAGAAAATACTTATATCGTACATTTCACACGGATCAAAATACAGAAATGTTTTTAATATTTCTTCGATTAAGGCAGTCTTTTTGCTTAAATGAATTCTTCCAGACAACCCTTGGAATAGTTATTGAATACGGGATTTTTACCATGTAGGTAAGTTTTTAACTTTTTCAGCCAAGCACGCAGGAAATATTATAGTGCACAAGTATGAGCGCAATACACAGGTGCACTCACTGTTCCATCACTCTCAAAGTTCGGTGAGACGGCAATCCGACATGACCGGAGAGAGATCAGGCGCAGGACCAACGGCTTAACGTGCTTTCCGAGGCACAGGGTTGTAACACCGCCAACTTCCCGACTCCGATGCTGTTTTTGAAAAACCAATGACAGAAAATTTCAGAAACAATTTTGGCTCGACCTGGGATTCGAACTCAGGACATAAGTACTCTCGGATGTAAGGCACAAAACTTTGCCACTGCACCAACGAGGCGGCCCTGTTAAAAGAGCCATGATCACGGGGTAACACAGAAGATCTTACGGGTATTTCTCATAGGGTAGATAAAATTAATCAGTATCTAGGTGCTCTTTACTAATAGGTTACCCTTCCTTCCTACATCTACGGAACCCCCGTGACCAGCACTACTATCTCAAACAGCCTTTCCCAGAAGCAAAACATCGACACTTGCCTTTGAACTTTGCGTCCGGAAGATATTTCATTTGATTGCAGCGGGGTCACCTTGAGACTAAGAAGAACAGTTTTTAATGCGGCAATCCAATGAAAGGGTCGCCGACTTTCCTTGGGCACATACCGACTGTATCGTTGCCATTAAATCATCAATAAAATCAATTTATTTTTGTAAATAGACTCACAAGTAGCACTTTTACACGTCCCAACATTCGGCGCTCTATACACGGGTTGCAGGGTTCGTAGTTTATTTACACAAATAAAAGTTCATGGACTGGCGAGACGGACTATATTGAGAATGATAGTGAGGACGAGCCTTCAAGGCGTCCGGGGTGTCCCAGAACTCAACGTCAAACCGAAACGGGGTGACAGGATTGATCGTAAGCATCATGACAAAAATCAGAAAAAAATTCTATCCCATGCAGTTTGAAAATTATGGGCATTTTAAGAAAAACCTAGAAATTTAGTCAAACTCTAACAATTTTTCGGTTATTATGGTTAAATTTTTTTATTTTTGTTCATTTATACTTTGGAACCATAACCCTAAATAGCATTTCAGAATGACAGTCAAAAATGATGACACAGTTGCCCCAAATTTCCTAGAAATAAGACTGATTTGTTAAACTATGAATTTAAAATTTTCACAATTTGTCGACTTTGGAAGGCCCTCATTTAAAAAAAATGTACTAGAGTGCCTTGGCAAGTGCCATTAAAAGTTGGCGCATTTAATCAGAAATCTAAAATGGTACAATACTTGTTAGTTTCATACTAAAAAAAAACGAGTAAAAAATAAAAAAACCTCATGTTACCCGATTTTTGCTAACCAATTTTACTCTGTTAAAATAATTTTTGATTCGCACAAACTCATGACAGGATCTTAATTTTACGGCAAAATGATGACAGAGATGGATACTGGACATGTTGGCCATGAGTGAGCGAGACAGATAGTGACGCCACTTTTACAAAAGTTAACAAAAGTAAGTAAAATTAATAAAATAATGAAAAATCTTGACCTAGTTTAGTTCAATTTTATTGGAATAAAAGTCAGATAGGGAAATAACATTGTTTATTACAATAAATGTTCAAATTGTTTTCCATCAGCCTCAATACAGGCCCTACATCTTCTTAAAAAAGATCTACTTATTAGCCGGGCATATCCTCGAGAGTTTTTTTATTTAAATTGAACTAAACTAGGTCAAGATTTTTCATTATTTTATAAATTTTACTTACTTTTGTTAACTTTTGTATCTGTCTCGCTCACTCATGGCCAACATGTCCAGTATCCATCTCTGTCATCATTTTGCCGTAAAATTAAGATCCTGTCATGAGTTTGTGCGAAACAAAAATTATTTTAACAGAGTAAAATTGGTTAGCAAAAATCGGGTAACATGAGGTTTTTATTTTTTACTCGTTTTTTTTTAGTATGAAACTAACAAGTATTGTACCATTTTAGATTCCTGATTAAATGCGCCAACTTTTAATGGCACTTGCCAAGGCACTCTAGTACTTTTTTTTTAAATGAGGGCCTTCCAAAGTCGACAAATTGTGAAAATTTTAAATTCATAGTTTAACAAATCAGTCTTATTTCTAGGAAACTTGGGGCAACTGTGTCATCATTTTTGACTGTCATTCTGAAATGCTATTTAGGGTTATGGTTCCAAAGTATAAATGAACAAAAATAAAAAAAAAATAACCATAATAACCGAAAAATTGTTACAGTTTGACTAAATTTCTAGGTTTTTCTTAAAATGCCCATAATTTTCAAACTGCATGGGATAGATTTTTTTTCTGATTTTTGTCATGATGCTTACGATCAATCCTGTCACCCCGTTTCGGTTTGACGTTGAGTTCTGGGACACCCTGTATAAATTAACCCGCTTTGGGACAATTTGGGCCAGTGCTGAGAAGAAGCGAAAGTAACTCAGTCACAATTGTCATAGCCTCTTTTCAAATTTGATTTACAAATTGTAATTATTTACATTCAAACATTTCCATATATCTTTGTCATTTACTTATATAATCATCAGTTTTATAATATCCTTTCGACGTTAATACATCTTTTACAACTGTTTTAAATTTATCTAAAGGCAAAAATAGTAGATTGTTATACAAGGGTGGAAAGAAATCAATTCCCATACGAGGTATTTAGACGCACGAGCGAAGCGAGGGCGGCTATAGTCCGAGTGGGAATTGATGACTTTCACCCGTGTTAAACACTCTACTTTTCATTTCAAATATAAGGAAAGTAAAAAATAGTAGTTTTTCTAAAATATTTATTGATAGTAATAACATGAGTCGTACCTATTTAAAATTAATTGAGAAGTTAGAACAATTTGTGAAATTCAAAGTTAAATTTTAATAGGTTTTTTTTTTTAATTCACATTGGCCGTATACACTCACAAGACCGCAGCATTTTTTTTTTAATCGATATTTTTCTTAATTATGTAAAAAAAATTATAGCCGACTAAATAACCAATTTTAGTTCTATTTTTAAAATTCATTCCCGCCCTAGGGAGGGAAGCAATTACTATGAGTCTTTCCCGCCTAAGGGAGGGAAGCATCGTTTTCGACCCGCTGCTCTGATCAAACAAACACTACTTTCCGAGTATGAGAATTGAAATAGTAGATTGTTATACAAGGGTGGAAAGAAATCAATTCCCATACGAGGTATTTAGACGCACGAGCGAAGCGAGGGCGGATATAGTCCGAGTGGGAATTGATGACTTTCACCCGTGTTAAACACTCTACTTTTCATTTCAAATATAAGGAAAGTAAAATAGTCTTTTTTAATTTAAATTTCAAATATGGAACACACCGCCCGCGTCACCGCCGCGGGCCATCCCACTTTAATAGGTTTTTTTTTTTTAATTCACATTGGCCGTATACACTCACAAGACCGCAGCATTTTTTTTAATCGATATTTTTCTTAATTATGTAAAAAAAATTATAGCCGACTAAATAACCAATTTTAGTTCTATTTTTAAAATTCATTCCCGCCCTAGGGAGGGAAGCAATTACTATGAGTCTTTCCCGCCTAAGGGAGGGAAGCATCGTTTTCGACCCGCTGCTCTGATCAAACAAACACTACTTTCCGAGTATGAGAAATGAAAAATAAATTATCAGGTAATTTATTAAAAAATGATATACATCTACTTATAAATGAGTGACCAACTTTATGAAGCCTAAAATGTGGAACGGCAAGCCTATTTTTTGTCTTGTGTTGAAGTTATGCAAATCGCTATTTTTAGGTAATAAGCGTAAGTTTTTTCTCGAGCGTATATTAGGTTGTCATAAATGTATTGCGAGTAAATATTATTTGGTATTGCGTCAACGTCAAGCTATGCCACCTTTAGCCATTTCCCTTTTCCCATTAGATTTTGCTTACTAATATCTAACTGCTTCTTTGCATCTTCAAACGAATCAGGCTTTTTATTACTTCTCATTATCGTAGCGTCCCATGAAGAAAGAACCATTAAAACCATTTGACGACCACTTTGGTGTAATATACAAGAAGTTGACTATTAACCAAGAGGTAGCGCGTTCGACCCCCGCTCTGTACACACATTTGTGTGCATGAACATATGTGTTTGTACTGGTCTGGGTGTTATATATAATATAATATACAACAACATCACATACATTGATCTGACTCCGTGGTAAGTAGCTTAAGCACTTGTGTTACAGAAATCAGAATCAACAGTGGTATTACAAATAAACTTAAATAAATACATATAACACCCAGACCAGTACAAACAGACATGTTCATGCAAACAAATGTTTGTACAGTGCGGGGATCGAACCCGCAACCTCTTGGTTATTAGTCAATTTTGTAAACATTATACCAAAGTGGTCGTCAATTTTAGTATAAGATGTTACCTAAGTACGTACATGTACATGCACACAAATGTTTGTACAGTGCGGGGATCGAACCCGCGAACTCTTGGTTAATAGTCAACTTCTTAACCATTACACCAAAGTGGTCGTCGAATATCGTGTTATATGTATTTATTTAAGTTTATTTGTAATACCAATGTTGATTCTCATATCTGTAACACAAGTGCTTAAGCTATACTTACCCAGGAGTCAGATGTTGTTGTATATTTATTGAAAGAAAAAGTGATAGTACTTACTAAAGAAAGTCTGACATGTCATAGTCTAAGTTAAATAGTGAAAACTCTTTATTGGCGGTTGGTTAGTAGTCTAACGAATAAATTTTCTTTTTAGGCCATCATTATTCCTGCATCCGTCACTTCATCATCACTGTGACATCATAAGGCAAACTGTGTAAAATCATATTTCTTCTTAACAGCATCGGTTACTTCAGCAATTAATATAAATTCATTTATCACACATAACTTTCATTGAATAAGGCGCGTTCCTCGTAACCTTTCGCATAATTTGTACCATTTAGGGTATCCTTAAGATGATGATTGTTTCAAAATGTTTTTTTTTAATGGGTTCTGGACAACAAGTAGCGAATAAGGTATCCAAAATTCTTATTCATTTATTTAAGCTTTTCTACCCCGATATGGATACAATCGTCGGACTTAATGCTAAAATGCAATTTCTACCATCATTCGCATGGAAATGAAGATAGATAAATTGGTGACGGAAATGAAAATAGGAAAAGTAGTTTCTAGGTTCTAGTAATAGATTCTTATCCTTGAACTCAATTCAAGTTCGATTGTCGTTTGGAGAATCCTATTTGTTTTTATTTTAACTTAGACTGGTTATTTAAGATGAGTCCTTGGAAAAATACAAACCATATCGGCCCAAAATAAGTTTTTGAGGTCGTTGAATGAGTAATTTATATCACGAGAAACCGCTTTTAAAACAAACAGGCTTTTTGTTACTATCGTTTATCTAATGTAAACATATTTTACTTATGAATGATCAACCTAACTCACATCTTGAAAGAGTTGTTAGTAGGTGACTGAACAAACTAATAAAATATAATAATAAGCCATCTTATATATAAAAATGAATTGCTGTTCGTTAGTCTCGCTAAAACTCGAGAACGGCTGAACCGATTTGAATAATTTTAGTCTTGAAATATTCGTGGTAGTCCAGGGAAGGTTTAAAAGATCAGAAAATTTAAAAAAATCAATGGGCAGAACAACGTCTGCGGGGTCCATAGTCTAGTAATATAATAATAAAAATATTTAGTTCTTCTATCACAATCACAGTACATCAAATTTACATTTTATGGGTGAAATTGACTTAATTGTGAGAGAACTGGAGTCTGAACTAGGCTTGGGGGCCTGTAATACAGAGCTCCAGCACTCTCCTCACTCGATGTCGTTCGGGGGCACAAAAAATAAATCTTACATAATTTATAGAAGGTTATAAAGAATTTAAATACATTGTAAAAGTTTAGGCAAATTAAATAAGTTGTTGCATGACACTCCTTCTTGGTCTTCCTCTTTTTCCTTCTTTTTTGCCTTCTATCAAGATCCAAGCAGTCCCATACGCACTGTAAAAAAGTCAGTTCTTGTCCTGAAAAGACGTCATATGCACTGGCAGGAAGTCTGCTAAAAAGCAGCCGCAGCGAACGTGTTAAGCTCAAATTATGACCAAATGCGAAACGTAAGGGTTATATATATAGGGGTATTTATATACCATACAATATGATTTTTGTAATGGACACAAGCATTTTTACCTAAGTCATGGTTGTGGAAGGAATAAATACATACTTATAATACGTAATTAAAAGTATGTATTTATTCCATTATCCTAGTCACCTTTTTATGCAACGAGAAAGTAACGAATTATCGGCTTTGTTTTCGCAAGAAATTTGTAACCTCTATTCCTCTATTTCAAACCTATAGTTCCGAACTACATGGTTTGTTTGGTGGTAGGACTGTCTGGCTGGCTACTATCACATTTTTTATCGTCAGGGAAATGCTGTTGCGCATTTACCTGACGATAACCTCCAGCCGCGGGGGCAGCTGGAGGTCATGTGGGACTCCAGGCCTCAGAGACAGAACCCGCCTACCCACTAAAACCTGACGGTGCCCTCCGGTGCCATGTGAGACGGGGACGTGGCGGGTTCACCGCAGGCCGAGAGGCCACAGGCATTCACCGCAATTTATCCTTATCACCTTATCTTAAGATTTTAAGGAGTTTGGGCTAGAGAAAAGGTGTGTGTGATTGAACAGTGTCACTTTGTAACAAAATAAATTGTTTGAACAATCAATTTGTATGTCTGCAGGCAGACATTCAAAGTACTTGAAGCGTTTGAAAAAATCAAGTATTCTGTTCTTTAGTACGGGAGCATTAATTTTTTAATAGTGTTTTGTTATTGTTGTTATAGTAGGAAAATAAATACATCATCTAATTATAATTATAATCATAATATATTGACGGCCACTTTGGTGTAATGTTCAAGAAGTTGACTATTAACCAAGAGTACAAACATTTGTGTGCATGAACATATCTGTTTGTACTGGTCTGGGTGTTATTGTTGATTGTGATATCTGTAACACAAGTGCTTAAGTTACTTACCACAGAGTCAGATCGATGTATGTGATGTTGTTGTATATTTATATATCTAGTAAAAATACGAGTATTGTATTGCTATCACGGTTCATAAGGCAGGCCTGATTCTGTGATTGTTGGACAGCGGTGCTTTAGTTTCCGTTTTTAGCTATTGACTGCGGAACCCTAAAATGCTCAATTTTATAAATATTAGCGAACCGGCGCCCGCGCAGGCAGTGCTCCCCGGCCGCCCTAGCAGAGGGCTGGGCGCTGAAATAATAAATTATTAGTAGTTATTATTGATAATTATTTGATTGTGCTTGTGAACCATGTGGTTGATATTGTGTGTGCTTTTGGTTTTGGCGAGCGGGAAGGAGCTTACAGGTAACAAAAAACTTACACATTGTAAAAACTGAAATGTAAGAATAAAGGTTTTTGTATCTTTTTGTACTTTGTAAAATTTTATTAGCATTAAATAATTTTACTAAAGAAAGTATTGCATAAAAAAAGAAAAAAAATCTATCATCAAACCGTCTACTTTAATTTTGGCTATTCTGTTAAAAGAAGTGTAAGTAAAGAAAAAGAATTCAATAAGTGGCAAGAAGAAATGGGAATAGCAAATGCAGTTAAGTGTTATTTTGAATGCCAAAGAGGTTACTTCACACGATAGGCCGAGAAGGTCCAATCGAATTTCACAAATATGAAAAAGTATTTGAAAAAGGTATTTTTGTAACCGTTGTTAAAGGTTGTTAGTTTTTTAGACGGTTAATAGATCATCATAACAATGAATCAAATCAAATCAAATCAAATTTATTTATTGTGGAACACAGGTACAAAAAGCTCTTAATTAAAGTGACGTCTCACTGTGACCTGTCTTATCAGACATACAATATTACAGTTATAGTTAATTTCGAAAAATACCTATAAATTCAGCAATAATTAATAACAATAAAATTAGTTACCAAACAAAATTAGTCTAAACACTTACGTCAAAATATCATTCAAATAGTCTTTAACTGAATAATAACATTTTTCTGTCAATAGCCGTTTTAATTTATTTTTAAATGTCACTGGATCTAATTTTTTTAAACCATCCGGCAATTTATTAAAAATTATGGGAGCCATTCCAATTACACTCTTGTTCACCATAGATGTATTATGTCCTCCAGTTACCAACTTTTGTTTATACTGGGTTCTTATATGAACTGACCTTTTTCTTACATCCGCCACTTTTGTAAACAAGTGCGGATTACAATTAACAAAAGTACAAAGTTCAAATATATAGATACATGGCAACGTTAACAGTTTATATGTTTTAAAAATAGGAACACAGCTGTCTCTATAATTTAAACCAAACATTGACCTTAAACACCTTTTTTGGGCCTTAAAAACTTTATCCTTATCCCCCGAATTACCCCAAAATATAACACCGTAATTTAAATGGGGTGTGACTAAGCCATGATAAGCTACTAAAAGAACTTCTAATTTTACTTTTTTTGAAATTCTAAACAAAGCATAAGCCGATTTGTTCAATTTTTTACAAACTTCTTCAACGTGAGGTGTCCAAGTTAATTTAGTGTCCATAGTAAGGCCAAGAAACTTTGTTATGTGAACTTGTTCAATTTTTTGTTTATTATGAGATATGTTGACTTTGGGGGGTATTTTTTTATTATAAAAATGCATAATTTTGGTTTTAATCAAATTAATTTTCAAATTGTTTATGTCCAGCCATTGAATAATATCATTTAAAGTACTATTTATGTCAGATTCATAATCCTTTAAGTCGTCACATTTAATAATAGCAGTACTGTCATCTGCGAATAGCACCATTTTTTGGTGTACATTTTGAGGCAGGTCATTAATATAGATGAGGAACAGTAGAGGTCCAAGGACGCTTCCTTGAGGAACGCCGAATCTATTTACCCTGTATTCTGACACATGATTTAACTCTTGTCTTGTTTTATCACAAAGACGGGATATTTCCACGCACTGACTTCTATTATCTAGATAAGATTCTATTAGATTCAAAACGTTACCTCTTATTCCGTACCTATTCAGTTTGTTGATTAATCTGTTGCGATTGACATAATCAAATGCTTGCGTCATGTCAGTATACAATACACAAACAGGGTTCCTTTTATCTATATTTTTCATTACAACGTCAAGTAAATCATATATTGCCATGCTGATTGTTATATTTTTTCTAAATCCCTTTTGTTCGTTACATAAAATTTCATATTTCGTCAAATAATTATAAATAGAGTCATATAAGTATTTTTCAATTATTTTTGAAAATATTGATCCTAATGCCACTGGCCTGAAATTAGATATGATTTTTTTATCCCCTTTTTTATGAATTGGCTTTATAATGGTTGGCTTTAGATTATCAGGATAAATACCAGTAGATATACACATATTTATGAGATGACATAAAAGTGGAGCTATATCTTCATTCACAAACTTTACAACTTTTGTTGAGATGTTGTCATATCCAGTACTGTTTGTGTTTTTTAATGATTTTATTATTTCAATAACTTGATCGATCATAATTGGCAATAAAAACATTGATTGTGGCTGATTTTTTAGATCAACATGATCATTAAACTGTTGTGAAGATTTTTCAATTTTGTCAATAAAATATGTGTTAAAAGTCTCGGCTATTTATTTAGGGTCTGATATCAGGGTTTCATCGTGTAGAACCTCTGAGATATAATTTTTATTTTTTATTTTATTATGTATTATTTGCCAAGTTGCTTTTGATTTATTTTGTGCGTTATTAATATAAAATGAA
Source organism: Pyrausta despicata (assembly GCA_963921415.1). Lineage (NCBI taxonomy): Eukaryota > Metazoa > Arthropoda > Insecta > Lepidoptera > Crambidae > Pyrausta > Pyrausta despicata. The sequence goes on along the minus strand of OY992865.1, from coordinate 14,448,216 downwards.
TTTTGTGCCTTCTGTGTCAAATTAATTATGTTTTTTAATATTTTTGAATAAGTTTTTAAGTTTACTTTGGTTTGTCTAGTTGGTGCCGTTCTATGCTTCCACAATAAAAGTCTCTTTTTTCTACAACACAGTTTGATTCCCTTTGAAATCCATTTTAATTTCTTTTTATTTTTTATTGTTTTTAGTGTAAAAGGAAAACAAAGATTGTATATCATTTGAAAGTTGTCAATAAAATAGCTAAAAGCAGCGTTTGGATCATTTGTGTTATAAATACCAGCAAAAGAAAAGTTTTTTATATGATTTTTGAATATGTTTAGGTGCTCATTAGATAAAACTCTTCTTTTAACATGCCAATAATCTAATTTGTCAATTTTACTTATCGGTATTTCTATAATTTGAGCTGAATGGTCTGATAAGGCAAATTCAATTACTTGACTTTTGCATGTTAACTGAAAATTGTGAGCTATATTGTCCAAACATTTTTTGGAACTCGGTCGTGTTATTTGTCTTATTTGTAGCTTTAGATTATAGCCCATGAGAAAATATTCAAGGTCTTCAGACAACTTATTCTTTACTAATCTGTCAATGTTAAAGTCGCCACATATTACAATTTTTTTATTCACATTCTTACATAACACCTGCAATATTAAATCTAATCTATTATAAAAAGTGTCATAGTCTTTTGAAGTTGATGGTCTGTAAACGCATAATATAATCAGTTGGTACTGGGTTAATTCAACTGCGCAGCACTCTACTATACCAGGCACAGATTGATTTGCAACAAACTTTAACTCATTGAAAATTATACAGTTTTTTAATAATATGCAGGTTCCACCACGTTTTATATCTTGTCTTGAGTAGAAGGCAGCAGCTACATAGTTCGCAATGTTCAATTCATCTTCATCACCAGATTTTATAAAATGTTCTGATACGCAAATAACATCTATATCAATTTTTTCTTCAGCTAATTCTTCCAGATGTATAGATAGTAGATCTGATTTATTTATTAATCCCGCAATATTTTGATGTATGATGGTTAATTTCAAATCATTTTTGTTGTTTTCGAAAAAGATCAGCATACGTAGGAACAATTAACTCGTCCGTGACGCCAACACTGCTATGGATGTTATTGTTTATTATATTTAATAATAATTCTTGTAGGTCCTCGAATATTTTTTTCATTCCTTTATTATTAATGGTACCATCGCGTATGTAAAACATATCATAATCGTAGGACAGGTTTAAATTACTATCCAATAGATACGCATAATTGTGTGTATGGATGTCCAGATATAATAAATTGTTGAAACATTCAATTCTCCAGTTGGTTATCGTCGAGTGATTATTGCATATAAATGTGGGCAAACATATAACAATATTTGTATGAGTTATCAATTGCAATGCTTCTCTTATGTTTAATACCAAGTCAAAATAATTATCAGTTTTTTTGAAGTCTTCATCTCCAATAAAAATGACACAACAGTCTTTGTAAGTGTAGTCCTTCAACTTGACATCTAAATTTTTTACCAGATTATTAATTCCACAATTTGGCTTTAAATAATGACATATCTTGCAATTTCCTAAAGTGCTTTCAGCCATGGAAAGCATCTTGTTGGTCTTATTGCTACTAATAAGACATATTTTCGTATCACTTTTTGTAGTTTTTCTGAATTTATATGTTAGAAACATAAACTTATCGCCGGATATTTTTGGACACCGAAAGAAGCCTGTTAGAGTGGCGGTCAAGGACACGATTAAGGTCCAGGCAGTGACCTCAGTAAAATAAAACCAATTCGGATCAAACTTGTGCGTTTGCCCTCGGAGGATCGTCATTTAAGGCTTTATTCCACACACAAAGACCAACACACCGCTCTACATACGTCTCCAAGTCTTTCACAGTGATGGCTACACGACTTTGGAACTCACTACCCCTGGACATAAAAGATCAGACTCTAAATTGTCTTTATAAAGGAAAGTAGGTACCTAACTAAAGAATAGTTGCAAAAGTTATGTATATGTCGCAGTCATCTAGTTTTATCCGCGATTTAATTAAATGACTAGGCCGTTCATTAAATGACGACATTCAATTGAATGACAACTCGTCAAGTTCTTGAATGTAACGTTCAACGTCTTGACTGAACGTCATTTAGCGAAATCATTGAATGGGATGTAGCCGACTTTGTAATGTTTGGTTATGGTGACCATGAGTTCGCAACTTAAAAGTTAACCTTACTTTAAATAAAAATAAATGAATTATAAAATGTCTCGTTAAATAGGATCTGTACGACTTTGTTATATTTAATAAGGGCGACCGTAAGTTCGCAACTTAAAAGTTTACCTTACTTTAGATAACAAAAATGAAGACATGACATAATACATCTTATTATGATTTTATATTGTATTTTAAGATAGGCAATATTAACAATTTCTACAGGTCTAATATCTTATTTTATTCCTCTATATTTATCACCGAGAGTTGATGTTGTTGTTTTCGACAATTTATTATAGATTATTTTCGATTATTTTTCTCTGTAGATTGCTATAAGTTTCATTATTGGCCGCCAAAATTTAAGGTTTTTCATAGTGTGGTCTCATCCCATGTAGGGTGACCATAAACGTTAGGTATGCCTATCAGGTAAGATGTTCAGGAGAATTTTGAGAGAATTAAAAAACTACTGATTTACAAACTTCTAAGTTCAAAATAAAAGAGAAAAAGATTGCAGCATGATATCCAAAGCTTTCCTTAATCACATATGTATTTCTGTTTAGTATAAATAAAGTAAAAAACATAGAAAGATAGATCAATTATTTTAAAAGTAATTCATTAAAATATGCGAGTTTCTGGGACTCTAAAAAGTTCAAAAGACTCCAAAAAATAGGCTACATGGATATGTTGTCACACTATTTTATAACAAATAACGCACTATAAAGTTAATCTTATTTAAAAAAAACCACTGCTTTCTGTGCGAGCTTTTTGACGCCATATTTGTTTTTTGACTACTAGCGCCGCAGTGGAAAAAAATGAACTAAATTTGAATTACTTGACTGATTTTACGTCCGCCCTGTTCAAAGGGCTATGTTTCAATCCGCTAACTAGTTGGACTTTGAGTGACGCTTGTTCAATCAACATTCGGCCTGGTCATTCAATTGAATGTTGTCATTCAATGAACGCGCTAGTCATTCAATCAAATAGCAGATTCAACCAGATGACTGCGACATATATATTATATCTGTGGTGTCTGGGAGAAACCTGATAACTCCATTTTCGTCATTTTTTAGTTTAGTACTATGCTGTTTTAAAAAAAAACATATTTTATTTTGGTCTACTGCTGGTAATTTTCTAGTACCTGTTTAATATTTACTGCAGCAGTGGTTGGCTTTTTTTACTTTACCTAACTGATTTATAAATTAAACCTGAACCTTAAAAGTCTTATACTGAAAAATAACGTTTTTGGACTTAACAGGTTTCTCCCAGACACCACAGATATATATTTACTAGGTATATATATGTAGATAGTATGTTGTATATATGTATCGTTATCAGTATTTTATTTATTTATATCAATATGTATTTAAAACTCTCATTCCATAGTATAATTATGTTTTACGAGAACTGCACCCAATACTCTCTCATAATTTTTATCAAAGTTAAAAGTAAAATAAGAATCCTAATGCGGTATATTAAGCTTGCCACCACCTTTCTGGTGTTAAATAAATCTCTTGGGGCCATCTGTCACTTCCATGGCATGGTACTAAAAGTGCCACTATATTTTGACGCCGACTTTACCCCCTTAAGCACTAATTACCTCGAATCAACTTTTGTTAGTATAAACTGAAAAAAAGGATTATTTTGCTTTAAATGTCCACTAAACGACGCCAGCGCAGGAACCAACATACATCCAACTGTTATCACCTGAAAAAGCTAGAGCTAAAAGTCGCAGGACCCGCAATACCTACAACTCACAACGTGACACAGAAGATGCACCTGGAATCACAACACTGACACCAACAAAACACTCGACGCGTTTCGCCACTACACGTTACATCCTCAGGAGATGTTGTCGCTTCGACAGACTACGAGCGACTTTTGTTTGTACGATATTACGACATTTTTGTTGGTATGATAGGTTCAACCATTTTGCCATTTGTGTGTAGGTAAGTATACACACCGATAGCCTGGCTTGGATAGGTACCTAACCTATCCAGGGGGCCAATTTTGCTAATCAATTGTAACAAAATCTTTATTGCAATGCCCGATTTTAACATTCCGTCCATACTTGAATTGCCAAAAACAGGCGATTCAATTACGATTATTACAATTGATTAGCGGAATTTGCCTCCTGTTCTATCCTACCAGGACATCGTACCTACCAAAATACAAATACAAGTGCGTTTATTTGCGTATTTTGGGTGTTACAATATGTATAAGTCTTGTAGATAAAGTTATAGTTAAAGTTTACGAAAATTTGCCACATTTTAGTCAGCGTGAAAATATTAAATGATAAATTACAAATAGTCAGTAAAGGAAATCATCGCCACTGGAGTAAATATATATCTAGCGAGCAAAATATTCATTAATATTATAAAAATGATTCTTAATTAGCCACGAATGTAGCTTTGTTTTTAATAAGGATCCTGTCAGTACTCTTATATCCTCTGGTAGTGCATTATATACTTTCGCTGCCATAACATATGCATTTTTCCAGCCAATGTCAGACTGTACGTTAGAACTTGAAGGAGACATGAAATAGAAATAGAAATACATTTATTTGCACAAAACATGGAATTTTAAAGTTGTTACTAGCAGGGTGTACACATGTTTTACCTTATTATTAGGCATGCAAATATAATTAATTGATTAGGTACCTACTATTTATTATTATTATGATTATTATTATGATTATTATTATGATTATTATTAAATAACAATATGTAAATAAACCTAGTATCTACGTCAAGAGATTTTTAAATGCAGGGCGTTTACGTAGATATTTTCCCGATATTTGTAATTTCGCTGGGAAAAAATACCTATGCTGTTTGACAAATAAACATATTTGCTTTATGTAAAGGCTAGTAAGTGTCAGCAATCTAAGCTGTTTGAACAGTGGTCTGCAAGTCTGTATATTCGGCACCACTAATAGCCCTCACACATTTTTTTGGATTTTAAACACCAGTTCAATGTCAGTAGAGTTGCCCCATAATTATCATAAGCCCGTATTGTAGGACTGAGCCAATGTAGGCATGGTATGCCTCCAGAGAAACCTTTGTAGGGACAGTTTCTCTTAACCTTTTAAGAGCAAACACGAAACGCGGCTTAGCTTGTCACATATACGATTAACTTGAAATTTCCAACTTAAATGCTCGTTAATGATTAATCCTAGAAATTCAGTTGTTGGTACGTTATAAATTATATGTCCATGATAGATTGAATGAAGTTTATTCAACTGCTCACGTCATCTTCAGATGAGGAGTACACCCGGCTGCCTCGGCTGTTCCACCTCGACGAGTATGAGGCGTGCCTCGCGCGGCGCGGTGGCCTTTACTGCCTTGGGACATTTAAACTCAAGCCGAAACTTAGAAACAATGACGTTTTTGCCATGATGGAGGTAAGATCGTTTTGTTCCAACTTTCGCGGAGTGTAACGATATGAAAAGTAAAGAAAGCCGATTCCTCCTAGCCGATTTCGACCATTTTTTTTTGAGGCCAACCTCAACAGAGGTCAGCCAACTACACGGGATATATTAGTGCACAAATGTGAGCACAATACACAGGTGCACTCTTTGTCCCTTCACTCTCAAAGTTCAGTGTGACGGCAGTCCGACATGACCGGAGAGAGATCAGGCGCAGGTCCAACGGCTTAACGTGCTTTCCAGGGCACGGGGGTGTAACACCGCCAACTTCCCGACTCCGAGCTGTTTCTGAAAGAAAATCTCAGAAACAATTTTTGGCTCGACCTGGGATTCGAACCTAGGACCTCTCAGATGTAACGGCTAGACAAACACTTTTGGCTGATGTTGTTACCAATTGCAGGAGTACTCCAAGACAGCCCAGCACTTCAACCGCACGCGCATCCACCGCGGGTATTGCGTGAGCGCGCGCTGTCCGCTTGCGATCGAGCGCTCGGAGCGAAATGAGCGGAGCGAACGCCTGGAGCAAAACGAGCGGAATGCGAGCTGGAGGTTTGAGCGGTGCGTCGAGCGCTGGGCTCACTCGCAGGGGTTCCATTCTGATGTCCATGTTATTGAGGTAGGTTACACTCAATCGTTAAAACCGTGGATAAGCGCGAAAATATTTTGTGAATATTTGCATCTGGAGGGTGCTGGGGCCAATATTATTGATCGTTCTGGGCCTCATTATCTTAGTCTGCCACTTCTTCTGGAAAATAAATTTCGAAAAGCCCGCCTCGCGCGCATGATTGATTGATGTTTCTAATTCTACTACAACAAAAGGAAGTAAAATGTACAAATAATAACAGGCAGATACGACATGCAAATAAAATATCAGCTAATTGCACTAATACACATCAACAATAAGACTGGTGCTATATTTTTATTTTATTTTAAGTTATTTATTTAATTTTATTCATCAAAAATGTGATAAAAAAGACAAAACATTGTTTGTACTCGCAGATAAATAATAAACATCAAACTATTTGAATTCCAGTACTGCCGCACCGCAGAAGAGTCGAGAGCGAGTAAGACCACAGAGTTGGATAACTCGATGACGATCTTCTCTGCTGTGATTTTCTGCGTGCTGTTTGTGAACGTGGTCTGTACCGCCTATGACTGGGTGACGCCGGAGAGCGAAAAAAGTAAGGATTTTAGGATTCTGACATAGTTGAGCGTTATAGTCCTCCTGGCTGATTTCGATCACGGACTCAACAAAGATCAGCCAGCTACGCAGGAGATATTATAGTGCCCAAGTGTGAGCGCAATACACAGGTGCACTCACTGTTCCATCACTCTCAAAGTTCACGGCACAGGGGTGTAACACCGGCAACTTTCCGACTCCGAGCTATTTTTGAGAAATTCATGATAGAAAATCGCAGAAACAATTTTGTCTCGACCTAGGATTCGAACCCAAGACCTCTCGGATGTAAGGCAAAAACTTTCACAGTCTGATAGAGCAGATCAGCGACTGTTGAGCGTTAGTCACAATATAATCTATCGAGTCTAGTTCAACCTACCTTTCATTTAGATTTAAGATAAATTCTATCTTTTCGTTTCCCAAGTTAGTTCAACTTTCACGCGTGACAGTCTTCACTGATGCCTTAACTCCAAACTAACCTTTATCTGACTGAATTAACCGGAATGTTTCAAAATCGAGATTCGCAGCCGTGTGTCCATCCAAGATCTTGAAAGCCACTTCACCACTTCGGCCTACTTTTGACCTCATTCAAATTCAAGTTCTCTATTTGTTGTTAAGTAGGGTAGTACATACATATAAATATTAAAATAAAGCTGCTTCCTACCTAGCCGCATGGTACAGCATACAAATATTTAGAATAACATATTATCATCTAACTTATACAAGAGTCACTATTATTTATACATTAACTCATTACATTTATACATTATTTAAACAATTTATTCAGTAACACTAACAACCTTTTAGGAGTCTTTGTGGCTTATTCGAGGGCTTATCACTACAATACCTAGATCTACTTCGCGGACCGCTTGGTGCAGTGGTCCACATGTCGGACTTCTAAAACCAAGGGTCGCGGGTTCGATCCCCGCACAGTACAAGCATAAGTGTGCATGAACATGTGTGTGCATTTACAAAAAAAGTATTTATGTATGTTTATCCGTTGTCTAGTACCCATAAAACAATCCTCGTAGCTTAATTTGGGACAAGAGAATTGGTGTGATTGTTGTGAAATATTTATTTATTATTTATATATTTATCTTCTTTTTAGGACCTAATATTAGTACGTATTTGAATATAAGGACGAGAATCTATATCTATATCGTTAAATGTATTTTTTCAGAGAATAAGCTAGTGCTGTCGTGGTCGATCAGGTCGAACTGGCGGCGTCTGACGGCGTACTACGACGACGGCGACACGCGGTTGTTGGCGCTCACGCCCTTGCAAGGAGTCCGGTACCTATGTTAGGGTCCAAGACCATAGATTTTGACGACCACTTTGGTGTAATGGTAAAGAAGTTGACTATTAACCAAAAGGTCGCGGGTTCGATCCCCGCACTGTACAAACATTTGTGTGCATGAACATGTCTGTTTGTACTGGTCTGGGTGTTATATGTATTTATTTAAGTTTATTTGTAATACCACTGTTGATTCTGATATCTGTAACACAAGTTCTTACTCTACTTACCATGGAGTCAGATCAATGTATGTGATGTTGTCGTATATTAAAAAAAAAGAAAAAAAAAAGATTTTACTGTATTTTTTTTCTAAGTCGCGAGATACTAAACATATCAAGTGATATCCAAGTGTTCACGTACGAAACGCACGTGCGGTCTAAAGACAGAGCTCGCGCCCGCGACCGCGCCTGCGATCGCGCATCCTGTGTGAACAATAAATGAATAAAATCAATTTATTTCTGCAAGTAGGCTAACAAGTAGCACCTTACAACCAACAAATAAATTAACCCTACCACCGCTTCGGGACAATTTGGGCCAGTGCTGAGAAGAAGCGGCGCAAGAAACTCAGTCGCTATTGTCATTGCCTCTTTTCAAATTTGATTTACAATAGTTGTAATTGTTTACATTCAAACATTTCCATATATCTTTGTCATTTATATAATCATCAATTTTATAATATCCTTTCGACATTAATACATTTTGTACAACTGGTTTAAATTTATCTAAAGGCAATGAAATTAAATTTTCAGGTTATATTTTCAGGTATTAGGAACAAGCACTAAGGAATCTAAACAGCGCGCTAGTTTAGGGGCAAAATATCAACACAGCTCTAACTCTAGACTGGGTCCAAGATCTAAGATTTAATAGCATTATTTTTCCAACTAGCTAAACCTAAGCAGCGCGCTGATTTATGTGGTTAAAAGCTCATCTCAGCCTTACCTAGGCTGGCCTGGCATGATAACCGCTAGCTTATGATGAAGGAAACTGCAGAATTTCGTAATCTACCAATTAGTTTGCTTGTTGTGTATGGGAAATCAAAGAGGCATTGTTGACAACTCCAAACAAATAAAAATTGTGTTATTTAAATAGACTTCCCTTGATAAACCGAATGAAGGAAAATGTGGTTTGTCTTTCAGGGTGTTCATAATGGTCCTTGTGATCGTGTTGCACAGCGGACTCTTCTACCATATGCTGTACACACACAACCCGAGAAGCCTTGAAAATGTAAGTCTTTCCTTTTTGGTTACCTTTCATTTATTTGGAAACCATGGAATCCGCGGCTATTTGATGATGATGTTAAGAGCATCATAGTATTATCTTCAAGCTTACATTAGTGGTACCTATGGGATTAAAAGGGGCCCGAGAAGGCGTTGCGCGTGTTCCCGCGTGCCGTCTGTTGTTTCTGCGACGGGGAGTTTCTCCCTCGTCGCAACCGGTAGGGCTCGCTGCAAAGTGAGTCGGCCGAGTCCGGGGAACTGCGGTGAATGCCTGTGGCCTCTCGGCTTATGGTGAACACTCCACGTCCCCGACTCACATGGCACCGGAGGGCACCGTCAGGTTTTTAGTGGGTAATCGGGTTCTCTCTCTGAGGCCTGGAGTCCCACATAACCCCCAGCTGCCCGCCCCCACGGCAGGCAGGTATGCGTTACAGCATTTCCCTGACGATAAAAAAAAGTGGTACCTATGGGATGAACGGATCCTAATGGTACTATGACAGATGTTGGAGATCATTTCCTTGTCCTATCTACATTACTTTAAATAAAACAGCATCATGCGTGAAGGTTTAGCTTTTAATTGCATAGTTACTTTATCAGACGACGTTCATCAAGCTTTTTTAAAGTCTGTTTGAAATAATACGGTTCATTTCGCGATTTATTTACATTTGATTTTAACCTGACGTTTCGGACCCTTTACAGCGTCCGTGGTCACAGGAAATCTGGTCTTACTGTGACCACGGGTGCTAATCTAATAGCGATATGTCTAATGATCACCTAAACAAAAGACAAAGTCTTTTTCATTGGTGAGTCCTATACTTTTCGCAACAGATGATGAAACTCCCCATCATGATCTTCGTGCGCAACGGCACATCACTAGTGGAGGTGTTCATAGTGCTGTCCAGCTTCCTGCTCGCGTACCACCTGCTACTGCACTCGAAGAACCAAGAGCTCAGTCTGAGCATGCTGCCCAAGATCTGGCTGTTGAGGATCGTGAGGTAATGAAATTTGGTGGAACTGTTAAAGGAAATTCATGAAAAGAGTTTTAAAACTTCTTGATGGCCTAAAAGCTGTAACTGTAAGGTTCCCAGTTTTATTGCTACCTTGATGTAGAGGTAGATAAGGTCTGGCCTGAAATTGATGGGACTTAAACACTTAAAAGTTCCTTTGTTTATTTTAAATACCATAGGTATCTATCGCAACATAAAATTGGTAGGTAAAAATTAAGGAACATTTGTTTAATAATTCTGTAAACAACACTTTAAGGTTTCTGGCATGGCTTAAGTCATGTCCTTGTCGACTAAATGCTGCTTTTGTGGCTGTAGATATGTTTTTCAAGAAACAGAAGAGAGTTGAAGTCTGCTGTCAACCATCATAATTGCAACTAGACGCGTTTAATCTTCTATCAACCAGGTTATCGCCCCTCCACCTGCTAGCAGTGGGCTTCGCCGCGACCTGGTGGCCGGTGCTGAACGATGGGCCCATGTGGTACCTGGTCGAAGACTCGGCCGCCGCCTGCAGACGCAAGTTCTGGACCCACGCTCTCTACCTGAACAACATTGTGGAACCAGATGACCAGTGCTTGGTGCAAACTTGGTAATCATACCCCAAGAGATATACTTATGTCAGTTTAAGTTCTGTCAGTTAGTCAATTTTGGGTTGTGTTGTCAGTAATACCTTAGCATTCCCTGATTTTGGTTAATTTTGGCAAGCTTTACCTTACATCTCTAGCTGTAGGAATCAATAAAGTAATACATATTGCGTTGGACAACAGTTTTAGTCAGGAACATCCCTAGTTCAATGGGCAGAGATTCGGGCTTACAGGAGAATAATCAAAATATTAAGACAGTGTTTTTCATCCACTAAAATATCTTAGATTTATCTGACAAAACAATGCAATTGATAAAAAACTGAAATTCTTTCCCAGACATTTGCTGCAAAACTGGTTGAATTATAATCTGGTTTTTAGGTTCCTAGCAGTAGACATGCAGCTGTTCGTCGTGACGAGTGTCATCACACTACTGCTGGTGAGATGCCGTCAGAGAGCTTTGCTAATCCTGGGAGTGCTGGTCGCATCAGCCACTGCCTCAAACGGATTACTGGCATACTACTTCGAGTGGACCACTATGCTCTACATTATGAATGCCGAGTAAGTTTCTTATGTTATTAAGCGATTCATCCTGCCGAGAATAATCAAACTTCTGCTGATGCAATTATAATAATAATAACATTTATTTCAGGCAACGAATTACAACATTATTATGACCCGTTTCATAAATACCTTAAAGTCTAACGTTAAAGTCTTAATATACATAAGACGAACTGTTAAAGAAAGATCTACCTATAATGACGGTTGCGATAAAGTAAGAAAGTGGGTGCGAATACGTCTCTCGAATGATAGTTTGCTGGGAGCCTGTTTATTTCTTTCTTACATCTTTCTTTGTTAAACTTATATGTCATGTTATTTTGTGTTGTACAATAAAGAGTTATTCTATATATTTATATCTACTAGTATCTCTCTATCTTCCACGTCAGGTACTACCGCACCGTCTACCGAGGCGTTTCTTCATTGAAGTGGTACTACGCGTCTCCGTGGGGCAGCCTTCCCGCTTCGCTGATTGGGTTGTTCCTGGCGTTTCTGCACTTCGACCTGCAGGAGAGGGGGTTCAAGGCTGGAGAGCATAAGGTTAGTTGCCTTCGAGGCGCCGACGGCAGTTAGGCGATAATCACACTGCACCGCGGTTTCTGCCTGCGGAGTACAAACGGATCCGCATGGTGTGTTGTGGGGCGCGTGTTTTTCATACAAACTGAGGTACTCACATAAATCTATCGCCCCGCGGACCGCTATAGAGCTCGGTGCAGTGTGATAATCGCCTTAGTGGGTTCTTGGTGCATACCTACGATGATATACTCGTAGAAAAATAGACAAGTTAAACCATTATTAGTCTTTTTAGTTAGGTAAGTATCCCATGCCATGTCACACGACATCACAGTTGATCACAGATTCAATTTTTTCGAGTAGGAAAAATTAACGGTCTGAGGCGGGAAATAAGCTCGCCTGACATGAGACGGGCTCAGACAGTAGTAGTAAGTAGCTTAAGCACTTGTGTTACAGATATTTTAAAAATAAACTTAAATAAATACATATAACACCCAAACTAGTACAAACAGACATGCTCATGCACACAAATGTATGTACAGTGCAGGGATCGAACCCGCGACCTCTTGGTTAATAGTCGACAACTTGATCATTACACCAAAGTGGTCGTAAAGTTGATTTTTACTAAAATACTATCATTAGATTGCAACGTGAATGCTTACCACGAAAAATCATAAAACTATGATCAAAGATTTGCCATCGCTTCTTTTGTGTTGTTTTTATATTCGTACTAGCTTTCACCCGCGACTTCATCCACATTAGGTTGTTTTTTTGGAATGCGTAGTTTTCCCGTAATACCAAATATAATTCAAATCTTTGGTAACTTAAGTGTGAAAGCGATCAGATTCCCCGGAAAGCAATTTTTCCCATGGGAATGCGTTGTTTTCCCGCGGTCAAAAGTAACTCATATCCTTTCTTAAGTCTCAAACTATCTCTTTACCAAATTTCATTTAAATCTGTTCAGTAGTTTACTTGTAAAAGCGATCGGCCCACTTGAGTTTTCCTACAGGAATGCGTCATTTTCCCGCGGCAAAAAGTAGCCTATGTCTTTTCTTGAGTTTCAAAATATCTCCATACCAAATGCCATGCATATCGCTTCAGTAGTTTAGGACAGACTGAGTTACTGCGCATTTATAATATTAAGTATTGATATGACTTTATTGTTTTTTTTATTTTTATTTTGATAGGTTTGCTCTTGACCCTAGCCTAAGTCCGACGAGACCAGAGACTGATTATTGTTTTTTTTTCAGTGGCCGGTGCGCTTGTACCACTTCAGCATTCCTCTTGTCATCGGCTTCGTGCTGCTGGGTGGTTACTTGGAGCACTACACCTCCCGACTCTTCGCTGCTACGTATGTGGCGCTGGAGAGGCCAGTATACGCTCTGCTCTGCACTATCTGCCTGTTTGGTATGATCAACAATATTGACAGTAAGTTTCGTGTTTGTTTAATCTCCTTTCATCATTAACTACTGGTTATGGGGTCTAAAAACTATATATTTCATGAGTATTAGGTACTCACTGCTCGACGTTTCGACTGGATTGCACACAGCCGCGGTCACGAGCTGACTGGTGGCGCGCGGCGTCGTCTGCTCAGAGCGGCCGCAGTTTCCAGATCCACCCTCACATTTTCATTATTAAAAATATTAGTACAGTCACCGCGACAAGTCTTCTTTCGTCATCATCTCAGCAACGGCTGACTAGTGACTTCTAACGAGACGTTACCGGATCGTCGGTCCACCTAAAGGGGGTTTGCCAACAGAACGACACGCAGTCGCTATTCGAGAACCATTCCGCCCCAATCCATCGTTTCGTCGTGGTCCGCGCACTGCAGTCACTTCAACTGAGCAATCCTTTGAGCAGTGTCGGTTTAATTCTCCTGCGTATTTCTTCATTACCCTTAGGCTAAGGACTCACGAAGCTGTTTTCACCCGCGCAGCCTTTGTAGAATACAGATACTTTTGTAAAAAATTCAAGCACATTTCACGACGCGTTTTACGCCCGTGGTTTGTGCGGTTTATTGCGGGTACCGCTGCACCGGCGTGCGCGGGCCGCGGTCCCGCAGCCGCCGCGCGCTCTGCGGTCGATGGCGGGCGACCGCATGCGATAATCGCAACCGCGGCGGCTGCGTAGCCGCACAAAACTCCGGTCTCGTAAGTTTTGAAAAAAAAAACTGCATTGCGCCAACGCGACGGGCGCAAGTGAAAACCGCTCCGTGAGTCCTTAGCCTAACATTCTTACAATGAGCAAATAAGGCTCTTCTGTTACGGCTATATGGAGCGTACCATTGGGAAAAGACTTCGTGCAGCTGTTCCGTAAAAGATGAAAAATCAAGACTCCCCGCTGCAGTATAAGACGTGGCACTGGAAAGACTTGGCATGATCCAATGTCGACATTAAGACCCCCGGAGAATGCAGACTCTCTGTCGGCTGATAGTACCTATCTTCATCCTTTTCACTTTTCTTGATGAAAGATGAAAGAAGACTAATAATACTATCGGCACATACAAAAGCTGCAGTCTGCGAGGGTTCTTAGCATTTACATTACGATCACTCATACTGTTTAACTATTGCGTTGCACACTAAAGAAAATATAATTATAGACAGGTTTTTACTTCAACTGGTGTCTCGGATCGGAGTTCGGACGGTTTTACATAAAATGTGTGGAACATGCACTAGGTACACCCAAGCACTTCATACGCTTTGACCAACCGATAGTCTTCGCAAGAGAACGTTTTCTTCCCCGCATGCTACGTGAGGCCAATGAAATTCGAAGACACCCTAGTTTCAATACAGAAAATGGTTGGAAAATTCCACCAGCTTGGGATCCGGTTTCGGCCAAAACTCAAGCTAGAACCCGCACTGCGAGACCTCAAGATACTTTTAGATCTTATTGTGTAGACAGCAACGTAACATAATAATTTGGAGTGAGAGTAGTTTACAATTTTTTCAAAACTATGTAATGAAAAAGCTGAAAAGGGTCCGAAACGTCAGGTTAAAATAAAATTTAAATAAATCGCGATATAATCCATAGAAAGTGTATAATATCAAAGGTAGAGTTTAGGTGGTTTTATGGCTAACTAACAGCAAACTACTGCTAATTAATTACAAACTAAAGTAAGAAATGTAATTAATACTTTGATGGCCAGTAGACTGGAATTATAATTATAGCAGTCATAGCTAAGGCAAGTAAGTATGATAGTTTCGCGAAGCGTGGACATGAAAATATAAGTCGTTAATTCTATGAAACCCCAGCGGGTTGACGAAAATAAATGAATATTTTAATGTAATCTATGGTCTTTTCATAATGTAAGGTATTTTTTTGGTCATCGCTTTTCTAATGGTGTTTAATGTATATTGTGTGGTCAGATACAGCGCGAAGGATCTACGCGTGGCGGGGTTTCCACGCGCTGGGCCGCATGACGCTGGCAGCGCTGCTTCTGCACTGGTTCCTCGAGCTAAGCCTGCTTGCTGCTAGCCCACTTCCACTCACGCACTCCAACTTCGGTTTTGTAAGTATAATTGAACGTAAGGAAGAGGGGGGCGGCACCTTTGAACACTTTTTAGACTTTCTGTCATAACTTCAGATTCTTTTGATCTGAATCTTACTACTGTTTCACAATGCTATAAAATCGCAATTCATCATACGACGAATAAAATTATAGCCGCAAATACATTACAGAAAAAGAAAGTCGCATAAACTAATAAATTCGACGAAATTTTAAGGTTTCTTATAAGTAGGTAACAACATTAATAGAATCAACAGTAGAAACGACTGAGATGAATAATCAATAACAAGTATAAAGTAAAAAATTACAAAGTACTTGTTGAATAAATAAAAAAATGGACATAACTTTTTATTGAAATAAGTTCCGAGTCTCATTTGAACAGTAAATAGGTACCTATTTTATTCTAGTTAAACAGTCTTTATGACTTACTAGCAGTGTTGCCAACCCCAGTGAATAGAAAAGCAGCAGATCAATCTAAAAAAAAACAGTAGAAAACAGTAATATTACATTTTCAAAACATTAAATCTACTGTCTCAAATTTTCAATTGGGACATAGTATTAGTTATATAGACGTAGGTATAGTTAATGAAACAACTGCAGCACTACCAGTAGTACTCCTTTAATTATCACATTTTTTTATAAAAATATTATTGAAAAAAAAACTATTACTTATATAATTATATTCATCATCATCATCATCAGCCTATATACGTTTCACTGCTGGGCACAGGCCTCACCTCAACTATGAGGTGGTCCGAGCCATACTCAACCACGCAGGCTCAGTGCGGATTGGTGGATGGTGTTTGTAAGACCTACCTTACTGTCAGATGTTATTTAGCCGCCGAGGGCCTCTGACCAGGCTTATTGACTTATATCTATCGATATTAGCCGGGACCAACAGCTTAACGTGCCTTCCGAAGCACGTAGATGCTTGTAAATAGACGTCATTTTTATGGTCAGAATGGTCACCCATCCCACACGACCGCGCCGTAGGTTGCTTAACTTTTGGTATCATTACCAAAGCGCTGCAACCACTGCGCCACAAGCACCTCATTATATTAGGTATATCATAATTATATTAGGTATTTATAATAATAACTTGTTCGCTTAATCGAGAAACAACTGTGAGTAACCTGTCAATCTAACGTTCCTGAAAAGAACTGGTTTAAACTTTAACCTAATCGAAAAATCAAGACAAAAACACGCGACATTCAATAGACAACTATCTCTTTTACACTCAAAAAAGTATATGTAGTTATCCTTTTCATTGTGTGAACTGTGCCGCTTTTGAAAACGGGAATTCCCTGCCAGAGCGCGCGTCGAATCTATAAAATTCGGATACACGCATAAATTATCAAAAAACACTAGAAAATCGTACTAAAACAGAAAACTGTGTGGTTCCGTTAAAAACAGTAAATCTACTGTTAAAACAGTAGGGTTGGCAACACTGCTTGCTAGTCAATTTCTTATTCAGTTTTTTTTTTCATGAGAGTGTTAAAAAACTATATTAAATTGTCTATTGCGTGATGTATGAAACATTGTGAATAATAAAAAAAACTAACGCTCCACATACCTTGAATTGGATGACCAAGATTCTCTCGCGCTTATTTGAAAAAGCTTATCATAAGCACTCGAAATTGAGTCCCAAACTGATAATTTATTTTACCAGTGTGGTAAGTAGTTAAAGGCTAAGCTACCCACAACTAGGTGACTCGCTAGCCTAGACTCAAAGCGTAAAGTAATCGTCCCGATTGTCCAAGCCTTTAACTTTTTCAAAAAGTGATGACAACCGTATATTTGGTAAAGCTGAAAAAAAGGGTTATTTTGCTTTAAGTTTCCACTAAACGACGCCAGCGCAAACCAACAAAACACTCTAGTGTTTTGGTGGTGTCAGTGTTGCAGGTGCATCTTCTGTGTCACGTTGTGAGTTATAGGTATTGTAAGTCCTGCTACTTCCAGCTCTATCTTTTTCAGGTGATTACAGTTGGATGTATTTTGGTTCCTGCGCTGGCGTCGTTTAGTGGAAATTTAAAGCAAAATAATCCTCTTTTTCAGCTTTAGTCATGAATTTCCGCAAAGTAACGCCTGATTCCATCAACGTATATGAATGAAGAGTACCATCAGCTCAGACAAATCTCCACGTGATTTACACGAACTATCTCAGGTAGACCCTGGCAATGCCCATGTCTTCCGGTCTCAAAGAGGCCATAACTAGTTTTTAATCTGCAAAAATAACGTTTTCAGGTCTACAGTTACGTGGCGACAGTGGTCCTCACGTACGTGATGTCAGTTCCACTCACAGTCATGGTGGAAATGCCTTTCCAGAGGATGTTTGCGGCAATATTAAATTAAAATCAACTTTTGTGTGCCAGAAACTGCTTGCCTTGTGTCAGGAATGGTCAGATGCGGCTGATGATAGCCGTGGATTTATGGATGTTGAACTATTACAAAGATAGTAAGATTACCGGTAAATAATGTGAAGTAAAATCAAAATATAATAAGAATCATTGAAAAAAATGTTTTATTTCAATGTTTTTTTGCCGTGCCTCGCTTTATCAAGAATATTCTAACTCGGTTTACGCAAACAGTAGACATTGAAATGATACACTTTTTACGGATTAGATCTACTCCGTAGATATAAGTATATCATTTCAATATTCTAACTCGTTCACTTATTTTTTTCGTACCTTGTGTTTAAAACTAGATCCCTATCCTATGCGGTTTCCTGGGTGTGAAGAATAAATATAAAACGTAGACGATTTTCTTATTCGGACCGCCGGAATGCCTCGTGAGATCTGTCACCTGTCAGCAAGTGACGTTTCCGTTCGTCCTGCCAAATAAATAAACGTCAATGTCAAATCGTCGCCATACGCGACGACTGACGTTTTTGTTTCTGCGAATTTGTTTTATTCGATATTTTTCCATGGTCGTGCGCGCGTAAATTTTGCATAGTTAGTCCAATCGGAGTGTGTGTAAGATGGGGAACCATCACAGTCATGAGCATGGCGGCAGTGGGCACTCGACGCCTCGGGGGTCACAGAGGGGGACTTCTTCCCGGTCCGGGTCTGGGGGAGACCTGCAGGGTCTGGCGGAGAAGACTGAGAAGCCTCCCCCCTCTATGGTTCCCGTGGAGAAGCTCGGCAAGGTGGGTAAATTGGAGAAAGTTTGACACGGTTCAGGGTTAGGTTGTGACGTCCTACTGTTTGTTTTGCTGTCAAGGTTGCCTCTCGGCTCTGTTGCTATTGCTACGTAATGCGATCCGTGATTTATTTACTTCTTACCGCTTGACGTTCATTGGTGTAGGTTCATCACTTTGTTTTACGAGTGTTTGTATGCAAAAATGCCATGCATTAGGTATTTGAAAAGATATCATGTGTTTCACACCTTATTTGCTAAACAGTATAAATTCATCATAAAAATAAAGAGGAAAAGTGAGTAGAAATCTAGTTCATTTTAAATGTTTTAGCTAGGTACAAACCATTTAATTACTTAAGTCATAAACATTTTTTAGACTACATAGTTGTATAAAATCAGTGCTATATTATATCTTTGGTTCTTGAAAACTTAAAGCATGATATTAAAATAATGTTCCTTTGTTATTACAAAACTCCAAAACTACCTACTTGTTTACTTTTGAAAGACTTTTACGAATAAAAAGCTAACTATCCCATAGAGCCATTGGGCTAATATTGGCCCAGTCAAACTTTCAACAATTTATGAAATAAATGGGAAGACAAGAAATGTCTTTGGCTCCCTGGGATATGGCTTTTCACAAGGAAAATTAATTTTGAACCTAATCATTTGTTTTGCAGTTTTTTACTAAGACTTACTAACTTATAATGACTTACAAACTCATGAAAAATATTCCTCAAAGTATGAGGGTGATTGTATTGGGCATAAAAATGTAAAAATTTGCAGAATATAATTTTCACAGTTCAGTAGATAGTCCAGTAGGTATATATCCCACTTGTAGAACTTTACAGATGTGTCTCAATGACAATCAGCTCTTTGTTCTGGCTGTCATACAACAACCAAGTGTTCACAGAGCACAGAATAAATATTATAGTACAATGAATCCATGACTGTTTTAATTAATACCGCTCAATACTGGTAATGTTGTACTTGTCTGGAAGTTCAATCAGTTTTATTTGTTACGTTTGTGTTGAAGTTGGAAATAGAATTCACAGATATCTTCTGGGCACAGGCTTCATTAAAAATTTTGGGAGTTTTTTCTCCTCATTGGAGTTTGGCATGGTTGTGACCAAAGGTGGTCTCAGACAACAAACTATGTTTAAAAAGTTTATTTAGCAAAAAAAAAAACAATTCACTCACCCTTTTCACAAAATTTCTTTGTTTTTCTTTAAAAGTATTTATCGTTTAGAACAAAATTAGCAGAAGTAATCAACTTGAGCTGTTGTTAGTATTTCTTGGGGGATGATATAAATATGTGTATCACTGCTTATTCATGTTAATGGTTATCTTGAAAAATTAATCACACGATTATCACATGTCATATCTTTTGTCACATGGCCAAGAATTATACTCATAGTTAATACTGTCTGAGTTTGTTGCATTTAATACATTCCTGAATTCTTATCATTATGAGATATGTGCTTCTTCTTATAGAATCTGTATGAGCAATACCTCGTTGGTGCAGTGGCAAAGTTTCTGCCTTACATCCGAGAGGTCCTGGGTTTGAATCCCAGGAAGAGCCAAAGTTGTTTCTGAGATTTTCTGTCATGAATTTCTCAAAAACAGCTTAGAGTCAGGAAGTTGGCGGTGTTAAACCCCTGTGCCTCAGTGTGCACCTTAAGCCATAGGTCCTGCACCTGATCTCTCACCGGTCATGTTGGTTTGCTGTCTCACCGAACTCTGATAGTGAAGGAACAGTGAGTGCACCTGTGTATTGTGTAGTTGGCTGATCTCTGTTGAGATTGGTCGCCGTGGTCGAAATTGGCCAGGAGGACTATTATGTGCAATGCCTTATCCAATCATCATCATGCCCTAACTTGATGAAAGCATCTGTTGACAATATACAAACAGATAAACATGAATCCATGAGATTAGCAAGATAAAGTCTCTGAAGTTTTATCGTAGTAAGTGCACAGAATAAGACAACATATTACAGGTTTCAGGCATGACTGATTGTGATTATATTCTAACCACTCCACCCAGGATTTGTGTAATCTCTCGAGAAGTAAACACCCAGTTTATCAATTGAGTCTTGTTTGTCTGGTCAGCATCATTTGAAGGGCTCATGACGTTTCAGATTACTCCATACATACTTAATATTACTCTGCCTGTTTGTTGCGCTTAGTGCCTTAACTGCTGAACTGATTTAAATAGAATTAGGTACCTTGGGAAAGGACTAAGTATAGTCTTTTCCCAAGAAACGTAATAAATAAATAAATATTTCACAACAATCACACCAATTCTCTAATCCCAAATTAAGCTACGAGGCTTGTGTTATGGGTACTAGACAACGGATGAACATACTTAAATACTTTTTTTTGAAAATAAATACATACATATTATACATAGAAAACACCCAGACCAGTACAAACACACATGTTCATTCACACTTATGCTTGTACTGTACGGGGATCGAACCCGCGACCCTTGGTTTAGAAGTCCGACATGTGGACCACTGCACCAAGCGGTCGTCAAAATGTAATATGTATAACCAAATCCCACGCAGTCGACGCCGCTGACGGGAATGGTAAAGGATTTTGAAAGAGGAACTTTAAGCGTATTTTTGCTAATAACTTTAAAAGATAGAACAATATTATATTTTATTGTATCTAAAAACGGTAATGAGCGCATGCAACCTTCATTAACAGCTGACTGACCGTGTGATGTACTGTGAAATAAGTTGTGAACCTTACTGCACAGTGATAAAGACTTGTCTAACCATATCATGCATTGGCGTGAACGTAGAAGTGATTTATAAAACACGAGCTGTGTCGTTACCACTTAAGGCAATAAATGCCAAACGTTTACCTAGTTGAAGGAGTTGATATGAAAAAGGATTGGAGGCGCCACTTTTGAATATAAAGTCAAAATCATGTTTAGTCAGGTTTAAAAACATATTATGCCTCCTGGCCGATTTCGACCACGGCGGCCAATCTCGTCAGAGATCAGCCAACTTCGCAGGAGATATTATAGTGCACAAGTGTGAGCGCAATTCACAGGTGCACTCACTGTTCCATCACTCTCAAAGTTCGATGAGACGGCAATCCGACGTGACCGGAGAGAGGGACCAACGGCTTTACGTGCACACCGAGTCACGGGGGTGTTACACCGCCAACTTCCCGACTCCGAGCTGTTTTTAGGGTTCCGTACCTCAAAAGCAAAAAACGGAACCCTTATAAGATCACTTTCTTGTCCGTCCGTCCGTCCGTCTGTCAAGACCGTCTTTCTCAGGAACGCGTGGAGGTATCAAACTGAAACTTCTATATGATACTTAGGTCTACTGTCCCTGGCTGGAAGCTGTAGAAAAATCAACCTTCTAAGCCAACGCAATCAAAGATTTCCGCAAAAATGTCAAATTGCAAGCAAATTTCCGCAAATTTTCGAAACTCGCACGGGAATCAAAACCTAAGGGTACTTCCCGTAAACTTAGAATCTTGAAATTTAGTACGAAGTCACGTCTTATAGTACAGATATAGGAAAATTTACGAAAACCGTAAATTTTCAGTTTCATCATATAAAAAAAAAATTGACAAATTTGAAAATTTCAAAGTTACTACTCCTTATATCATGAACGCGTTGAGATATTAAATAAAAACTTATATTAAATACTTAAGTCTATAATACCCGTGATGGGTGAACTTTTACTTATATACCTACAGGTTTGTACGGAACCCTCGGTGCGCGAGTCCAACTCGCACTTGACCGGTTTTTTTATATTATGATATCGCCAGAATTAGGACTAGCGTTTAGTAAAGATTTCTCGAGGAAAACCGAATACTGTTGCTAGTTAATGCGATAATTATTCGCAGTGACAAATCCTGACGAATATGCATAATTAATTACTGTCACAAGCTAATGCGTTTACAATATTTTCCCAGCGGATTCCGTATATACCCAAGTGGGGTGAGCACGAACATTGTCATAACGTATTCGTGTCGTCCAAACGTCAAAAACTGTCAGTTTCCCCTTATAAATTGACAAGTTAATGATAGGTATGCAAACGCTACGAATACGTTAAGATAGTTGTTCGTGCTCACCCCACAGTATGGAACATAGGTACGCGTAAGTTACTGTAAAATCTCTCATCGATTTATAGTAAAAAACTGAAAATATACGCGTATCTGAAACCTGTTATATGCATTTGATACACAGGACAGTCAAAACCAATAGAATTTTGTTTTTAGTATTTTTTTAAATATACAACAACATCACATTCATTGATCTGACTCCGTTGTTAATAACTAAAGCACTTGTGTTACAGATATCAGAATCAACAGTGGTATTACAAATAAACTTATATAAATACATATCCAGACCAGTACAAACAGACATGTTCATGCACACAAATGTTTGTACAGTGCGGGGTTCGAACCCGCGACCGCTTGGTTAATTGTCAACTTCTTAACCATAACACCAAAGTGGTCGTCAACATCGTCGGTCGTATTAATATACGCATTCACTTTGCAAACTTGAGACTTAAACACTATCTTCTTAAGACTGCATCTCTATACCTACATTATCAGTAAAATTTGAGAGTGATGGAACAGTTAGTGCACCTGTGTATTGCGCTCACACTTGTGCACTATAATATCCCCTGCGTAGTTGGCTGATCTCTGTTGAGATTGGCCGCCGTGGTCGAAATCGGCCAGGAGGACTATTATCAGTAAAATATTGAATTACTTTTACTGTTTTCATAAATAGGTGAAGCCAGTTCTTTAAATAAGTTGATGCATTAGACACCAATGCAAAGGCAAAGAACTCTAAAACTAATCTCGATGATAATCACAATGGCATCGATTTGGTTTAATCAAATCACTGCAGATAACATTAGTCCATTTGCATTGCTGTTGAGTGTTGTGTTGTGGTGTCAACGAAGTGGTTCGAGAAATCGAAGCTTTAAGGAAAACCATCTGCCGGCTTGGCAGATAGACCCAGGTTGAAGTGGCGATTCAGGAGAAATTGACTTTTTTCATTTGTGTTCAAGACACTTACCCCTTTCTTACCACTGCTACTCTTGTTAAGCGAGGGTTTGCAACTACTACTCTATTTAAACAAGCTAACAAATAAACTTATCGGAAATAAATTAAATAGGAGAAGTTTTAACTAGTAACAGAATAAAGAAGTGATCAAATAAAATAAAATTGTGAATTTGTGCATAGAAACTTGTAGTTCATTGATTCATAAAATTAATTGGACGAGAGAAAGAAAATGTTTTTGCTTTCAGATAATAGAGGAACTAATTTTTAATCTCCATCTTCCACATTGTTAAAGAAATTCACATTGAAAAGTAATTGGTATTTTGTTGAAGATTTATCAGTCAATGTCTACTTCAAACTATTTTTGGAACGCATTGAAAAAAACATCAGCAACATCTGCTTTGTTTAGTTCCTCACGTGGAAAATTAAGGAATTAACAGATTAAATTGTGCTTAAAAATTTAATCCGATAATCGTTTGATACGACACCAAAGTTCAGAAACAACAATATCACAATTCATTAGTAAGATTTATTTCTGGTACAACGTAGTTTGCTTCTCAACGTAGTCAACCAAGTGCGATGAACGATGGATGGGCACCTAAGAACCTGCAGTTCAGGATCGTGGGCATACAGGCACACAGGATCAAGAAGAAGATACCTCCACCCACCTCTAAACCGACCTGCAAGGTCTGTGAAAGTTATCATGACACTTCAGTTGGTGCCCACACGACCGCTTGGTGCAGTGGTCTACTTCTCGGACTTCTATACCAAGGGTAGCGGGTTCAACCCCGCACAGTACAAGCATATGTGTGCATGAACATGTGTGTTTGTACTGGTCTGGGTGTATAATATGTATTTATTTAAAAAAATGTATTTCAGTACGTTTATCCGTTGTCTTGTAGTACCCATAACACAAGCCTCGTAGCTTAATTTGGGACCAGAGAATTGGTGTGATTGTTGTGAAATATTTATTTATTATTTATCAGTTGGATGACAACTTGAACAGACGAGCCTGCGTGATCACTGATCAAAAGAAACCTTTATCCCGTATGGTTTTAGAGGAGTTTGAGGAGTGGAGTTTTGGAGGTGTACTGTAGTTAAAATATGTACATATGTATGTTTACGGGTATGTAACCTTGCGACCCTGCCAGGATCCATGTAGAGGAATCAGACAACCGTCTAGATTAAATGATCATTTAATACTGCTCGATAAATGCTTGAGTACATAAAGGTTACATACGCATATAGGTAGTACTGGGTACATACATGTATCTTTTAACTACACTAAACTGTTGCTGGATGACTTACGGCTTGTTTCAACATGCTGTCTACCTTTGACTAAAAGTTAGATAACTGTCAGTATGACGACCACTGGTGTAATGGTCAAGAAGTTGACTATTAACCAAAAGGTCGCGGGTTCGATCCCCGCACTGTACAAACATTTGTGTGCATGAACAGAAAATTTAATCCGGCCTGTATAGTTCGAGTAGCAGTTCGAACAACAGTAAACAACATAGCAATACTGGGCGTATTCCGATGTTGTTCACTGCTCAAAATCAGCTCTGTTAATAACAAAATCGTTAATAGCAGCGCTGCTGGACACAGACAATCATGAATCTTGGTATCTGATAGAATGATTGTATAGATATAAATTGTAATTTTTAAGGGTTCGAAACTTTGCTTTCTAGTATAGTTATTTATGTTAATGTAAAAATATGCAATACAAATTACACATTGATTCAAACAATGAAGGATAATGAACGGAAAGCTCCATCAATCAAGATATGTTATTTTGATAACTGAATTAATTGCAAGGGTATTTCTTTGTAAGTCAAGTGCATTTTGTGTGTCTGTGTTATTTACATTCAAGAGGGATCTTAAAAGCAAATTTAGCATACGATTTAAAAACCAACAGTATCCTCAGGGTATTTGTTGACCGGTGGGAGTCACCCCTCCTCCTTAGATGGATGACTATCCACACAATAAATTAATCAAACTCAATCTGTATTTACTAACATAAGATTTTAAGAAAAATTGTTACTAACTTTATATGGGCCCCGGCTGAAAAAAATGATTTGATTTGAAAAATGCTCTTTTTTACAACTGTATTATTGTACTCGTATTATAATTTAGTAATGGTATTTTCTTTTGTCTACAGCTACTAGCGCAACGATCACAAAAAGAAGATGGCATCAATGGTGTCACCGAAAAATCATTTAGTGTAAGTAACCTCAGCGTGCTATGGAAAGGTCTATGTTGGGGATCTCATTAAGGGATAAGATCCGGAACGAGGTCATACGACATAAGACTAAGGTAACATGTAGCAAGCTAAAGTGGCAGTGGGCTGGCCATGTTTGTCGCAGAACCGACGAGAGGTGGAGCAGGAAGGTTCTTGAATGGAGACCACGGTTAGGTAAACGTAGTGTGGGACGCCCCCCGGCTAGATGGACAGACGACCTGAAGAAGGTAGCTGGTAGTGACTGGATGCAGAGGGCGGGAGATCGTGCGCTGTGGCGCTCCTTGGGGAGACCTATGTCCAGCAGTGGACTGTTACAGGCTGATATGATGAACCTTTTTTTGCAACTATCTTCAGCCATCCTTTTCCTTCCTCTCGTTCTGTTAGAAGACGTATTCGCGCACAGTTTTAAAAAAATAAAATTAATTAATTAAATATTTATTGGTATTTTGTCACAACTGAAGAGATCGGGGGGGGGGGGGACCCGTTAGCAGCATGTGTACGCGGTCGTGAGCAGGCGCGAACTAAACCTCGAGCTCCGAGATTCAGGGAACTGGTGCCAAAAGTGCTGACATAGCTCTATTGCGGGTAGATCAGCCCTTATGGGTGCACATATGTATTATATAAAAATGAAACCCGTTTTCCTTGGTCACGGCATCACGCGTGAATGGCTGGACCGATTTCACTAATTCTTTTTTTTTATTATTCTTACTTAGAAGGTTCTTACGGAAAAAAATATTAAGAAAATCTCTCAGAAATATTGAAAAATATACATTTAAATTTGCATATCTTAAAAAACGCGCGTAACTAATGTCAATGTCATTCGATGACATTGTTCAATCATTGCAACGCTAAGGCGGTACGAAGTTCGCCGGGTCAGCTAGTTGGCTATAACAGTTCGCTCACACTGTGAAACTTGTAAGAGTGACAGGGATAGCTAGTAATGGCAATTATTGCTATTTTTTGTTAATTTAATTTAAAAATGCTAAATTTCGTTGCATAGCATGCTACGCGCTATTGCTAAGCTAATATTAAATTTCATCGAAATTGAAAAATAGCGTTTAATATTAAATTGCGAAATTGTGACTGCTGTATGAAACGTACATTTTAGTGTTGTGACTAAGATTAGAATTAAATTTGACTTCATTGAAATGAAAACTGCACCGGTTAGATAATTTAATCAAGTCACGAAAAGACAAACAATTTCATTCAAATAAACTGTTCAATAAACGCAAAATACGACTCTAAATGCAAGGATGCCGTATTCTCTTCTCTTTCTTTGTTCGCCATTCACTCGGGTAACGCTCGAAAGTCGATCGTCGCCCGACTGCACGCGAACGCAAATTTCAATTGCCTGCTAGTGCGAAGCTGCTATTAGCAGCCTGCTAAAGCAGTGCGTGCGAATCTATGAAAGCAACGACACGTCGCTGTCCGTGAATTTTAGCATTCACACAATTTAGCATCGTAAAATAATTTATTATTGCTAACGATGAAATAGCATGCTAATTATTCCATTGCTAGGGATAGCTACATCCGAAACTACAGACAACCGCAGTAACTGTTGATCCATGGCCGTTGGATGATGTGCTTATATGGAGTGACAATTGGTGGCCTCTGTCACTCTTACAAACTTGACTGGTAGGAGCACCCGAAAATGCGTATATGCGACGTTCTTAGCTTATAAATGGGTCGAAGATTTAGTATATTCGATCTTTGCTGTAAAATTCATTTGAATACGTGTCGTAAAATGTATTTACGACCACATTTTTATGTTATGTACCCTATTTAAATGCAAATAAAGAAATTTGAATTTGAAAATCTTCGTAATAATTTCTTTTATGTGATCCGATTTAAATAATTTTAAATTTTTAACCTCTGACGAAATAAAGCGGTGTTTTATCACCTCTATGTTTGTTCGTATATATGTGTTACTAACGGATGGGCCGATTTCAAAGCAGTTTTTTTTATTCGACAGATAGTTTTATCACGATGGTTATTAGCTATGGCTGGTCAAAAGCCGTGCTGACATTGAAGCTCACCAGCTTTTTTTCCTGGCTCATGTCGGAGGTTTTAAAAAATTTCTTAAATGTGATCGGAGGGGCTGAATAGTGTAAATTTTTTCTCCAGAAATACCTGTTCCCCATGTACCCGGACCTGGCGCGGCAGTTCTACAAGTTCGTGCACCGCGCCGGCAAGTGCAAGAACAAGCACATCACCCTCGCCACCTTCAAGCAGCAGTGCGAGAAGATATTGGGAATGTTGGACGATGCAGCCATCATAGAGACTTACGTCAGGTAGGTGATCAGCGTTGTTCATCACCAGTCATCAGCAAGAACAAACATGTCTCATATGAGGCATGATGGATGATGCAGTTATCGTCGTGACTACAATCATAGCAGCAGTTCGAGAAGATATTGAGAAAGTTGGATGACGCAGGCATTATAGAGACTTACATCATAATCACCAGTAACAAGAACATCACGCTATCCACCTTCAAGCAGCAGTGCAAGAAGATACTCGGCATGTTAGACAACGCATCCATCATAGAAACTTACGTCAGATAGGTGATCAGCATTGTTACTCACCAGTCATCAGTAAGAACTAACACGTCTCGTCAGAAGATATAAGGCATGCTAGCAAAACTGCTTCCAGCATATTCTAAATTTCCTTTTTTTTTATCAACATTTTTCCACTGTCAGAATGTTTGGCGCGGACACGGACGACAACATGGTGACTCCTGAGGGGTTCCGCAACCTGCTCTTCACCAGCTACAAGCTCTCCATGGACCACTACCCTGAGGGGCCGCAGACCTGTCTCATGGTAAGCATGAAGCTACATTTGTATAGTCTTATAGTATCCAATCTTATCTAAACTATTCTATAGTAATAATGAATCGCAAAATGTGTTGGTAAGCGCATAACTCAAGAACGCCTGGACCAATTTGGCCAATTCTTTTTTTTAATGATATTCCTTAAAGTACGGGGATGGTTCTTACGAAGAAGAATTATTTGAAAAAAACAAATAGCGTGACAACGTCTGCGGACTCACAAATTATCACAAATCGGTTAGAGGTGATCACTTTACCAACAAAATTTGGTTTGATTTTTATAACACTCTTACAAAAGTTCATTCTATGTTACAATTTTATTTTCCTGCAGTTGAATTAAAAAGGGTCATAAATTTGAAAGAAACAAAAGGAAAGGAACTGTTTGTACATTTATATATATTCTTTTTCATTCGATTGCCGATAAAGGGGCTTGTGTTATTGTGTATTCGTCTATTACATTTTATGTATGAATTCTGTAACCTAAAACTTATTCAGTTTAAATTCGTAAATGTATGTAGTTTGTCTCTTTTTTTTTAAAGAAAGAGATAGAATGAACTTAGAATTAGTCTCAGACGTTGCCCTCAAGTCAAAGGAGACCAAAGACAAAGTTTTTTTTTTAATTTTTGCGTATTACCGACCAAGAATATATATTTAATGTAAACTCAAAATTTTTATATATATATGTTTCTGATACGTATGTATTTGTGTAATTCAGTGTTTTTTTTCTTACATGTTTATTCCACAGTCAGTGGTTCATGATAAAAACGAAGAGCAGGTGAATGTTATAATTATATTTATTTATTTATCATTTTGAACGTATCGACACACTCGTATGTAAATATCAAAACTAGATCATAAATAGCTACGCTAGAAATGTCTTGTAACTAAATCATTACGCTAGAATTATTATTCTGTATGTATATTAAAGATTTTCGTATTGCAAAGACTTGTCAATTGGGTATTTGACATCAATAAAAATAAATTCATAAACCCTATTTCTCAAAATTAACAATTAATTGAGCTACTTTTTTTACTTTTCGCTAAAATTTGGTTTTTGAAATTGATCAGAAATTCACAAAAAGTACACTGGTTGACGATGACGTCACAACCTAGTAGCGCCATACCAAATCTTTGGGAAACTGTCATTTTAACAGTTAATAAAAAGTACGTCATCGATTGGTGGTGTCAAGTACCCTATTTATTAGAATGCCTTACCGTCAGAATGCAGCGCTAGCACAAACAGTAAAATCTTTAAAATTACAAAACATTAGGTCTTATTTGACACGCTTCATCCATCATATTGTTACGTTCTAGGGGTGTGGGATCTAGATTGAAATGCACTTCTAAACCGATGAAGTAGAGTAGGATTTATTGTACACACTTTACGTTACAACACTTAGTACACAAACACTTATATCGCACTCCCAAAATCTTCTTGTCGCAGTTTTCGCTTCGATGTTTACTCGTCGCTTTCCCAAATTAAACTCCAACTCGGACGCATTCCCGGGCTCCTTATATACCGGCCGTCAAGGACTCCCGAATATTCGGTAGGTACCTACTACCCAGTACGAGACTGTTCGGGATCCTTCCAAATGCCGTCTTGCCTAGCCTATACCTTTCTCGAATGTTCGGCATCATAGTGCTATCCCTGTCTCGTGCTGTCTCTGTCACACCTTTCTGGAATGTTCTCAGTATAGCTGTCTCTCTCTAATCGTGCTATCTCTTTCACTCCTACTAAAAATTACGTCATATACTGAAGTGGGCTTCAAAGGCCCATAAGGGGTCCTGAAAACGCCTGAAAACGGCTTTTCAGGTTATGGCGTCATCTGATAGAGGGTGGCCTGAAACGGACTGAAAACATGTTTCAGGCGCCTGAAAACAACGGCAACTTGGGTGAAATTTCGATAAACTAGTATGTGTTAGAGCACTCTCTGAAACGGCCTGAAATGGTATTTCAGCCTGCTGAAAACGCCTCCAAGGCACGGAAAAACACGATCAAAGTTTTAGCACTAGCCCACCGGCGTAACACTACCCCCTCCTTAGACATGCTCGTCCCGAGCATCATTCGTTCCATGGTACTTGGCCAACCGATCCACATGAACAATCTTACAGGGGCTACGTGCGTTGCGCTGTATCCGATAAGTGACGTCGTTGATCCTTGTGACTACTTTGTACGGCCCTTCCCAACTCGGCGACAATTTCGGTGACTTTCCTTTTCGACGCATAGGGTTATGTAGCCACACGAATGATCCTTCCTCAAACCTCGTCTGGTTAGACTTCCGGTCGTATCTGGTCTTCACCTTCTCACTGGCCTGCAATCCATGTTCACGAACATGCCTGTGAACATCATCAAGCCGGTTTCGCAGTTCACTTGCATACTCTGAAACCGTCTTTGGTGCATCTGGAGGACGTCCGGTCAGAAGATCTGCAGGTAAACGTAGTTCTCTTCCAAAATTAGCACACGCAGGAGTTACGGCCGTGCTTTCATGAACTGCTGTCCGATATGCCATTAAAAAGAGCGGAATATGCCTGTCCCAATCCTTTTGATGGTTGTCAACTACTTTGGCCAAATGTCGTTCCAGAGTCTGATTGAATCTCTCAACCATTCCGTCTGACTGTGGGTGATAGGCCGTAGTCCGAGTTTTATGAATTCCCATGACTCGGCAAGTCTCCTGAAACACCAGAGACTCAAAATTTCTTCCCTGATCACTGTGGATCTCAAGAGGCACACCATACCGACAAAACACTTCAGTCACTACAGTTTCCGCTACTGTGACTGCCTCTTGATTCGGAATGGCAAATACCTCAGGCCATTTGGTGAAATAGTCCATGACCACCAGGATGTACTTGTTTCCACGGTCAGAGGTCGGGAACGGGCCTGCGACGTCTAAAGCAATTCTTTCCCAAGGCGCTCCCACGTTGTAAACTTTAAGCGCACCTCTACTGCGTGTATGTGGTCCCTTAACTGACGAACAGCTAGTACATTTCCTACACCAGTCTTCCACGTCGTCCCGACAGTTTATCCAGTAAAAACGTTGCCGAATCTTCATCAGAGTCCTTTTTACTCCTAGGTGTCCACCGGAAGCGCCGTCGTGAAAGGATCTTAAAACATCGCTGACTCTCTTTCTTGGTACAACCACTTGAAGATGAGCATCCTTTCCGTTTTCTGACTCCCATTTCCTGCATAGTACGCCATTGTGCATAACCAGACTTTCCCATTGCGCCCAGTAGCTCTTTGTCACGGTACTCATCGAAGCTACCTCACACCACCTTGGTTTGGGCGCCCCAGCGTTGATCCAATCGTAAATGGGCTTTACATCGCAATCTTCCTGTTGTGCTTCTTGCATTGCTTCATCACTCCATTCTTCGCTAACAGTGTCTGTCCTCAACATCTTCACGCAGTCCTTACCCTCTTGCCTTAAACAGTGTTTGCAATCGTCAGGACAAGGTCTTCGAGAGAGGGCATCTGCGTTGCCATGTGACTTTCCACTGCGATGTTCGATGACAAAGTCATATTCCTGCAGTTGTTCGATCCAGCGTGCCACCTGACCCTCAGGGTTCTTAAACTCTAACAACCACTTTAGAGCAGCGTGGTCAGTTCTTATTTGGAACTTGCGTCCAAGCAGGTATTTACTAAAATGCTGCAGAGTTTTGACGACTGCCAGCAATTCTCTCCTAGTGACGCAGTAGTTTCTCTCCGGCTTCGATAGCGACTTGCTAAAATAGGCGATCACAACTTCCTGATCACCCTTCTTCTGTGACAAGACTCCTCCAATGCCAGTATTGCTTGCATCAGTGTCAACAACAAACTCGTTCTCTGGGTCTGGATATCCCAAAATCGGTGTTTCACAAAGTCTCTGTTTGAGGTCTGAGAAAGCTGCTGCACACTGATCATCCCAGTTGAATTGTCTTTTCTCTTCTGTCAGCTGGTGCAAAGGCTTTGCTATATCTGAGAAGTTCTTTACAAATCGTCGGTAGTACGAGCAAAGTCCCAAGAAGGCACGTACTGCTGTCTTGTCTTTCGGTGTCGGCCAGTCCTTAACTGCACTTATCTTCTCAGGGTCTGTCTGGATGCCATCTGATGAAATCACATGTCCCAAGTAGTTAACCTTGCGCTTGAAGAATAAGCATTTCTTCGGACTTAGTTTTAAGTTAGCATCGCGCAACTTGGACAAAACTTGTTCCAGCTTCTTGAGGTGGTCATCAAAATCTTTGCCTACAATTATGATGTCATCCAGATACACTAGGCACGTATCACCCAGGAGACCAGCCAGTATTTGCTCCATCAACCGCTCAAACGTTGCTGGTGCGTTGCACAATCCAAACGGCATTACATTAAACTGCCAAAGTCCTTTACCGGTTGAAAAGGCTGTTTTCTCTTTGTCCTTGTCTTTTATTTCCACTTGCCAATAGCCACTTTTCAAATCCAACGTGGAAAACCATTTCATTCCATGCAGAGTGTCCAAAGTGTCATCTATCCTAGGCAATGGATAACTGTCTTTCTTAGTCACATCGTTGAGTCGACGATAGTCTACGCAAAATCTCATGGTTCCATCCTTCTTTTTCACCAAGACTACTGGAGAACACCAAGGACTTGTCGACGGTTCTATCACTTTATCTCTCCTCATTTCCTTGATCATGTCTTCCACTTCCTTCTCTCGAGCTACTGGAACTCGCCGCGGTCGTTGTCGAATAGGCATGACATCTCCGGTGTCGATCTCGTGCTGCACTACTCCAGTTCTCCCGATATCACTGTCATGTGCAGAGAAGACGCTCCTATAGCGCTTTAGCAAATTACGTGCCTTAAGAAGTTCTTCCTTTGTGAGATCATTTTGGCAGTTTTCCAATAACTTTCCAATTTCCACAACTTCTTCTTGTAACTTGTTCTCCTTCGACCCATGGCAACTCCGTATCCAAGAGATTGCCTCGCATGTTCCCATAAGGGTTCCTTTACTTATGACATGTTGAGTGCCACTTAGATTTAGCACCCTTATAAATGCTGCAGATGACGTCGTTACCACTGTGCGAGCTGGCATCCATGGTTTACTGCCGTCCATTTTCTCTATTAACACGCAGGAATGAGATCCTTGTCTCGCACCGTGCGGCAATGTCACCGGAACTAGGGCTTGCGATCTCGGTTGAAGTGTAGTCGTTCTAGCGCAGAAGACATGTCCACTCACTCCACCTTCCATAGGAACTTCATAAGCCCCAAATTTCAGCACGCCTCCTTTCATGTCGATCTTACACTCGTACTTCCTCATAAAGTCAAGACCAATAATGCAGTCATCTACGATGTTAGCAATGATGACTTTGTGCCAGTACTTCTTTTCTCCAATCTTCACTGACACTTCCTGCTCCCCCTGGACGGAGATGTACTGGCCGGTAGCCGTTTGCAGCTGAAGATGCATTGGTCGGACTAGATGATCCCTGGATAGGTGTTTCAGCAGTCGAGAACTGATCACGGTCCGAGAAGCTCCGGTGTCAATAGTAAGGTGACATGGTACTCCACCAATTTCTCCTTTGACAGCCAGACTGTTCCCGTCGTTCGCCTGCGAGATCAAAACTGGGACATTTTGACCACCAGCCAGCACTCGTCCCTCAGTCCTGGCTTTTACTCGTTTCCCTGCTGCTGCCGCTCTGAACTATCAGAGCTTGCTGGCCTCTCCGTTCGGTCCGAGTCCCGTTGCCTCCAAGATCTTTTTGGGCAGCCTGATTGTATGTGTCCTCTTTCCCCGCAGTTGTAGCATCGAGGCCCAGTTTCTCGAGGTGGAGCAATCGGCTCCCTGGCCGCAACTTCGCGCACCCTAAAGGATTTTGTTGAGTCTTGGCGTACAGCTTCCACCTCCAGGGCATGGGCGAGCGCATCCTTCAAGGTCCCATGGTGTCCCAGCCGTACAGCAGCCCTCACTTCTAAATCCCGAATCCCATCTATGAATGCCTGTACTAGCGTTTCATCGATGAAAGTCGCTGCGGAGCCTTGGTACGCCTTCCGGACGAGCTTCTCTATCTCTAGTGCCCACTTTTGTAACGACTCATTATGCCCCTGAGTCCTATTCTTCAGCTGAGCTCTGTAAACGTGCTCTAGATGGCTGTCACCGAAGCGTGCCTCTAAAGCTTCAAGAAGACGGTCGTATGTCTTCTCCTTTCCTAACGCTTCCAGAACAGTGAGAGCTTCGTCCCGCAGCGCCAAACTCAATGCCGTTTTAGCATAGTCCTTGCTCCAGCCATTCGCTTCGGCAACCATCTCGAATTGGAGCTTGTATGCGGCCCACGAAGAGGTACCATCGAATGGAGGTACCTTTAACTTTTCACCTCCTGTGGCTGGTGCACCTGATACACTGGTGGTGCTGTTGGCCACTTTGATCTCCAACTTCTGGAGGCGATTCTCCTGGCCCTCCACTTTTTCGTTCAGTCCATTGAGGCGCTTCTCGTGGTTTTCAACTTTTATTTCAACACCAACAATTTTGTCTTGCACCTCAGCCATCTCCTTTTTCCATTCTGCAGCTACTTCGTGTACCTCACGGAGGACTTCTTTCTGGTCCCGTAGCTCTTGCTGCAAAATTTTGGCTTGTTCCTCGTGCCTTCTGGTCTGTTCCTCCTGCTGAACCCGTAGCTGTTGTTGCAGGATTTTGGCTTGTTCCTCCTGCCTTCTGGTCTGTTCCTCCTGCTGAACCCGTAGCTCTTGTTGCAGGATTTTGGCTTGTTCCTCCTGCCTTCGAGCCTGTTCTTTCAGGAGGATCAGAATGGCGTTGACGTCTATCTCCGGCGTCCTTGAAGCTGGTACCGCTGTGTCTGACGTTCCGGCGGTGCCCGCAGAGTCTCCAGCAGCGGTGCGGCTTCGGGTCTGCATCCCCTCCTTCTCTTCTTCTCGCGGAGTAATCGGCATTTTCAATCCCACTTCTGACACCAAATGTTACGTTCTAGGGGTGTGGGATCTAGATTGAAATGCACTTCTAAACCGATGAAGTAGAGTAGGATTTATTGTACACACTTTACGTTACAACACTTAGTACACAAACACTTATATCGCACTCCCAAAATCTTCTTGTCGCAGTTTTCGCTTCGATGTTTACTCGTCGCTTTCCCAAATTAAACTCCAACTCGGACGCATTCCCGGGCTCCTTATATACCGGCCGTCAAGGACTCCCGAATATTCGGTAGGTACCTACTACCCAGTACGAGACTGTTCGGGATCCTTCCAAATGCCGTCTTGCCTAGCCTATACCTTTCTCGAATGTTCGGCATCATAGTGCTATCCCTGTCTCGTGCTGTCTCTGTCACACCTTTCTGGAATGTTCTCAGTATAGCTGTCTCTCTCTAATCGTGCTATCTCTTTCACTCCTACTAAAAATTACGTCATATACTGAAGTGGGCTTCAAAGGCCCATAAGGGGTCCTGAAAACGCCTGAAAACGGCTTTTCAGGTTATGGCGTCATCTGATAGAGGGTGGCCTGAAACGGACTGAAAACATGTTTCAGGCGCCTGAAAACAACGGCAACTTGGGTGAAATTTCGATAAACTAGTATGTGTTAGAGCACTCTCTGAAACGGCCTGAAATGGTATTTCAGCCTGCTGAAAACGCCTCCAAGGCACGGAAAAACACGATCAAAGTTTTAGCACTAGCCCACCGGCGTAACAATATTTTCGACTTTAGCCGTCTTGTTTGCTTTTACGGTCATGCTCGCATGAGTAACAAGGAAAGGCGACTTCCAAACACTTCTCACAGATTAAGTACTTACTCGTGCATAAGACTTGAGTAACCTTAAATTTGAAGTTTGTGCTAGTAGCTCCCTCTGTGAGTAAACTTTGTTTATATTTCTGTGCTGTATCGTGAATGTGTTAATGTTGCATCATATGCATGTGTGAATGTCGTACTATGTTTAAATATTACCTGTGAAAGTATCTATAATCATTGAAATATGTTTATATATTGCAAAATCGCACGCTAGATGGTATTTTTATCAGGCTTTATG
The DNA here is from genome assembly GCA_963921415.1 of Pyrausta despicata. NCBI lineage: Eukaryota > Metazoa > Arthropoda > Insecta > Lepidoptera > Crambidae > Pyrausta > Pyrausta despicata. The sequence continues at coordinate 14,411,533 of OY992865.1, read as the reverse complement.
TTTACCGTTTTATTTTTATATTTAGATTAACAAAACGCTATCGTCGGTAGTGAACGGTTGCTTCAACAAGAAAGACTGCCACAGCATCGGGTTTGTGGTGCGCTGGCTGGAGGAGCACTGCCATCGATTGATATTCCCAGTACACAGGTCAGCAATCATTTATTCATTCGGTCATTCATTCATCACTGGCGGCCGCCTGCGACTTCATCCGCGGTTAATTTGACTATATGATTTTGTAGATGCTGTATTATGTTTTTTTCACTACATTTGTATGCCGACCGGGCTGATCACAGCGCACTCTTTATACCTGTATTTGTACATTGACATCTATTCACCTGTGTATCACAAATAAATAATTTGAACTGAATTGAATCAAGTTCGAACAAATGTTAGAGTTTTGGTCCACTCTACTCGCCGAGATCTTTAAAACTTTGCGTTGACATTTTGCGTTTATCTTGAGAAGTTTCATGATGTTGGATTAATTGATTTTGATTCATGATTTTGTTATATTCGTAACAGGTACTGCGTCCACATGCTGGCGACGCGACACCGGGATATCGAAGCGGCGATCGAGTCCAACAGCTTCGGCGCCGGCCTCGACCTCGCCACGCCTGTCTTAGGTACGACTCACTCATTCATTCATTCATTCATCAACCCACCCATATAGTTAATCTCACTCACTCGTTTATAATTTGATTTTATATTCATTTTGACTTTTATTTTGGCATTAATTTTAATTTTGTGTTTGATTTTGATTTTAATTTAAATTTTTAATCTAATAATAACTTTTTGGCGCAACTGATTTCGAGTTAGGAAGCTAAAGGGAAGCGCTTCCTACCGACCGGGTGTTATGGTCGGGGACCAAGGTCCGATAGACATCATCTTGATTTGTCTATATATATTATTCTGGATCGAAATCTTATATACCGCGGTTCATGTGCGGTACTAGGCCGGTATCATTTGGCCGGTACTAGGCTAACAGCGCCATCTAGCCTTATGGAACCGTATCAGCTCTCGCTGTTGTGATGGCGAATGGTAGAGGTCGCCACAACTTAATAATTTAATGTATAATGTTATGAGCTTTTAAGGTTTTTGTCATTCACTAACCATATTATTTGCTGCAATGCTCGGAATAAACAATTTTTAGTTATTTCAAAACGCACATACATTTACGTGTAACTAACTCACCGTCAGATTTTTCGACCACAACAGATTTAGAGTTAGGAAGCTAAAGGGAAGCGCTTCCTACGGACCGGGTGTTATCGTCGGGAACCGAGGTCCGATAGATATCATCTTGATTTGTCTATCTATATTATTCAGAATCTAAATCTTATGTGCCGCGGTTCATGTGCGGTAGTAGGCTAACAGCGCCATTTTGCCTATGGACCCGTATCAACGCTAGCTGTCGTGCTTGCCACCGTTCGGCATGCGCTTGTGATTACGAAAGGCAGAAGTCGCCACTTTCTCATTCGCATACAGTTACTCACACATTCATTCTTACACACACCCACTTATAAACATTTCCCTTTTATTTCTTACACCATCAAGATAGCAAAAAAGATTGATTTATTTAGATAATCACATTACAAAATTTACCATCATTGGCTTATAAACCAGTTTTATGCTTACAAATGGCTCGACCGAAACCCGTTTTGGAAATGATGCCTAAGAAACAACAATCACATTCTTGATTTTAAAGAAAACGAGCTTCTCGATACATATATTATTTGTCTGAGAGTATTCCTTACCCATGCAGCCTGTGTCGCGGTGCTAGGGCCTAAAGATATAATTGAGGTACTATTTTAAAAATCTCGGCGAGTATGCTGCGCCAAAACTCTAACATTTGTTCGAACTTGAACGCGGACGAAGTAGCGGGTGACCGCTAGTTAATTTGTAATTTGACTACATCAAGGAAGTCTTATCCGTAAACTTTAAGTCTCTTATCTTTGTCTGACTACTACAATTTGAAGCCGCCAAGTAAAGATAGATTAACACTTTATTGTACAACACAAAACAAAATTACAGACAAGTTTACATATATATATATACGGCCACTGAATTATATATATATATATATACGACGACCGCTTGGTGCAGTGGTCCACAGGTCGGACTTCTTAAACCAAGGGTCGCGGGTTCGATCCCCGCACAGTACAAGCATAAGTGTGTATGAACATGCATGTTTGTACTGGTCTGGGTGTTTTCTATGTATAATATGTATTTATTAAAAAAAAGTGTTTAAGTATGTTTATCCGTTGTCTAGTACTAGAGATTGCAAAATCCGGATTTTTTGAAAATCCGGATTTGCGTTTCAGCGTTAGAGTTAAATCCGAATAATCCGGATTTTTTGAAAAAAAAAAACTTTCTTTAAAAAGTGTATTAAAACACAGTTCATTATATAAATCAACATTTATTAATCATCAGGCAGGATCACAATCACAATTCACTTACAAATAAGCATAATAGAATTATTAAAACAAAAACAACAAAACGTCGGGTTCTATTCCACTTTAAAAACTCTACACTGCTTGGAGGTACTATTGACAGCAGCCTTGTCATAACCCACTTAAGAAGTTCACCGCGACTTCTTAAATAACACCATTTCGACGTGAATTAGTGAAGGCAAATCGAGTGTTTTTGAAACCAAAGATTGATTTTGATGATCACTGCATTTACTGGCAACACTTGCTCCAGAACGTTGCCGATTGAGTTGTTCTATTAAACTAAGCGGCGACGATTCTGAATCAGGATCACAAAATGTTGCTGATGTGGAGGAGTCCATATCCATTGACGTGGTAGTGTATCTTTATTGAGAGATGGTAAATCAGCAGCTCGATGGATCACATTTTTAATATCTTGATAACTAGACTTCATGATCGTATCTTCATCAGCCTCATTTTCATTAAATAAAGACAACTACATGGAGTCGTCTTTTTTTGATCCTCTTTTCAAAGAATTATCCAAATTCGTGGCAATCAATGTGTCTTGGCTTTCTAATAATTTGACTAAATTTTTTAATGCTGTATAAGCCGTTAGAAGTGTTGCATTTCTACCACAGAGTACCTTTACCGGTGTTTTCACCATATCTAAGCATGTGTACAAATCTTCATTAAACAATATTTCAATATCGGAAAATGATAGACTTGATATCAATCAAGGGCTTTTTATGCAAGCTTTTAGTTTTGTAAAACGTTCCAAGATTGTGCGTAGACTATTCCAACGAGTTTTGCAGTCCAGCAGGAGCTCCAACTCTTTTCTCTATGAACGTATTTTTGCAGCGTCATTTCGTTTTTTGTCGGTGAACGTTTAAATATGTTCACTACTGTCCGTACTTTTTTTTATAATTTTCTTCTCATTCAGCAGACCGCGTTCTCGTGCATGCTGAACATTAAAGTTGTCCTCGTCATCGAATTCTTCGTCAGTATCAGTGTCAGAGTCGTAGCAGCCTTTTATATCTTAATTTGCTGGTAGTGGTTATGGTTTTCTTTTATATTAAACATCCTGTATAGCGTGAAACTGAATGGCGTGTGCGAAGCATAATTGATAAAATGGAGCAGTGACTATTATTATAAAATAATTTTAATATTTTGCGTTACACAAATACGAGCCAACATTCGCATCGTACTATTTACATTCATGATTATACAAGATTAAATATGAAATGTAAGCATTAACTAATATTCGAATAAGCCGGTTTTCAGTCTTGGAAATCCGGATTTAAAATTGACCGAAAATCCGGATTTTTCAGTCGTTTTCGGATTTCGAATAATCCGGATTGCAATCTCTATCTAGTACCCATAACACAAGCCTCGTAGCTTAATTTGGGGCTAGAGAATTGGTGTGATTGTTGTGAAATATTTATTTATTTATTTATATATAAACTATAGATATAAATATAAAATAAATACATTAATACATGATAAATCAATATAAAAATATTTAACCTACACATTCTGAATACAACATACAAATTATGTAAAGTTTATTTTTAAAGACATCAATGGACTCGGATTGTCGTAGTGCAAGAGGTAAGGAGATCCAAAGGTGGACTGTATGAACTGTAAAGGAGCAATAATAATAGTTAGTCCTATGGCCAGGACTTTGATGGTGGAGGCTTTCCGGATGACCACAAATCATGACCTCGTTTCGGCTGCAGAATCTGGAAGCGCTCTTCAAAATATTGCGGACATTCGTGATTAAAAACAAGAGAGAAAAGTTATGTAAGGATGTGAAGGTTACGCCTGAGACGCATGGGAAGCCACTTATGACGACTTCGATATTCGGAAACATGGTCATACGTACGTAGGCCGATAATTATACGAATACAGAAATTTTGTAGCCGCTATATATATTATTGAGGAGGTTCTTCGATAGATCCAAGTAACAGCAGTCTTCATAATCGAGGATTGGGAGAAGAAGAGCCTGTACAAGCGCAATTTTGGTGGGCATTGGTAAGAAATTTCGGCGACTGTATACCGATGCTGCTGCAGCTAACATTTTTCTACTTATTTCCCCAGTTTGTGTTGTCCAAGAGAGCGAACTGTCGATGTGTATACCAAGGTTCTTAACAGATTCGCTAAAAGGAATTTGCACGCTGTCAAATGTGATTGGTTGCATGGCCAGACAGTTAATTCTAGCAATTTGACAAAAACTTCCCACAATTGGATGTAGTTATGCTCGTTCCAATCCACACGCAGGTCAAAATTGAGTTTTTGAGCGCAAGCTAGGTATTTTTGATCGTCCTATCTAGTGCTGAAGACACCGACTCCCTTACGACTGTAACTATTGAAATAATTAAGCGATCTAAATGATTAAATGAACCAAGAGATCTAATTATAATCTTAAAAAGTGACATTCCATTTGGATCGTACTATTTTAATTCGTTTTGGACTGAAAAAAATAAAAATAATGTTTCAATCAACTTGGAACGTTTTCAAATTTAGATCTAGAAGATGAATAAATTGTGATGCTTTTTCTTGCTTTGCTACCACTAATTCTTAATAAATATTCTTTTGATAATGTTGTTTCATTGTTATACTTATGTTCTAGAAAAAATATATAATAACTACCAAAATATACCAATTTTCGGACTTTGGAACGTTTTTGCAAATTATGTTAAAAGCTTACTTACTTACTTACTAGGGTGACTCAACGACCCAAAGTGAGTCTTGGCCTCCGACACCAGATCACGCCATGCATCTCGGTCTTGCGACAGTTCTTGCCAATCGCTATGGCCGAGGTTGAGCAGATCTTTAGCAACAGCGTCTTTCCAGCGGTACCTAGGACGTCCAACCGGGCGTTTCCCGTTTGGTTGTCCCAGGTACGCTCGCTTCACGGCACGATCCTTTCCCATTCTCTCTACGTGTCCGAGCCATCGAAGCCTGGCTGCTTTGGTCTCTCCAATAATGTTACACTAGGTCTTCAATCTCCGTATTCTTCCTGACTCTCAACCTCCCATCTTCCAGTTTCTTCGGTCCCAGAATCTTTCGCAGAATTTTCCTTTCCGCCACTAGCAGCTTATTCTCTTCTTTCAAGGTCAGTGTCCAGGCTTCGCAGTTCGCATCCATACATTAAAATTGGCCTAGTAACCGTTTTGTAGATCCGAATTAAAAAAGCTACTTTCATACAAAAAGCCTTTTTTCAAAAACGTTCCAAGTGCATTTTTTATTTAATTTTATAAGAAATATAAAATAAATTTTATTACATTATTATGTTTATTTTTTTAAAATAGATTATGACATATTGATATTTTGACACTTGTAAATTTAATCCATTTTTAGGGTTCCGTACCTCAAAAGAAAAAAACGGAACCCTTATAAGATCACTTTGTTGTCCGTCTGTCCGTCCGTCCGTCCGTCTGTCAAGACCGTTTTTCTCAGGAACGCGTGGAGGTACCAAACTGAAATTTCTATATGATACTAAGGTCTACTGTCCCTGGTAGAAAATAGAAAAATAAAAAAAAAAATCTGTAGAAAAATCAATCTTCTAAGCCAACGCAATCAAAAGATACAGCCATTTAGGCCGCAAATTACCGCAAATTTTCGAAACTCGCACGGGAATCAAAACCTACAGGGTACTTCCCGTAAACATAGAATCTTGAAATTTAGTACGAAGTCACGTCTTATAGTATATATTGAGATACAGATATAGTAAAAATTACAAAAACCGTAAATTTTCAGTTTCATCATATAATAAAAAATATTTTTGACAATTTTGAAAATTTCTAAGTTACTACTCCTCATCTACAAGTTTGAACGGAACCCTCGGTGCGCGAGTCCAACTCGCACTTGACCGGTTTTTTTAAAATTTGTCTGCTGTTAATAACGGCTGAGTAAACAGAAAAAATGAAAATGTCATCTTCAGTGTGCCTCATTCATAAGAAGATAATAAATTTCATTTCATTTCGGTTTTGTTCCTCCATCGTTGTGATGCGCCGGTGTGAACCGTGGGCCGCAGTGATTACGATGATACCGTTTCGGGTCCAACACTTGGAGATGCCAATGCCCCGAGGAACACGTTGTGACGAGCCTTGGTTAAGAACTCGGAAATTGTCAGTCCCGTACCTTTAAGCCCAGTCTCAGAACGAATTTCTTGAACGAAGAAAACTCCGCGGCCAGTGTTGCTACCGTCCTGGGAGGTGTAGCCTTCTTAAGACTTCTCTGGAACTTTGCTAGTTGTGTTGTGAATGACGTTTGCATCTTATTCATGGTGTGCTGCAGTGACTTCATTGTATGTTGATGTTTAAAATAGTGCTTTTAAGTGATCACAGTGTGGTTATTTAAGAGAGGAATTAAATGGCAGTTATTTAACGCCCGTTTAAACATTAATAATAGTTCTAAATATTATTAATAATTAAATTTGTTCCGCGCAAAAACCTAACGACTTTACAATTTCGTGTCTACCCCCATTATTAAATATAAGTAGTAAAATACAACTGTTTGCTACAGAACGTGCATCACCTCTCCAGCAGTCGTCGGCGTCGCTGCCGCTGTCGGTCGCGTGGCTACTGGCGGCCGCCGCGCCCCCGCTGTACAGCCGCCCCGTGCAGCCGCCACAAGCGCACGCCGGTACGTAGCGCGCGCTGTACACTGTAGCGTGCAGCACCCCTGCAGCCGCCGCAAGCGCACGCCGGTACGTAGCGCGCGCTGTACACTGTAGCGTGCAGCACCCCTGCAGCCGCCGCAAGCGCACGCCGGTACGTAGCGCGCGCTGTGCACTGTAGCGTGCAGCACCCCTGCAGCCGCCGCAAGCGCACGCCGGTACGTAGCGCGCGCTGTACACTGTAGCGTGCAGCACCCCTGCAGCCGCCGCAAGCGCACGCCGGTACGTAGCGCGCGCTGTACACTGTAGCGTGCAGCACCCCTGCAGCCGCCGCAAGCGCACGCCGGTACGTAGCGCGCGCTGTACACTGTAGCGTGCAGCACCCCTGCAGCCGCCGCAAGCGCACGCCGGTACGTAGCGCGCGCTGTACACTGTAGCGTGCAGCACCCCTGCAGCCGCCGCAAGCGCACGCCGGTACGTAGCGCGCGCTGTGCACTGTAGCGTGCAGCACCCCTGCAGCCGCCGCAAGCGCACGCCGGTACGTAGCGCGCGCTGTACACTGTAGCGTGCAGCACCCCTGCAGCCGCCGCAAGCGCACGCCGGTACGTAGCGCGCGCTGTACACTGTAGCGTGCAGCACCCCTGCAGCCGCCGCAAGCGCACGCCGGTACGTAGCGCGCGCTGTACACTGTAGCGTGCAGCACCCCTGCAGCCGCCGCAAGCGCACGCCGGTACGTAGCGCGCGCTGTACACTGTAGCGTGCAGCACCCCTGCAGCCGCCGCAAGCGCACGCCGGTACGTAGCGCGCGCTGTACACTGTAGCGTGCAGCACCCCTGCAGCCGCCGCAAGCGCACGCCGGTACGTAGCGCGCGCTGTACACTGTAGCGTGCAGCACCCCTGCAGCCGCCGCAAGCGCACGCCGGTACGTAGCGCGCGCTGTACACTGTAGCGTGCATCACCCCTGCAGCACGTCGGCTGTCGGTAGCGTGGTTGCTGCCGCTGCTGTACAGTCGCCCAGTGGATATCAAGTTTTAAGTATAAGTGTGGCATTGGATTTTGTGTTTAATTGATTACAGAAACTATTAACAAGCCTCTGACAAGATTAGACAAAGGTACCATTTTTTGTTAAAGCTCCTGAGTTAAAAGACATTGTGACTTGAAATGACTTGATAGGCAGTGTGAACTTACGTCTCAATAAGTGTATGGAGTGTGGATTGAAAAGAACGACGCTTATATGAATTATTTATATTTACAGTTCATTCCAAAGCAAAGCAAGCACTGAGCACAGAATGTGGAGGAAGTATGAAAGATGATAGATGACGATTAAGAACGAAAAGAGAATTCAGAGATAGAAAAATAGATCGTGTAGGCAATTTGTTAGCGAGCTAGCAGAGCGCGGCACAGGTCTGTCGCGGATCGCGTTTGGACAGCCACTCGGCGGCGGCACTGGCGCGAGTGGGAGCAGGGTCCGTTGACTCGCCCCGCGCCGCGCGCCCTCAGGTCCGTGGTTGTAGTAATGCGCGCGCGCTAGTGACGCGCCGACACAGGTGCACCGGTATTTGCCCTACCAATATGATAATAATAGTCCTCCTGGCCGATTCCGACCACGGCGGCCAATCTCAACAGAGATAAGCCAACTGCGCAGGAGATATTATAGTGCAAAAGTGTGAGCGCAATACACAGGTGCACTTACTGTTCCATCACTCTCAAAGTTCGGTGAGACGGCAATCCGACATGACCGGAGAGAGATCAGGCGCAGGACCAACGGCTTAACGTGCGCACCGAGGCACGGGGGCGTAACACCGCCAACTTCCCGACTCCGAGCTGTTTTTGAGAAATTCATGACAAAAAATCTCAGAAACAATTTTGGCTTGACCTGGGATTAGAACCCAGGACCTCTTGGATTTAATGCAGAAACTTTGCCACTACACCAACGAGGCAGTCTATATAAGCCAAAAGTAAACTTTGTTCACTTTCAGGTGGAACCCTAGCCTCGGCAGCGTGGCTGGCCAGGCTGGTGTGCGCGGTGCCGTCGCACTGGACGCCGCTGTACTGCTCGCGCGACCACGGGCTCGGGGCCAACCGGTTCCTGCATCACACTACTTCCTACAGGTAAATAACTTGCAGGTGGAACCCTAGCCTCGGCAGCGTGGCTGGCCAGGCTGGTGTGCGGCTAAATGTGTTCAATGCTGTGACTCCTTAGTGCTTGTTCATATAGTAAGCGCGGGCGCGAGCTCGCTACTTAGACTGCACGTGCGTTTTGTATATGAACACTTTGATATCACTTTATATGTTTGATATTTTCAACCATCACCGCGCCCGCAAAGCTATGTGAACAAGTTGATGGAATCAGGCGTTACTTTTCGGAAATCCATGACTAAAGCTTAAAAAGTAGGATTATTTTGCTTTAAATTTCCACTAAACGACGCCAGCACTGGAACCCAAATACATGCAACTCTAACCACCTGAAAAAACTAGAGCTGGAAGTCGCCGGACTTACAAGACAACTCACAACGTGACACAGAAGATGCACCTGGAAACACAACACTGACACCAAAAAAAACATTCGGTGCGTTTCGCCAGCACTGGCGTAGTTTAGTGGAAATCTAAAGCTAAATAATTATCTTTTCAGCTCTATTTTTTACCCTAAACGGGTCGGACATCGTTGACCGGGCACACTGTAGATACAGTATTCTGTAGTTTACCTTTATGTATACAGTTGTAACTGATATTTAAGTGTTTTCTGATAAATATAATTAAATAAATACCTCAAAATAATATTACACATTAACTTAATGAATGTAAAAATAGATAGACAAAAATTCAATTTAAATATAGAAAAAAAATCACCCCCATGGCTGTTGGTACGGTTCCAAAAAGGCTAACAGCGTTTCCTCTCTGTATGGCAAGGCTGATCCTTTAGCCGAGGTAGCTGCCTCACCTTAGGTCACCAGTGTGTTGAGCTAACCTCTTCTTCAGCTCTCTGATATCATTTTGTTTCCAGGGGTCCCACACTGGTAGTGTTCGAAGCTGGCGCCCTGACCCTGGTGGTGGCAAGTCCTCAAGAGTGGCACGAGACGCACCAGTACTGGGGCGGGCCCGACTGTGCTTTAATACAGCTGTTTCCTACGTGAGTGGTAGAATATACATTTATATAATCACTAACTTTTTAGGAGTGAAAGCGAACAGATTTCCCTGGAAAGTATTTATTCCCATGGGAATTTATTTAATTTTTATTTTATTTAATAAGGACAACCAACAAAGCATACACCACACATTCATATACTTTTATCATTGGGGGTCATTTTAGATTGTTGCCTTACTTACAGGCTGCCACGGCATGCACAGATAACATTGCTGACAACAGACTATGGGCTGATTCTTCAATAGACAGATAAATAGTTATACGAGTAGGACTGGTAAATATGAAACGGCCTAATTTAAGTTTACTTTAGTTTTGAATTTTACAAGCAATGGCGACTTTTGAAATCAACCATCTTAAAATTTTGTTTAATAATTGCATTAACTGTCTATTGAAAAAACTGTCTAAATATGTATATTTTTTTTATTAATTAATCACAATGCCAAGAATATTTTTTTTATGTCTACCTCAAGAAAGAAGTGTTTAAACCTAAACAGCCCTGATTGTTTTTGTGTAATATGAAGACAGTATATGTCAAAAAAAATCCGTTTGTATGTGTCGGATTTCGTGAAAAAAAAAAACATACTTAGACTGCTTTGGGTTTCCATTGCCGACAAACACTAAGCCCTGGTTGCCAAGTCAAACGTTACCTTGTTTGGTATGTAAAAATTGTGTTGATTCTGTGCGATTATGGGCAAACAAAAATGACCCACTTTTAAGTTCAAAACTCCTATGATTTGGCGTGATCCTTCAAATCATCATGTTGTTGGAGTCCTATGGCACTCCCGAGGTGCAAAGGGCCTTCGTGAGTTGTCGCCATCTGCCCCTGTCCTGCGCTTAACTCTTGACATCCTCCCATAGTAGACCTGCAGCTGTTATCTCCTGGTTAATGGTTCGTCTTCACGAATGTATGGGTCGTCCGCGTCTTCTCTTGCCATCAGGCTGCCATTCGAAGGCCACCGACGCAGCATTGCACTCACTTCGACGCAGCGTGTGCCCTATCCATCGCCATTTACGCTGAGCAATTTCTTGCTGTATCGGCATCAAATCATCATGATGACTGTTATTTCTGTGTGTCAAAAACTCTGTTTTTGTTTTTAATAGTTTTTTTTATCATTGATATTTTAATGGGGTCATTTCCCAGGTTCGCGATGATAGAGCGCGCGCCGAAGATGCTGTACCTGAACACGGCCATCCGCGGCTACCCCAAGGGGCTGCGCGCGGGCGCCGACCCGCGGCAGCCCATACTCAACGTCAAGGAGGACTTCGACTCGCTCACGTTCCAGGGCGCGCCCTACTCGCTGCACGCTATACAGGTCTGGTTTTTTTTTCGTTTTATTTCTCGCAGGAAAACCCTTTTAAGAGCCATAGCCGAGGCCGGGGGGCCTCAGCCGTGTGTGGGACTCCCAGCGTCCTATAAGAGACACGGCTTCGCTCCGGGGAAAATGCGGAGACGACTACCCACCAAAAACCTGCGGTATCCCTTCCCTGTCTAGGAGGTGACATGGTTGCTGGTTAATCCTTAACACCCATTTGCCTTCTTCTTCATTCGTCCTCCTTCCTCCCTAGCGCGGCGGGGCAGCAGCCGGGGCGGCGCGTGCGCTGCCGGCCGGCTCCCCGCGCCATTCATTGCTTGAAGGAAGGCAGTGGGCAGGACACATAGCGCGACGAACCGATGGCCGTTGGAACGGAAAGGTTCTCGAATGGCGACGGGTGAGCAGGCCCCTTTAAAGTGGACCGACGATCGACGATCTGGTGAAGGTCGCAGGAAACGCAGGACCTATTACAGTAGAGATCCTTGGGGGAGGCCTACGCTCAATAGTAGGCGTCGAACGGCTGATACGATGAACATCTTAGTGGCTAAGTCTTAGCCTTCGGCTAACAGCGCCATCTAGCCTATGGAGCCGTGTCAACGCTCGCTATCGTGCTTGCCACCGTTAGGCATGCGCTTTTGATGGCGAACGGTAGAGGTCGCCACAATATCTTACCCAATGTCCTAGAAGAGCGACCGACATTGATACAAAACGTTTTTTAAGTATCTGTCGCGTTGCTACTCATATAAAACAACGCCTTTATTTATTTTATTTGTATTGAGTTACTGCATTTCATATTACAAAACTAATTTTAATATTGTTAAGTTCATGATAAGAAACTAAGAGTTCAATTTTGTAATGTTTTTCCATCAATCAGGTTTGGGGCTGCGGTGACCAGGCGTCGAGGGAGACACAGTTAGAAATCAAGAAATGGCAGGTCCGGGAGGCGGAGCGGCAACGAGCGGTAAGTTACTCTTGAGATTTGCTACAAAATCAATAATAGATTAAAATAGATTAATTTCATAGAACAAGGAGCGGTAAGTTGGTTAAATTCGCAACGAAATCAATTAATGATAAATTTCACGGAACAAAGAATCATGAAGAAATATCATGATGACTGATTTGTACGGGAACCAGTGTTACCAAACTCACTCATGTATGTACTTTAAGTTTTCATTGATCAATCATAGCGGTTACAGATGAGGTTATATCACAATTAACAAACATAATAAACAATAAACAGAATAAGTATCGCGCTTACGAGTCGGACCGACACCGCATACACATCGAGTAAGTTTGCTACGTACATTGGCGATGTGGAGCATTTTGACAAATTGTTTGTCATTGAATTCAGCCGTTATTCGCATAATATAGTCAAGTATCTTACTAGCGCTACTAACTTTACAAGTTAGTTTTACGTGTTGGTTTTCACCAATTAAGTAATTAAAATTAATCCTAAGTCACGCATTTCTTTGACTTTACCCATTGAGACGTCAAATAATTTATAGTCAACATAAATAGGAACACGTTTCCTCGTAAACGTTATGATTTTACATTTGTCAGTATTAAAGGGAAGTCAATTCTCAATACTCCATCTATAAATAGCGTTAATATCATTTAGCAAGGCAACAGTATCAGCTTCTTCGTTAATACCTAGGCTCAACTTTAAATTATCAGCAAATTGAAGGCACTTAGCAGATCTAACTTCAACTTAAGAGATTTAGAATAGTGTTGGTCCAAGTGTACTTCCCTGGCTTACTCCGGATCATGTTTAGTAATCTTTAGATTCTTAACCATCCACTCTTACAAATTGACGTCGAACAGCAAGATAATAAGCAAAAAAATAAGGAGTTAAGTGGAAAACCCTACCATTGATATTTTTTCCAATAAAATGTCATTATCGACAAAGTCAAAAGCTTTTTTAAAGTCAAAATATGCTGCGTCTTCCTGCCTACCAGCGTCCATTTCTCCACATACATAATCGACGTGTGCTACTAAATTTGTTACTGTCGAATACTGATGCTAACGAGAAATACCCGGTATCTGGTTGGGTCCCTTCCCTAAAATTATGACCTTCCATTTATAATAACGAAATAGCTCCTTGTTAAACATCTTGCCTTCCAATTTATACCTTCTTAGATGAAAATATTTGAATTTAATATTATTTATTATGTCTGCTGACTGCTTCGTTGGTGTAGTGGCAATGTTTCTGCCTTACATCCGATAGGTCCTGGATTCGAATCCCAGGTCGAGCCACAATTGTTTCTGAGATTTTCTGTCATGAATTTCTCAAAAACAGCTCGGAGTCGAGAAGTTGGCGGTGTTACACCCCCGTGCCTCGGAAAGCACGTTAAGCCGTTGGTCCTGCGCCTGATCTCTCTCCGGTCATGTCGGATTGCCGTCTCACCGAACTTTGAGAGTGATGGAACAGTGAGTGCACCTGTGTATTGCGCTCATGCTTGTGCACTATAATATCTCCTGCGCAGTTGGCTGATCTCTGTTGAGATTGGCCCCCGTGGTCGAAATCGGCCAGGGGGACTATTATTATTATTATATAAATGTGTTGTTGTTGTGTGCAGGTGAAGCTGTCTGCGGCGGACTGGATCGAGCACCCGGATCGCTACCTACTGGAGCTGGCGGGCCGCCCGCAGTACAACAACTCCGCCTCCTAGCACGGTGTGTGTGTGGGTGTGTTTGTGTGAGTGAGTGTGTGTGTGTGTCTGTGTGTGAGTGTGTGTGTGTGTGCACTGAATCGAGCACCCGACTTTTGCAATTTTGCAATTATCAATATACATTCTCATTCCAAATTACTATAAAAAAGTTTAATCACGTGTGAATTAATAAGTTTACTCGATCTTTAACCGAGACAATCTGACGACCGATCACTTCCGATCGACTTCAACCTTTTTCAAGGAGTATGTCGAATTGACAATCACCACCTGTATACTAAGTCCTTAAAATTTTTAAGCTGGGTAGCGAATTGGGATGATGACACCTATCTTAAATATTGTCAAGAACATGGTGTTTAAAAAACATAGCCCCTATGAAGTTAATACAACCAATATATTTCAAAAAAGCTGTAGAAACCAATTTTTAAACACACAAAACGCAATAAATATTCCGTCAATTGACTACGAAATCTATGGAGACAGACCGTTTTGACAGATAATAAAAAGTATGTCAACGATTGGTGGTGTCGTCTAGCCAATTCCAAAGCCATAAAAACTATTAAAAAAAACGATTGATAGCGTTGGCACGTGTCGACAGTGATGTCGATATTTTGCGGATTTACATCGTTGTTTGAAATGAGCTATAACTGTTATTTCCAGGTTTCCTGCGCTGCTTGTTTCGAGCACTAAACCCTTATGTTAGTTACTATGTTAGTTAGTATAGTTTTTCTGTCATAACATTACGGTTATAGTTCCCGACCCCGTTTATAGTGTTGACGTCAAATACACTTGGCATTTAAAAAAAAAACGTTATTTAAAAAGTAAATAATTACCAAAAACAGGTTGTAAATAAAAATCTAACTAAACTTTATTTCAAAAACATTCATTTATTTTTCAGAATAAAAGGGACATTGCGGACTTACTACTGAAGAGAGCGAGGCTATAGGCTGGTGCGAGGCGTTGTCGAGTCATATCGGCGAAGAACAATGGACGAAATTGTACCAACAGTTTACTTCTTTAGTTTTAAATATTTTTTACATCATTTATGTATTAAATCATACTAATTTCATTATCATCTCCTAGCTACATCAAGACTCAAGTATTCCGCTTAATTTTTGAAATGTATTATTTTCTATTCATATTTTACAATCACCTTATTTATCTTCGTATGTAACTAACTTTAGTTATTAATTGACCAGTTCTTTACCGACTAACCTAAGGTAATAAATTATTTATTTCCTTTCTACATTTTGTATAATACTTATTTATATGTAAATGCAAACTATTTAGCATTTATTAATATCATCGAACGATATGTATGTTGAAAATACACATTTTTAATTAGTTTAGATGAGCTATTCAGTAAAAACAATCGACATTTACTACAGGGTAAGGCCTTAATTAAATTAATATGTACTAAACTAGACAGTGAATCAAACAATCTGCATAGTCAATTTTTCTATGAAATACTATTAGGTACTCGCTCCACGCACAAGTAATATCTCCTGATTTATTAACCAACCTAAGATTGTCTTCTGTGACTAAAATAAGGCTAGAATTTTTTTTGTGGCGATAATGGTTATTCTGGTTCCAATCCCCTGGTTCTGTTATATTGGGTAATTACCAGAAAAGTGTTATGTTATGGGTACTTTTTCATTTTTACTAAAAAAAGGCCTGTAGTGTTTCAGATTTGTTTTGAGTCTATTTGTAACAAGTATTAAAATACTTGTGTATATAGTTATATTTACGAGGCATTTTACCGGCTAAGCTATTGTAGTTTGCTCAACTGTTAGAATTCCATTTGAGCTGTTAGACTTTTGTGAATGTCATTTATTTTACTGCAAGTTAGGGCTTGTGTAAGCTGTTCATTGTTAATGATATTCGAAGAAGAGTGAGTGTCTTATATTGATTTAATTAATAATGAAATCATTTTGACGTGACAACGTCTTATAAATTGGTTTGCCGGGTGACACCTCAAGAAACTGCGTGACGCTGCTTTACCACTCAGAGTCGTTGTCACGTAAAACTTTCGCGCGTATACCGACTTTACAGGCAACCAATTTTTTACTATATTAATTGCTTTATTAAAATAAATAGTTGTTGATAGCTCGCTCAGATCAGCTTAGACCGCTTCCAACGCTCGACGAAATGTTCCTAATGATAGAAGCCATAAGGTTGCGAGTCATTAATTAATATTATAAAATAAAAAAATATGAATTAGCCAAAACACCAATTTTAAAGCGTAAGGACCAAAAATTTACGTTTCTCTTTTTACAAACACATTTCAAAAGTTACTATAATTAAGGGGATTTTAAGTACGTACCTAAAATTTATCAAATTGTAAACTTTGTATCCAATTATATTATTATGAAAATAATTTATAAAATTGTAGCACCTTCCACAATTTTATCAAGGTACCTACATTCTTTTGCAAAAATATATCTGTTACTAATAAATTGTTATAATACCTATCTTTGAATGTCTGATTAAATTATTTGCAGAGTGAACATCGCAAAGTCATAGTTTAAATATGCGCGCTGATAGGTGCTAATCTGAAAGCTTTTATAGTGGACTAAATAAATATTATTTTAGTAAAATCAATTGTTTTCTTCTCTCAAAATCCATTTGCATCGAAATCTCAACCTCACCGCTAATTCTATTTTTTTAATGGAATGCTGTTTATTTGTTTGACCTTTAACTGTGTTTATAAGAACTTAATTTAATGACATGCAAATATTTTCATATTCCGTGAAAAAAATAACGATAAAATCTATCGATATCTAATTTTACAGGCTTCAAACGCCCAGCACTATTTTAAGATGACAGATTATCAGGTAGACAGATGTCAAAGTTGTCAAACAGCACCTGACTGACAGATAGACAAGACAGCTAGCAACAAACAAAATTTTTTAGCTTCTTTCGATGCGAGTTCTCGATAATATTGGTTAAAACATAAAGTTTTATCTGAAATTGAATAAATTAATGAAGAAATATTCATTATAGTAGTGTTTATGTCACATTAAGGCCATGGCTGTGTACGCCGCTCACATAACCAGGACACTACAAGGAACTCCATCAATTTTCCAAGTTTCAGCTCAAGATGCGCTTGGTGCTACAGTCAAACCAGCTCTAAAGAAACTTATTGAGGTAATAATTGCACTATAAAGTTTGTTGCATCTATGCAAACAGTGAATTCCACGTAATTTGAGTCATATTTTTAGGTTACATTACATGGTAGCTTAGCATAGTAGATACTTTCAAAAAAGATAACATGGAAACAGTTGTTATCATAGATATGAAGTTTACACGTGCCTTTATCTTGTATAAGTAGTTCAGGGTATTTTAATAGTGAAACGACCATTTTCTTATTTGAAACAAACATTTATTGTTAAGTACATCATTTTAGCAATTCAAATGGCTTCTATATTAGGCACGGAATAACTATTCGAAAACCATGACTGACCTGTACTTGCTCCAGCAGAATATCCCCCTTTACTTTTATCACTCGCGATAAGAACACGAACACCAGCTCGAGACGTCCGCTCGCAACAAAAGCTTGTCCAAGACCGCACCCGCCAGGCGATTGAACGCGACAGAAATAAGAGTGAATGAATGAGTAAACGAATGAATGAACGAGTTAGTGAACGAATCGATTTAGTGAATAATTGTGATATTAGTCAAATCACTTCCCTATTTTAATGAAATTAACTATTTATGCGATATTATCCTTACACTTGGCTGTAAATTATTACTACATACTGCCAGAGTTTAATACAAAAAAAATGACTTACTGCCTCTTAGTATCAAAAAGGAATTTGTATAAATTCAAAGAATTCCCATATTTATTAATATTTCTTGACAATATTACAATTGCTATGACACAGGGTCAACAAAACATTCAATACTGTTTATCTTTAGCTATTCATCATTGTTTTCATGATAATTATGTTAACATTTTTGATTAGTTTAACATGTTGCTAACTGGTGTATACTGTTAGCTTTTAACATAGCTATATATTTTTAACATTAACAATGCAAATTTGATTACAATGTGAAATTAAAACACACTAACGGAAAAAAACAGGCTTCCACAGGAGGGACTCAAAACCGCATCTCTCCCAAGCTGGGCAATTGCTCTACCAATTGAGCTACCGGATACTAACTAACTTAACTCATTGGTCCAAATTTATTTTAAGTGCTCCTTAGGCTGCAGCCAGCTACGATTCATCACTTGCCTGGCTTGCGAGAGTTGCGGTTTAAAAATCCTGCCTTTGGCAGTCTGTTTTTTCAGGCAGTGTGTTTTTTCTTTAAGTCTGTTTTTGTTTTAGGTAGCTATAGCTTTTAGTCATCAAAAACGGCCACAAGATGTCTACTTCTGAACATCATTTTATGTAGAGAGTGAATGTAAGCTTTATTCTCACTAAGTCTTATTAACCAGGTCACTAACATGAGAACATGGCTTTCAAAACATTTTAATTAGCTTGCAACCATGGGCTCGTTGTTCCACCAATATCACATGTTCAGCAATGAAAAAGTTAATTACCTACTATAGAATTTTCAAACAAAGGCCGCCCATCATCATTGACATTTTGGCATAGCTTAAATGACTTGAAATTGTGATTAAAATTATTTATATCAAATTTTCCAGTACCTAGCAGCAGTGTACCCTAACAAGTGCAGTTGGTGCCTGCAATGGTACGACGAGCTGTATTTACTGTTTGACTGTTGCCTGCAATACCATTACCTTAAACATTATGGTGAGTTTATGTAATAATTGTTTTAAAACCTACTTGCATATAGTGTCAAATTGCTTCATGAGCAGAAATCAAGCTAGGAAGATGTTGTTAACATAGGTACACAAACAAAAATCAATAACCAGTTTAATTCTGTTAAACATTCTGTTTGTTTTACGCTCATAATCTGAAGTGAATGATTGCGTAAAAATATTCAATTCTGTGTTATACAAACATTGATGGCGAGCTACAGAAACTTATGTGTGTAAATTTTCGATCTGACGATTCGGATGTGACGCAAACTCGCGGCCAATATTAGAACGTGCAAGAAACATTCGTAGTTTTGAAATACTCAAGCTCGTCAGATTAAGATATATATGGTTCATCTTTATGTCCTAGACGTGCTGTTTCATAATCTGACGATTATCTGGAGGGATTCACCTAATCTGACAATTATATTTTTTTATTATTATTTTTTTTAAACCATCAAACTTAATCAATTGAAAAGCTCAGGAAATAGCATGCAAACGATATATTATATTTGTATATATTTTTATTACGTTGAATACTTACTATTAGTTTTTTAATCATCATATTCATTGGTAGAATCTTTTTCCTCTTCTGGCTCGATACACACAAAAACAAATAAATATACACTTTATATAAACATAACTCATAGTAAATATTTATTAACTTTAATTTACATAACTTGGATTAAAATCATAAAACACGCAGAAATGTCGGAGATACATTGTAAACAATGTCATGCCACGAACGAGTTTTGTGATCAGCTGTAATGGCGTCATGGCAACCGAAATCAGTGTGGGGACGAAGTGAGAGAGTAATAGATAGAGAAAGAGTGAGAGAGGAATAGAAACGCGGAGAGGGAAATATAGGCATCACGTAGCTGCACGTATTAAACTTTATCAATGAATTTTTATGACTTCGGCTTGTGAAAATTGTCAGATTAAATACTTTTCGTAATCCTTGAATTATTCCCTTCAAAATATAAAAAAATTTAGCTACGCTCGAGAATGTCCAGATGACGTTTTTTTTACAACTTTGTAGCCTTCCTCCGTCTTTACGTCACTCTCAAATGGTCAGATTAGTGAAATATACACGTTTTAGCATGTAACTACCGCACCTTATCGTGATCTGACGCGCTCAAGAATTTTTGATGATCAATTTTTTTTTACTAATCTGATCTTGATCCTTGACGACGACGAGCGACCATAAATAGAAGGCTCACATTTATTGGGACTACTTAACAGGGTACAAGGTATCCCCCTGTATAATAATCTGCCGCGCTTTAGTAAATCCCGAAATCCCCTCTTGGGCTCCCCTACTATTGTGTTAACTTCACAAGCTAAACAGATATTGCTTTTTAGAGGCCTTCTTTCCCAGACGTCAAGTATGACCTTCCAAACCTGTTAAATGAATAATAAACCAATAAAATCTTTTATTTTTTGTAAATAGGCTCACAAGTAGTACTTTTACACGTCCCAACATATAAATTAACCCTACCACCACTTCGGGACTTTTTTGGCCAGTGCTGAGAAGAAGCGGCGCAAGAAACTTAGTCTCTATTGACATTGCCTCTTTTCAAATTTGAATTACAATAATTGTAATTGTTTACATTCAAACAATTCCATATATCTTTGTCATATTCGTTGCAAAGAATATAACAACAATATTAGTTGAAGACTCGATCTTTTAAGTGCATAGCACCTGTGCCAGGAGTCGCTCTTCCTTAGCAATAGAAATTATAAACTAAACAACAAATACTAAATAACAAAATAAAATCTTAAAGCTACAATCACAAAACGCATGTGTGAGTGTGTATATGTGTTGCTACACTACTTTTACCGTAGTTGGTAATTTATATATAATCATTAATTTTATAATATCCTTTCGACATTAATACATCTTTAACAACTGTTTTAAATGATGTGCACAGCGGCATCATTCTCCGAAAGCTTCTACGGCTTACTCCGCGTACCCGAGACGTTTAGCTCGGAGTTTACGGCGCACCACAAGCGCCTCCCGCTCCTGGCGGAGGCGGGGTCGCTGGCGCTGCTGGTGCTCGCGCCGTACGCCAGGGATAAGGTCGAGAGGGCGGTCGACAAGTGGAGGGAGGACGACGAGGACGGGAGGCTGGGGAAGGTAAAAATAAGTTGATTGAAAGGCATTACTTTGCGGAAATCCATGACTAAAGCTGAAAAAGAGGATTATTTTGCTTTAAATTTCCACTAAACGAAGCCAGCGCAGGAACCAAAATACATCCAACTGTAATCACCTAAAAAAGCTAGAGCTGGAAGTCGCAGGACTTAAAATACTCACAACGTCACACAGATAATGCACCTGGAAACACAACACTGACACCAACAAAACACTCGACGCGTTTCGCCTGAAGTGCTTGGTATTGGTAGTAGTATGTGAAAATCATCCTATTATTAGCAACTATTAAAAGAAAAGTATGAAAACGTCATAAAGTGCACCCCACGCTTTTTACTCTGCTGTAATATAAATTCCGTGTACTCAGAAATTATTTTCTCTTTTTTGGCTAGCAATAAAAGCGTGTTTTTTAAAAGACTGGACGCGGACAGTGCTTTTATGCAGCACTGGACACGCGGTTATCCCGTCAAAGACACTAAAATTACTTATTATAATTTTAATATTCATTAGTTTGATTTGATTTGTACCAACACATAGTTTTAAGCTTGCATTGTTACTACCACAATATGGACTCAGGTTCGAAATAAACATATTTTTTATTTATTTTATTTTGTTTACTATTACTTTTAAATATCAGGGCACCCCCGCGAGCCTTCGCCGCGCCGCCATAAAAACCTACACGCTGGTACACTTCGTCACCGAATGCGCGCGGCTCGCACAAACCGCGCGGTACCTCACCGGCGCGTCGCCTGCGCACTCGCCCTCGTTGGCGCTACTTGGCTTGACGCTGAGGGAAGCGCCAGACCAGAACCAAGACGATGAGTATACGTGGGCTGACTTGGCGAAGAGTTTGCTGACTGGGAAGATTGGGTAAGTTTCTTTTTGCCTAACTCACCGTGACAGGTTTGCTGGAGTTCGGTGGGAAGTACGCACGGCTGCACGTCAAGTTAACTACTGCGGTGTCTTATGCCTACCTAATAACTAATAAGAGTAAGTAGCTTAATGTGGAGCCGTGTGTACCTTATCAAAAGTATTTTGAATAGTGACATACTGACATCACTATGGATATTGTTGGGTTCCTATCGATATGTTCGAGCCAGGATAGAGGCGATTATGTGTTCAAAACTTGTAGGTTCATGGCATTGATTTATAATTACAATGGTTCAAAGCGTAAATAATTATACATGCCATAATTATAATTTGCCATGCCCAAATGGGCTTCATGATGTACCTACTTAAGCTGTATTTGTCACCTAATATATACTCATGAATGCAATAAATGAATATGAAAATGAACATGCGTTAAATTGTAGCAAGTTTAGAAAGTAGTTCAAAAGGAAAACAATTCATGATAAATAAACTTACAGCCAGTTTAATAATTTGTTATCTGATTGTGTTTCATGAACCGCAATTTTTCTAATAAAAAAATACCTTCTTAATATTTTCATTTAAAAAAATAAGAATGCTATTGTATAAAAAATAAGCAAAATCTGCAAACAGGCAGTGTCTGGCGGGTCCTCTACTAGATAATAACCTTAAATTTACTTTTACGGAATGCGCTGTGCGTGATTTTAAATTTTTCTTAGTTGAGATTTGATTTTATTTCTCATCCTTAATAAATAAATAAATATAAATAAGTATAAATAGTTTGTTACTGCAACTACTCGTGCAACTAACCAAATCGTAAATTTTCTATCTGATCCTTCTATCGACGTTGTTCCAGGCAAGCAATGGTGACGTTCCCTATGGTGGGCGGGTTAGTGCTCCGAGCTGTGGAGTACGGCGCGTTCGGCGTGCAGTTCCTGCGCTGGTGGGACTCCGCTTATCATTACACGAACACGAGTTTGCCTGCTCCGACACCGCCTAAGGTAAGTACAATTACAATTTATTTATAAGCACAACACATATTTTAATTGTAATTTATGTAGGATTGAGACGATGTATACATGAGACGGAATGCAGAGGAAAGAGTGAAATAGAAGGGAGTGAGTGAGAGAGGTCGGACGGCCAACGTAACGCTTGTACGATTTTTTTTCTGATTTCAAAACCGGTAAAAAATAACGAGGTCTAAACGTGAACTATTTTATTGTGTATTATCGCGGTGACTGTACTAACATTTGTCGTTCGACGTCCATCAACAAGCATCATCAGTGTTCGACAAGAGTTTCTAACTCTCGTCGAACACTGATGGCGGCGGGAGGAAACTCGAGAAGCACCATCGCACGCTCAGCGAAACACTTTTGACGTGACAACATCTTAAATTAGGTTGTGGCTCGGAGTCACTCATGAAAAAGTGTAACGCCCGCTCACGTCTGTTACGATGAGTCATCGAACGAGAGAGAGACCCGCCGGACCGGCGAATGCCTTGCGTCTCTCTCCCACTCAAACATGATCGGTGTCACGTAAAATCTTCGCCCGTAAAACCGACTTTACGGGCAACCATTTTTTTTCACACAATTGGTTTCGGAGGAAGGGTTACCAGTAACACATACAAAAAAATACTTACATACAAAAAAAAAATCTTCCACAGAATAGTTATTTAGGATTCATTTTTATTATTTTATCTTATTTTTTTTTAACAATCACTGTATGATATCGTGATATATTTAAATTCGTATTTTTAATTTACAATGCACACCAAATACCAAAATACCAATTATGGTATTACAATGCTGGAATACGAAAATGTTGTAGAGAAGAAGTGAGTTCCAAATAATGAAGAGATGAAATACTACAATTCCAGAAGGACGAACAGCACGAGAGGCTAAAGAACAAGTGTCCGCTGTGCCTCAGGACGTGGAAGATCCCTACGGTGCTGCCGGTGTCCGGGTGAGTGGAATATTACAATGGACGTGCCATAAGATAGATAGATTAACACTTTATTGTACAACATCATATCAGCCTGTTGCAGTCCACTGCTGGACATAGGCCTCCCCCAAGGCGCGCCACAGCGCACGAACTCCCGCCCTCTGCATCGTCACTACCAGCTGCCTTCTTCAGGTCGTCTGTCCATCTAGCCGGGGGGCGTCCCACACTACGTTTAACAAACCGTGGTCTCCATTCAAGAACCTTTCTGCTCCACCTCTTACTTTTATATTGGTTTATCATGTATATAATTATGTATTTATTGTATATGTATATGTTTGTATAATTTATTTATGAGTTTAAGTAGATGTAGTAAAGTTTAGTCATATGTATCTTAATTGTTTCCATATATATTTCGCTCAAATTCCCCCTTCCTGTTAATTAAATGTTCCTTTAACCGAAGGTTGTCTGGAAGAGATCGCTACAAGCGATAAGACCGCCTAAATTGTACATATTTCTTTGCTAAACCTGTCTGTAATTTTTGTTTTGTTTTGTACAATAAAGTGTTAATCTATCTATCTACTTTAAATTCCATCTTGCTTGCTCTATTCACTGATTATGTTTGAAAAGAAGATATAGCTGTGCTTTTACTTAGGACGGGCTTGTAATTGACGTGCTTATAATTATGAGTCCACTAAGATGTTTTTATTATTTTTTGTAAAAAAAATAATTCTATTTATTCTTAATTTTTTTTAATGTATTTATTCTATAAAAAAGCATTACATAACATTGTAGTAGCGGGCCCACGATGCTAAATCGGGATTTACTCGAGCGTCATAAAGACCTTCTCGGTTGCGAAGCTAAGATGATAAAAAGGAAAAAACATAAATTAATTTTGAACGGTGGGGAGCGGATGCCGATTTTAAAAAATGAAATAAAAAATCTGTTGCTTGGACATACTCGAGCGCGTCATATTATATTGATATCATCCATGTACTACATATATTTTATATATGTATGTTAATCTGATGGTTTTCATGATGGAGGTGATCGTAAGTAAGGGTTAAAAATTAAATAATAATAATTTAATCTAGCTTCTAAGGAGATGTTAATTGAACCTAAAAAAAGCTCTCATAACTGAAGATTTGTATGTTACGCAAACTCGCAGCCATTATTAGAACGTGGAAAACAATTTCGCTACTTTGAAATACCCAAGCGCGTCAGATTAAGATATATGTTCATCTTTATACCCTAGACGTGCTATCACATAATCTGACGATTATCTGAAGGTATTCGCGTAATCTCATAGTTTAAACTTTTTTTCATTGAATGCCCTCAATTTTATTCTTTGAAAAGCACAAGAATAGCATGCAAATAAGACAGGTAGATTTTTCAGAATGGAATTCTTGTATTTATAAGTTTTTTATTTTTTATTATCATCTTCACCACACTTTGCTTTTGTTGTAAATACTGAAAGTCGGGCGGTGTTTTTATTGCTGTTAATAATTTATAACATAGTGCTAGATAAACTTTATATCAAGAAGATTAAAAAAAGTTCTAGATTACCGTATGTTGTCTCGTACTTTCGTATCTTCAGATTCTCATTAGTATCTTCGTATTTTAGGAGATCGGATTTGCTCCGACGATATTCTAAAATATTTATACATCTTTGTAATGTTTCTAATGTAAATTTAATTGTTTTTGCAAAGTAGTTTCACCACATAATACACACTTTATATTAATATCACTCGTAGTCATTATTTATACAATTTAATTCACATAACTTTAACAAAAATCACAAAATCAGCAAAAATGTTGGAACATGCCACAAACGAGTCTGTGTGATAAGCTGTTATGGCGTCATGGCAATAGAAACCAGAGTGGGGACGGAGTGAAATAGTAAGTGAGAGAGGAATAGAAACACGGAAAGGGAAATATAGCCATCACGTAGCTGCACGCATTATTAACTTTATAGATGATTTTTTTATTACTTTGGCCTGTGGAAATCGTCAGATTAAATATTTTCTGTAATCCTTGAATTATTTCCTTCAATTATTCCCTTCAAAAGAAAAAAAACCACGCTCGAGAATGTCAAGATGAGGTATTTTTTTTACAACTTTGTAGCCCTCCCCCTTTTTACGTCACTCAAATTGTCAGATTACTGGAATATACATGTTTAATAATGTAACTATCTCGTTCTACCTTAATCTTTTGCGCTCGAGAATTTCAGATGATATTTTTTTTACTAATCTGATCCTTTATCCTTGACGAGCGGCAATATAGTATATGGGGTTCATATTTAGTGGATTTACTTAACCGGGTACAAGAATTCTCCCTGTATGTAATATTAATCTTCCGCGCTTAAGTAAATCCCGAAATCCCCGCTTGGGCTCCCCCCTACTATTGTTACACGGTCTGCAAAACTGTGAAATAGTTAAAAAATATGTTTTTATTTATGATAATTCTTACTTATTTTGTTAGAATGATTTATTATTATTTTCCCAGCTACACGTTTTGCTACGTGTGCATATCGCGACACGTGCGCACGCGCTCCGCGTGCCCCGTCACGCGCTACCCCGCGCGCGAGGCCGACCTCGTGCGGCTCTATGTGGACTGAGTGCAGTGTGTACGTGTGCATATCGCGTGCCCGTCACGCGCTACCCCGCGCGCGAGGCCGACCTCGTGCGGCTCTATGTGGACTGAGTGCAGTGTGTACGTGTGCATATCGCGTGCCCGTCACGCGCTACCCCGCGCGCGAGGCCGACCTCGTGCGGCTCTATGTGGACTGAGTGCAGTGTGTACGTGTGCATATCGCGTGCCCGTCACGCGCTACCCCGCGCGCGAGGCCGACCTCGTGCGGCTCTATGTGGACTGAGTGCAGTGTGTACGTGTGCATATCGCGTGCCCGTCACGCGCTACCCCGCGCGCGAGGCCGACCTCGTGCGGCTCTATGTGGACTGAGTGCAGTGTGTACGTGTGCATATCGCGTGCCCGTCACGCGCTACCCCGCGCGCGAGGCCGACCTCGTGCGGCTCTATGTGGACTGAGTGCAGTGTGTACGTGTGCATATCGCGTGCCCGTCACGCGCTACCCCGCGCGCGAGGCCGACCTCGTGCGGCTCTATGTGGACTGAGTGCAGTGTGTACGTGTGCATATCGCGTGCCCGTCACGCGCTACCCCGCGCGCGAGGCCGACCTCGTGCGGCTCTATGTGGACTGAGTGCAGTGTGTACGTGTGCATATCGCGTGCCCGTCACGCGCTACCCCGCGCGCGAGGCCGACCTCGTGCGGCTCTATGTGGACTGAGTGCAGTGTGTACGTGTGCATATCGCGTGCCCGTCACGCGCTACCCCGCGCGCGAGGCCGACCTCGTGCGGCTCTATGTGGACTGAGTGCAGTGTGTACGTGTGCATATCGCGTGCCCGTCACGCGCTACCCCGCGCGCGAGGCCGACCTCGTGCGGCTCTATGTGGACTGAGTGCAGTGTGTACGTGTGCATATCGCGTGCCCGTCACGCGCTACCCCGCGCGCGAGGCCGACCTCGTGCGGCTCTATGTGGACTGAGTGCAGTGTGTACGTGTGCATATCGCGTGCCCGTCACGCGCTACCCCGCGCGCGAGGCCGACCTCGTGCGGCTCTATGTGGACTGAGTGCAGTGTGTACGTGTGCATATCGCGTGCCCGTCACGCGCTACCCCGCGCGCGAGGCCGACCTCGTGCGGCTCTATGTGGACTGAGTGCAGTGTGTACGTGTGCATATCGCGTGCCCGTCACGCGCTACCCCGCGCGCGAGGCCGACCTCGTGCGGCTCTATGTGGACTGAGTGCAGTGTGTACGTGTGCATATCGCGTGCCCGTCACGCGCTACCCCGCGCGCGAGGCCGACCTCGTGCGGCTCTATGTGGACTGAGTGCAGTGTGTACGTGTGCATATCGCGTGCCCGTCACGCGCTACCCCGCGCGCGAGGCCGACCTCGTGCGGCTCTATGTGGACTGAGTGCAGTGTGTACGTGTGCATATCGCGTGCCCGTCACGCGCTACCCCGCGCGCGAGGCCGACCTCGTGCGGCTCTATGTGGACTGAGTGCAGTGTGTACGTGTGCATATCGCGTGCCCGTCACGCGCTACCCCGCGCGCGAGGCCGACCTCGTGCGGCTCTATGTGGACTGAGTGCAGTGTGTACGTGTGCATATCGCGTGCCCGTCACGCGCTACCCCGCGCGCGAGGCCGACCTCGTGCGGCTCTATGTGGACTGAGTGCAGTGTGTACGTGTGCATATCGCGTGCCCGTCACGCGCTACCCCGCGCGCGAGGCCGACCTCGTGCGGCTCTATGTGGACTGAGTGCAGTGTGTACACTACTCTACTGTGGGCTGTGATTATGGGAAGACTGGTAAAAACCGGGAAAATATTATTATAAAAAAGTTAATCCCCTCTCCTACTAAAGGAATCGGCGGTATTTATCCATTGTTTAAATAATATCGTCTTTTAAGTTGTCATTTGCGTTGTCATTCACATTGAATTGGCCAAAGCTTTTATTTAAAAAAGGATAATTAATCTCTAGTTCTTTTGTAGTAGAGGGATAAAGGTTTTGTCAAACAGTGTGCGTGCCATATCGTATGATCAAGTACATGTATGTTAATAATACAATTAATACCTAATTTATCGTAAAATTTAAATTATTTCAATTCGTAGAGTAACCTTTTCATTGTTGTAAAAGCGAGCACTCCAGAAATCAAGTCACGAACTCTGTTTCACAAAACCTTCTCATTTTGTGTCAAACAATAATTAATACTTATTTAGTAACTGTGAATACTCAGAAGCACTGGTCTCCAAACTTTAAAAACCAACCATTTGTAATTTTTATGCTATAACTGTAATATTTGAGCTAAACTTGATGCCAGTCAAATTGTATAACGCTGTGACGGACCGAAGTTTGGATTATGCGAGAAGCATGTTTTAAATTATGTGGAACATACTAAAACAGAAAAAACTCGTTTTGTTTAGCTTTACGAAAAATTACGAATTACGAAATCAGATTAATAATAATTTACAAATTAGCAATCATAATACATAGGTATCACTTACCTATGTATTGAAATTTTCAAAATGTTCAAAAATATATGCAAACAAACATCATTGCCCAACAGACACAAATGTCTTATGTATGTTTTTCTAGTAAGGCTAGTTATATTGGGTTGGGAATAATGAAAACTATATATTCGGGTTAACATTTGTTAAGGTAATGTAGTCTTTAGTAGTAAATATGTTGTTATATTATGCTATATATATATATATCATATGATAGATTTTCAATTTCTAAGACTGAATTTGCCTTTAGATTTTTTTAGAGGCAAAACATTACATTTTTATTAACTTAGCTTCAGCAAAGTTTTTCTTAAAAATACAATTATGTATTTAACAATACATATTATGGGCTGGTGGGCCCTTCTGAATTAAATATCAAATGAAATGATATTGTATTTATAATAAATATAGAGGACTGTAAAGTTATTTACTAAGGTGGACTCACTGTGGTATAATTTCGTTTCACTAATCCTTACAATTGACTTTGTAGGTTATTAAATAAATACAAATTAATTGTTACCTAAGTAAACATGAAATCATGTACAACTCAACTATTTACTATGTGCTTTATTGTTATGTTATTGTTCTTGAAATAAAAAAACATGTTGATAAATGTAACTTACTTTTATTGAATAAAAAAATTGGTTTAATTGAAAATATCCATACTTATGCTATGTTTAAAATATTTACAGTATTATAATTACTGTTTGTACTTGATTTATTTATAAAAAAATTTAAAGTTATCTTTTGTACCATATTTATTTATTATTTTATTTTACCTGTCAAGCCGAATGAGCCATCAGATATTTTATTATTATTTATGGTACTTTGTTTCGTTATCAAGAGGGTCGAATGTTTTTGGCATTTTTTGATAATCTTTCGTATCAGTTTAGACGAAGAACTCATTTATTACAGCATTCAATATCAGCAGTGATGACTTCTTGCTAGTAGTGATGTACAGTCAAGATCAACTTTTTCTACTTATTCCACCAAGAAAAATATATCTGACATTTTTGACCCCAACCGTACCGTTTCCTCACAGTTACAAATAGTCGATATCAGTGCTTATAACCCCCTGCAAGTAGTGGTGGGCCAACTGGCGGCCGTTCTCAGCCACGAGGACGATCCGCGCGTGCCCCCCGCGCAGCAGGGCGGGGCGCGGCGCGGGGGGCAGCGC
Organism: Pyrausta despicata; assembly: GCA_963921415.1. Taxonomy (NCBI): domain Eukaryota; kingdom Metazoa; phylum Arthropoda; class Insecta; order Lepidoptera; family Crambidae; genus Pyrausta; species Pyrausta despicata. The sequence goes on along the minus strand of OY992865.1, from coordinate 14,381,397 downwards.
CGCGGGGGGCAGCGACGCCACGTGCTGCTGCAGCTGCTCGCGGGTCGCAAACGTCTGGGTGCCGTAGAGTAGCGCGCCGGGGGCCGGGTCCAGCACCTGCCAGGGCTCGCTGGTCTCGAAGTAGCCGCCTTCGCCCTGGAAAATAATTATATTGGTTAGTTCGTATTTGAGGTAAGGTAAGGAACCGAACCTTTGCGGTTATTATACAAGCAGTGTACACGATGCAATGATACAATTTTTAACGGATTACTTCACGATTTATATACATTTATTTTTATTTTAGTGTTCACGTAAATAAGACTTCAATAAGTGTGAACGTTCTATAGGTATACCATCTGCTGGTACGTTACTCTACAAGAAAAAAGGTCACAAACGCGCTCCATTTTCTTGGTTTCGTGCCTTCTTCTGACTTTAAGGTCTTAGTATAGGTCAAGAACTAGATTAGAGGGTTTCTCGAGGGGTACGTTTAGGTTTACCTTTAATTCTACCATGAATGTGGTTATTTTATCATTACAAAATACGCACAGCATTGTACCTACGCACTGCCTAGTTTTCATTTTCCTTTTCAAAGACAGCATGATTTCAGTCTGTTTTCTCTTTAACGTTTTGATATGATTTGGGAATTAAAGTAGGGGTCCTCGGGTCATGCAGCGCTCCATCCTTGTAAACCACGAGTGTCCCTGCTATGTACCGGTTGGCGAACGATATTCTGTTTACTCCAGACCTCTTGTATCAGAATGCTCTCCTCAAACGTAGGAACGAGACCAGGGTCTTACAGCGCTCCGTCCTTGATCACCATGGGTGTCCCTGCTATGTACGGGTTGGTGGACTTGCTTCTAAACTCATATGCACTAAAGGTAGACTAATATGGATCTCACCTCGAAAGTCGACACAGCATAGTTGTTCCCCCTCTTAGCCGTCACCAGGGTCACCGGCAAGTTGTCCTTGTTCACCACAGGAGTGCCAGCTATGTACTGGTTGATGGACTTGCTTCTGAGCTCATGCACTAAAAGTAGACTTATATGGATCTCACCTCAAAAGTAGACACAGTGTAGTTGTTCCCTCTCATAGCCGTAACCAGGGTCACCAGCGCGCCGTCTTTATTCACCACGGGGGTGCCAGCTATGTGCTGCTATTGGCGGACTTGCTTCTGAGCACATGTACTAAAAGTAGACTTATATGGATCTCACCTCAAAGGTAGACACGGCGTAGTTGTTCCCTCTCTTAGCCGTCACCAGGGTAACCAGCGCGCCGTCTTTATTCATGAAAAGAGTGCCTGCTATTTACTGATTGGTGGACCCTCTTATGGTAGACACAGCGACTACGCTATGTTGGTGTGTTTGCCCCTTTTGGCAGTGACCAAGGTCACCAGCGCACCGCCCTTGTTCATCACAGAAGTGCCAGCTATGTACTGCTGTTGGCGGACATACTTCTGAGCTCATTCACTAAAAGCAGACTAGTAGTAGAAAAGTAGACTAGTAGTAGTTATATGGATCTTACCTCAAAGGTCGACACAGCGTAGTTGTTCCCTCTTTTAGCTGTCACCAGGGTAACCAACGCTCCATCCTTATTCACCACAGGAGTGCCTGCTATGTACTGGTTGGCGGACTCAAAGGTGGCCGCGCAGCGCCACTGCGCCATCACGCCGTCCGATGAGATGAGCAAGATGCGCTTCGTGCGGTTTATGAACACCTGAAGACGGAACGTAATAGTGGTTAGAGAATATTTTTTGTGTATAATTGCGGGAATAAAAAACCAAAGTTCCTTAAAAACCGTTCCACTGATACCTACTAACTTGGCATGTTTCTCGGAATACGTGTCAAAAAATATAGACAATGGCAGGCGAATAGAAGTACACGGATTTTGATAAGGCGTTTGATCGGATCGATCACTCCAACCTCGGAATCCATGGAGACTTTTTGCGTTGGACTGAATCTTACCTAAGTAAACGTTCCAAGGCAGTTGTGATTGGCGGTTTTAAATCGTCTTATAGAAATACCTTCGGTGTGCCTCAAGGTACGCACGTCGGGCCTCTATTCTACAATGCCTATATCTTATTTGACTTGACCAGCTGTCTAACCCACGCTAAACATCTGATGTACGCAGATGATAAAAATATATTTATGAAAATAAATGAGCCACTTGTGACATGACACAGCGCGTGGACCCTGCGATGGTACGTGTACCTTCTCAGCGGTGTTTCGTGAACACGTCGCAGCGCGTACACAGCCACCTGGCACATGACACAGCGCGTGGACCCTGCGATGGTACGTGTAGGGTAAATGTACCTTCTCTGCGGTGTTCTCGTCGATCCTCACGTAGGCGAGCTCGCCGAGCGGCGCCAGCAGCTCCTCCGTGAACACGTCGCAGTAGTGGTGCGTCTTGTTGGCGTATCGAGCCACCTGGAACACGAGATAATAGCGATATAGTACGACAAAACTAACTGTCCACTTAAAAAAAACTCTCGAAGGTTCAGGAAATCAGCTGGCAAGCTTCAACAGCTGGATTAATTTTAATAAAATTATCTTGCGAATAAGTAAGAATATAGCCGGCTTGACTGTATTTATGTAAGCCGTTCCTGCTCCATTTCGGGAGGACCGGTGGAGGAGTGGCCACTTTAAATTATTTAAACCATTAATAATGTATGATTTTAACTAACATAGTTTTTCTAAGTTCTACTAACAAGATGAGTCTTTGTAACTTGCTAAATACCTAAATAATACAATACAATACATGCAATAAAAAAAAACGTTTATTTGTGTGACGTGATTGAATTACCAAGCAAGAGAAGATTGTGATGAAATATATGCCGATAAATGGTGACGGACGCTGAAGCTTGTGAGTATTTTTGATTTATGAAGGTAATATCATTAACTTTGGGTCCTGTCTAGCGTTATGAATTTCGCACTACTTATATTATATGCCTTGAAATACCAACCTTTGCAATAAACGACTCTTTGATTCCAAACCTGTTCAAGTTTGGATTATCTTACTTTGAATTGGCGATCAGAAACCGATATCCTTCCTAAAGCTAGTCGAGATTAGCGTGGTAACCGATGTAGGGAGCGTACGAACCACGTGGAGGTTCCTTGTAGAAATATAACACTGCGTATAATCACATCAATATAGCTCATGAGAAGTTGCACCGCTTTTGTTACTTACTAATACACCCGACTACTTAAAAACACGCTCTAAAAAGTACGAAACAAGAAAACACACGCCATAAGAATAATAAATTAAAAAAAGTGGTATACGACCACGGCTTTATCCTTAAAACATTTCTCTATCAATATTATAAATTGAAAATATATTAAAATATAATAATATGTGTAAGTTATTTTATTTAATAACGGTAAATATTTAATAGTTTGTACATACTAAGTAATTTCATTGGAGAGTGTTTTCTTGTTTCGTACTTTTTAGAGCGTGTTTTTAAGTAGTCGGGTGTTAGTTTTTAAACTTTATTTTTATTTAACATATTTTGGAGTTTTCAGCCCATGAATACAGGTAAAGTCACAAGCAAATGCTAGTAATATATATATATTCAAAATGTACAAGTAAAGCGCTTTCAAATGATACCAAACACGGCATATTTATCTTAACTTTATTTTTTTACTTCGTATGTTTTGGTTGCCAGAGGGCGCCACATTAGATTTTGTGAAATCCCATATAGCCTATAACCAGCGGACAATTAAGACGCTTCTAATGATATGTCATTTGTCGAATTCTGATAAGTAGTTTAGAAGTTACGAGGGAACAGATGAACATCCATACCCACATACATACATATGTATACATACAGACAAAATCATAACCCTCCTTTTGCTTCGCCGTAGTCGGATAAAAAGAGAGGCCACTTGATGTAGGTGCGCCCTATTCCATTATTTGGACATTTCCATTAAGTAGACATTTTATTTGGTCTAGATCAAAAACTCTTACTTTCTTTTTATAAAAATTTAGTAGTGAATTTAAATTTGTGAACGCGCTAATGATCTACGTCTCGCCAACATCATAATCGTATAACTACTTGTAAAACTATTTGGCTATAGAAGAACGAACCTTCGTTTTCCTAAATAAATAAATAACTTTTTTTTGCGAATCTGTTCTGTAATGGATAGTGGCTTGCTGAGCTGCTTCCTATTGGATGCATCTACTCATCTGCTGCCCAGAACTACTGACGGTCTTCTCGCTATGGTGACGTTTTGGTCGTCTCACATAGTGGTCCATGGTGAGTTGGGGAGCAAGTTCAAAATAAAATCTAATGAAAAAAAGAAACAGATCCAAATAAGACAGCACCATACCTCATCAGGCGAGGCGCAGTGTATCGGCATCACCGAGCCGAAGCTAGCAAACTTCTTGCCGTCTCGCTCGTGCAGTTCCACCGGGATCGACATGGACTCCACCAGCCCCTTGTACTGCTCGTTCAGGACTGTGCGCTTCGACATGCTGGTCTGGAACAGGGTTAGTGTGGTTTTAAGGTAAGCGGCCACAGTTCCGCATCGAACGCATCTCCCGTAACGGATTATTTTTTTAACTTAGGCTTCATAAAGTTGGTCACTCATTTATGGGTTTATCATTTTTTAATAAATTACCTGAAAATTTAATTTCATTGCCTTTAGATAAATTTAAAACAGTTGTAAAAGATGTTTTAATGTCGAAAGGATATTATAAAATTGATGATTATATAAATGACAAAGATATACTTATGGAAATGTTTGAATGTAAACAATTACAATTATTCTAAATCAAATTGAAAAGAGTCAATGACAATAGTGACTGAGTTTCTTGCGCCGCTTCCTCTCAGCACTGGCCCAAATTGTCCTGAGTGGTAGGGTTAATTCATATGTTGGGACGTGTAAAAGTGCTACTTGTGAGTCTATTTACAAATAAATTGATAGATTGATTTGAACTGTGTCCACTGTATCGGCAGCGATCGGATTGCCGACGCGAGTTTTCAGCAACTTAGTTTGCCGATAGCACTCTCCTCCGGATTTTTGAAGAACGACATTCCGTATGATGTCATCAGTACGTATCGCATGTAGGCATTGCCATTGTACGGTGCGGATTAGTGGACGCTGTTGTTTGAGGTTTTCTTCAAGGCAAATTAAAATCCGTTACGTTCGAATATGTCTGGGCACTTCATCATAAGCAAGGTAATTGTGACTTAGCTCGCGCCATTCACGCATGAGTGAGTGTATAATAACTGTATGACTTCAAGGGATGTATCATAAAAACCAATACTACATATTATGTTGATTCGTAAAGTTATGTCTAATCAATCCAAAATAACAGTGAGAAAGAAAACATGGGTCCAGTGCTAATTACAAGTGGACTTCTTATTAAACTGAGTAACTCGGCCGAGTACTCGGTATGGCCAGTAATACTCGGTAAAACCACTACTCGGCCCATCTACGTGCGCTACGTAAACGTGGTACGCTTGTTGTCAGTAAGTATATCATTACCCTTTCATCTAATTAAACAAGAACGGCCTTCTCTTAGCTGCTTTATCTGTCTGACCTCTTTTTCTGCTTTGTTTTTGTCGTTACGTATAAGGAGAAATATGTAAAAAATATGTTATAAAAATGTGATGAAACTGATGAATGAAGTACCGATTTTGTGTCAACTTAATTTTAAACAATCTACTAATACTATGTTAAGAAGCCTAAACATTTGGTCAGGTGAGGTAAGCCGTGAGCCCGTCCTTGAGTTATAAAATTACAACGAAAGGTAAGGATGGGACTCGGTAGCAGCCAATTAAAGAGATGGTGCGCGCTTGACGTATGGTTTAATTTATTACTAGCTTATTAGCGGTCACAATGCATATTTATGAGAGGTTAGGTATAGGGCACGCGTCACACACTCAAAAAATATTTTCATGTTTTTAGGTTATCACTATCAGTCTAAACGCACTCCTAATTTTATGTAATAAAATTACGTACACGCAAGTCTGAATAAAATCTTTCGCTAATCATTTTCTTTTTGTTAAGCACAGTACCTAATTGCACTCAATTGTGAAACAAAAATATTTTTAATACTGTCTTTTAACTAAAATCTTCGTCTTAATAGTTAATTTGTTACGTTACGTAATTTGTCAATCGGAGTTCAGTCAAATACCTTTAAATAAGTGTATTCCTCCCTTCGGCTTAACACATCTCTAATTTGTCAATCGGAGTTCAGTCAAATACCTTTAAATAAGTGTATTCCTCCCTTCGGCTTAACACATCTCTTATTTACTAACCCAAAGTGTTTGAAGTAGCATCCATAGTAAAATTATTTAAAACGTTGAGGTCATTGTATAAAAATAAATCTGCACCTATCCTATCATGATCTACCTGGGTGGGTTTTGTTTTGTTTGCAAACGGTTTTCATACAGTTACACTGGTATCGCTCAGGCAGTGCGATATAGGTAATATAATAGAGCGATGATAATAGGTACCTAGGTAGGCAACTATAATGGTAACGTATGCTTATACCTGGAATGATCTGGAATCATTGAAAGCGATCGCATCTTGCCTTATTTGTTATTTCATAACATCATTGCACTACTTATTGTTACCAACGCTATATATTAGACTGAAGTTAAGTTATTTAATTCTTATGAAAATAGAAAATACACACGTAATTTCTCTGCCTTCATGTTTATGGAAATGACTTTATATATAACTCTTCACTATGGAATCAAAAATTTAAATGTAAATGTTAATCATATGTTGATCTAATTAGTTAAGTTAGTAGCAAAGATAATGGAAAAAGGGAAGATTGTCAATGTAGAACAAATTGCTTACCTTGGCGAAAACTTACAACGTTCACCGGTACTTGCAATACCGACTTATGACATATAGCTGGCATTACTCTGCTTTAACAATGTGCTGAAACTTACTGCCATCTATGTCACTGTTGTTGACTCATCTGCATAAAATTTTCTCTGTTACGCGGCTACGTCTCACGAGATGGCGTTCAACTCGAACGACAAAGTAACTATGTACTATAAAAGCTATAAAGATATGCTACTAGAACTACTTACTAGATAGCTACAAATTCGAATCCCTTTTTTAAGCGTGTGCTGGTCTAATGGTCGAGACGTGGGAACTAGGAATCAAGTTGATACTTAAATTTAGGGTTTTTGATAAAAGTTTTTTTTTACCTTGTTGTCAAGTTTTACCTTGTTTTTTTTACAAATTCGCTTGTTAAGAATGAAGATTAGGTAATGTTATTGTTATTAAATTAGAAAAGGAGTTTGGAAGGCAGTTACGCTAACTCACTTTACATTTTCTTTTATATTAAAAATACTCGTATAATAATCATATAATAAGTTAGTACATTTACCAGGTATTCTTGTTATTTTATAAACTGGCTTAGATTTCATGTGTTATGCATTTACTAGGCCGGTGTTATTATTTTGCACTGACAACCTTTACGCAATGCTAGCTCACTCAGTAGTTTTTAAAAAACTATGTAGGAAGGTAGTCATCGTTTGTTCGTGTTCATAAATGAAACAAACTAAGGGCGCCTTGCTTGGGCATCGTGGTTAAATACAGTTTAAGAGCGACGTAAATACATTTAGTCAGCTAATTAAAATTAGCATCTTGCACATCAAAAATATAGGCACTAATCACTTTTAACGAACTGTCAAAGTTAAAAACCCAAAGATGGCTATTTAGCGTCACGAAATACGTTTAGTAGCAATCGCGCGTCATCATTTTGAGGTTATAGAAATCTTACTCATAATAGGTAGGTATTTAAAACAAGACTGTAAAGAAAAATTCGGTTCACAAATCATTACAACATAATTTGTGTGCCTTGACAGCTCGGTTGACTTGATGTGACAGCAACCATTTTGCTTAAGTGAAGTGTACAACGCACAAAAAAAAATGGTTGCCTGTAAAGTCGGTTTTACGGGCGAAGATTTTACGTGACACCGATCATGTTTGAGCGGGAGAGAGACGCAAGGCATTCGCCGGTCCGGCGGGCCTCTCTCTCGTTCGGTGACTCATCGTAACAGACGTGAGCGGGCGTTACACTTTTTCATGAGTGACTACGAGCCATAACCTAATTTAAGACGTTGTCACGTCAAAACGTAAAAAGGAACGCAAGAAACTGATTTACCGACTTCCTAATTACAATTAGTTAAATTACCATCCTAACGGACGTGAGCAAGACCTTTTTAATTGTATTCAGGCTAAACATATTTAGCAAGATAAACGCATTTAACTATATTTTGTTTAGACCAAATGTTGCTCAAGCCACCCTAAGAAGTTTATAGAAAGCTCTGAACATGCATTTTATGTCGTTTTCGTTTGTCTCCAGACAAGCTAATGTTTGCTGAACGTTATCTTAAAGCTTCTCGAGGTTCAAAGTCCAAACCAACACATCAAAATATTACCATAGACGACCGGCGGAAATTAACAACAAAATCACGCGGTTACGACAACGATCGCAGTGAAGTCTGGGTATGTTGTACACACGGCTCCACATCAAGATACTCGTTTTATTTGCAAAATCACCATTATTACGTAGGCATGAGATACCGCAGTGATTAACTTGTTGCGTGTCCGTGCGTACACACGGTTCCACATCTAGCTACTCATTTTCATTGCAAAATCACCCTTTTTACGTAAGTATAAGATACCGCAGTGATTAACTTGACGTGCGGCCGTGCGTACAACATCCATCACTCATACAAATATACGAATTTATTCAACATTGAATAGAATCGAATGTTGTGAACCGGCAACACGATCGCGAATGCACTGCGATGCGTACACACTGCTCCATATCTAGCTACTCATTTTCATTGCAAAGTCACCCTTATTACATGTAAGCATAGATACCGCAGTGATAAACTTGACGTGCGGCCGTGCGTAAAATCATCCATCACTTATACAAATATACCAATTTATTCAAGATTGAAAAGAATCGAATATTTTGAACCACCAACACGATCGCGGTGCATCCGCGGACAGTCAAAACCCTTACTCTGTCCAAACTTTAAAGTCTCTTCGTCCTGCTCTCTCGCGCAGTGAAGCTGGCATGTATGAAAGAGGTAGCTTAGTTCGGAACTATGACAAAGGCTTACAGTCACGGATGCGTCAATAATTGGTGTCGGTCGGTGTTGCAGTTTGAGTTGAATGAATAGGTTAAGTATCATTTAATATAAATGTTATTTAGCTCCTTTGTTGAAAAATAATGAACAGTGATAGGAATAGGTATGCTTATTTGCCTAAACTTCAAAGACGGAACGAAAAAAATGGAGACTTCTTTACGACAACTTTTGTCCGGAACAATAATATTTTTAATTGCTACCCGAAAATTTGGGACAGCTATTGAATGCATAAAGTGATTATTTTAATTGGAATAATAATCTTACCTTAATTTTTATAAGACAAAACATAACATTCGTTACAACCATCAAAATTAAATATTCTATTTTCTTTTTGGAATATTTTTTAGTTAATAGCTAGTTGATCTATTTGAACATTATACGTATGTAAGTATTTTGGATTATAATAGAGGATTTATTATTTTTTTAAACTAAAAGTGATTGCCTTAATTTATTTTTTCAATAATTTTTAAATGACATTTCATAGTGACAAAATAATTGCTGAGAATAAAATTAAGAAAGGTCTTTACCTATGAAATTGCTGTCTTTACTTTGCACTTGAATATCTTTGGACTGGGTAAGAGTTTAAAATTCAACTTTGTCTTAAATTAAAGCTTGGGGTAAATTGTTTAAAAACATGCATATTAATTGTTTTATATAATTTGAATTAGCCAGGTTTGGGCTACGACCGCAAGCGTGGAAAACTGAAAAAAAAATTGTTCCATGGTGTCATTAGTGCTACAGAAACGGTAGAAAGTGTTTTGAACCTTTATAAGCAAGGCAATGCTACCCCTAGCATGACTTTTTGTTTTAAAAAAATAAGTTTTAATTTAATTAATGTAATTGCTTTTTGTATGGAGAAATTCATAACTTTAATTGCTTATAAAGATAACTTTTTTTAAAGCATGGTATCCATTGATATACCGTTGGATTTTTGTTGTGTTAAATAACCTATTTTGGTAAACCAAACACACAGGATGTGTGTTTTTTTCCGTTTTTTTTTTCTATTTTTTTTATGTAAATCCAAAAAAAAATCAACAAAAAAACATGCAAGCGATAGTGAAGCTTAGATTAAAGATGTCCAGGACAGATTGAACCGTTCCTGTACAACTATCTACGCAGAGGAACAAATTTGCAAAATAATTAATTTTTTTTATTTTATTTTTATGCTTATGGATTTAGCTTATTTTCTTAGCTTAATCAAATTATTCAAAAATGAATAAAAGGTCAACACTATTTCAAACACTATTCTCCTAGCATTCATTTTCGATAAGCGAAAATTCAACTTAGTCTAAGTTAAAAAAAAAGCGTGGGGTCTTTGGTATAGTAGTATGTGAAAATCAACCTATTATTGGCACGTATAAAAGAAAAGTATCAAAACGTTACTAAAAAATCCAATAAAATCCATTTATTTCTGTAAGTAGGCTAACAACTAGTACTTTTACACTTTTACGTTATAAAGTGCACCCCACGCTTTTTACTCTACTGTAATATAAATTCCGTGTACTCAGAAATTATTTTCTCTTTTTAATTAGCAATAAAAGTGTGTTTTTTTAGTTATTTCTACTTTTGAAAATTTGTAATAACTTCAGTGTACCCTATTCTAAAGCAAATAAATTATTCTATTCTATTCTATTCTACTATTATTTTTTCAAATTGCATGTTAAAAATAATGCCAATATATCTTTATTTTTTGACTATTAAAAAAATTAAGGTAGGTAATACAAATATAACACCTAAAGGTTCATCATATAAATTGTGTCGGGTACTACGCCAAAACGCACGTAAACGGCGAAATAAATATAAATCACGCCTTTATTTATGTAAATTTAACACTTTCTAACGTATTTTATTATTATTTGGTTATTATTGTAATGTCTGTGTCATGTCACTAATTACTTATTTCGATTGACATAATTACTTAATGCATTAAATGGCTATCCCAAAATTTCGGGTAGCGATTTAATATATTAATGTCCCGGAAAAAAAATGTCCGAAAGAAGTCTCCGTTTTTTTGTTCCGCCTTCGAAGTTGAGGCAAAAAGCACTACCTATTCCTATCACTGATAAAGAATGACGTTATTTAGAAATTCTAAAAATTAAATAACCCTTATGTAAAGTGGTTAAAATGGTAGCAAAAATTGTATGGTTAATTTTTGTTTGACAACAGGTTTACTTGAATTTTTTTTTAACTAAATAAAGTGTTATTTTGTGGAATGTATGTCTGTGACCACACGGAATTGATTAAATCACGAAACACGATATTTAGGTATGTTACAGTTGATTATTTCACAAACGTCACGGGAAGTCTTACAACACACACAACTAAAAATGAAGGAGTAGGACAAACGGGATGGCATACGAAGAAAACAAAACATTAACGAATTCCGCTATAATATTAGCCGTGCGCGATCAGCTGCTTTCAAGAACCTAAATCTATAAGGCATAGGTCTAACTGTCGCACGCGCGCACATTCCACAGTTCGCGGGCGCTTGGAACTCCTCGGCAGAAGCACGGTAATATTATAGATAATATTACCGTGGCAGAAGTCGCCGCGGCGCCGGCGCTCAGCCGTAGTCCGGCCGGTCAGATACCTACTAACGCACGGCCTAACGCGCGGAGCGAACAAGCCCGGTGTCGAAATCTTTAATATGAAATCAAGATTGTTTGTTTGTCGACTCAAAAGTTATGACTTATGTTAAATAATAATTAATATTCATGAGTTAATTAGCGTTGTAATTATGTACTTTTTAAAAGGTTAGGGAAAATTGTAAATAGTAATTTAGGTATTTAGTGAATGTTTAGACTTACGACTACGGTCCTAACGATTACGGTCTAGGTAATATTTAAATTAATTTTAACAAAAATATTATGATTTTAGGTTTTTTATACAATGCAAAATATTTCAAGTACCTAGGTAAACCTAATGAATATTATTTTTGGCGCAACTGATCCAGAGTTAGGAAGCTAAAGGGAAGCGCTTCCTACCGACCGGGTGTTATGGTCGGGGACCAAGGTCCGATAGACATCATCTTGATTTGTCTATCTATATTATTCTGGATCGAAATCTTATATACCGCGGTTCATGTGCGGTACTAGGCCGGTATCATTTGGCCGGTACTAGGCTAACAGCGCCATCTAGCCTTATGGAGCCGTATCAGCTCTCGCTGTTGTGCTTGCCGTTAGGCATGCACTTGTGATGGCGAATGGTAGAGGTCGCCACACCACTCCCCTCCGAATAACCGGAGGTTGGTTGAGACAGGATGAGCCAGCAGTCTGTGCGTCTTGAGCTTGCAAGTGCCAGAGTTCTCGGGTCCACCACGATGAGCCGGGATGAGTGTGCGTGATGTCCTCGGTGAGTCGGGATGTGCACACGGGATGTGCACACGGGATGTCCACAGCGAGTCGGGATGAGCATGCTTGATGTCCACAGTGAGTCGGGATGAGCATGCGGAAGTCCACGATGGTCGGGATAAGCGGCCTGTACTCCACGGTGAGTCGGAAGAGGCCCGCCTGTTATCCACGGTGAGTCGGGATGAGGCGGTTGCTGCTGACCAGGATGTGTGGGGACGAGTCCAGAGGCCACGGTGAGTCGGGATGATCTGGATGAGGCTGCCGGAGGTACCAGGAAGATCCAGTGCGGGTCTGCGGATGGTCCTCTTGAGGCTGGTGCTGGCTTGCTGGAGACTGCTGGCTGGGTGCTGTTTGCGAGAGGAAGGAGAGGGCGACGACGATGATGACGGGCGGCTCCAGGGTGTTGATCACGTCGGGGTCACCAATTTGGCGCAACTGATCCAGAGTTAGGAAGCTAAAGGGAAGCGCTTCCTACCGACCGGGTGTTATGGTCGGGGACCAAGGTCCGATAGACATCATCTTGATTTGTCTATCTATATTATTCTGGATCGAAATCTTATATACCGCGGTTCATGTGCGGTACTAGGCCGGTATCATTTGGCCGGTACTAGGCTAACAGCGCCATCTAGCCTTATGGAGCCGTATCAGCTCTCGCTGTTGTGCTTGCCGTTAGGCATGCACTTGTGATGGCGAATGGTAGAGGTCGCCACATATTAAATAAATGTGATGGTACGCCACAATTAGAGTTGCCACCCGTACTTTATAATAAAGAACAATACTTTATTATTTACAATACGTTATTTGGCAAATTGTACTCTTTACTTTATGATAATAACAATAAAGTACACGAAAATACTTTCTTTCTCTGTGATATCGAAAAGTTTAGTCGTTAGGATCAATATAATTATACTTTGGAAGTACATATAATTAATTATTTGTTGAATATGTTTTTAAATATAATAAATAATAAAGAAATATAAATCGTAGGTACTTTATTTTGATACTTATGTACTTTTTTTCGTACCTATAATAACCAATGTACTTTGCTGTTGGTAAGAGCCTAAGAGCATAATTCGAGGAAGCCTAGACCAATTTGGCCAATTCTTTTTTTATGACATTCTTTTAACTACGAAGTACGAGGATGGTTCTTACAAAGGAAATTAAAAAAAAACAACGAGCAAGTCATAGGCTTGTAGTCTCCGTGGTCTTGTACACCACAGAGGCGTTTAATTTTCTTTATTTTATTATAGCAAAGATAATGGATTTTCATTATCTTTCTATTATCTTTGTTAATACCTAGCTTTCTATTCCGAAACGCGCTGACAATAGGCTTATCAGCCTGTAGTCAGCGCGTGCTAGTGTGCGAGAAGGACAGAAGTGCTACCTAGTCTAGCTAGAAGGTGTACTACTAAACCCTTAAACAAAGAATACCATAGACTTGGCATCAGCGTATACCCGTAAGGGACAGACTCAAAGTACATCACACTTCGGGGTTGCCATATTATGAAAATTACCCATACCTAAATTGAAATAATTTGAACATTATTATAATATCTATTCTTATTATGAATATTATCAGATTTTACTCTTATTCCATTTCATAGCATACATAAGAAAGAGATTAACGTCGTTACCCCCTAGTTTGGCTTGATCTTAAGCCATCTACGAAATTTATCAATTACTATAAATTAGTTTAAGCGTAGCATTTAATAATATCGAGTGACTGTAAATTCAAATTTTAAGTGTCAGAAATAAATAATTTCTGCAGGTCAGCATGTAGAAACCGATGCGGTCTTGAGCGGCTCTCTTTAGCTCGTCATAAAAACAAAGTTTGGTCCAGTCCTTGATGTCATCTATCCATTTTCTTCTGGGTCGGCCTGGTGATCTCTTGCCAGGAATCTTGCCTTCGAGGATCAGCCTTAAAAACTCATATAGTGATAGTTCTTAATATAATTGATAATGTAAAGGTTACTGTGATAAAGCCTTACTCAACTTATCTATTACTTACTAGTATGTATGGATTATTTTAGGATCATAAATAAAAGTGTCAACAATGATTTTAGGCATTTATTTCATAATCAGATTACAGTGATTTACATACAGCTTTTATCAATAAACTTTCGAAAGCTATATAACTCGTGGATAATATAGCTTTAGATAATTTAGCTATACGGGCGAAACCGGGGCAAACAGCTAGTTATTTACACAAGAAAAAAAACTGAATTTTAATTTTATATCCTGCCCTAATATAATGATCAATCAATTTTATAGGAATAACGGTAGGTCACAAAGTCTTGTCTACTTACGTGAATATACAGAGCAGGTATAGATATTTTTCTAGATAAACCTTTTGCTTTGTCCTGCGGAAGCAAAGATTTTCAAAATGTATGGAACATATTCGAGAATATTTAGTCGGTATCCAACTGAGTCGCCCAGTAGCGCGCAACCAAACATTACTTACAGCTTCTTCTTAGGGAAATCTGAAAATATACAAACGAAATATATTAGATACTTGATGCCACCGGTTTCATTGGATTGTTTAATTGCTTCTTAAGAAAGTACAAGTTCAAATAAAGATAAAATACTAGTCTTCTTAAAGAATTCTTAGTAAAAAAAATCTGAGACAAGGAAAAAACAAGCTCAAGTCGACCTCAGCGTGTCGTCAATTGTTTGTACCGGCGGTGATACAATACCCAGGTACACGGTAGAATAGGTATAGGTAGCTCGATAGTTGAAGAACGTTACGTTAAACATATTTTCACCATAAATACTTATTCACGTAAATATCCAAAGTTACATTTATTTGATTTGATTAAAAAAAATATTAAAAAAGTAAACGACACCATCCAGGAATTTATTTCATTTTATTCAAGTAACATGAATTTAGTATTTTCCCATAATTCTGGGTATCGTTATTCTTTTTCGACTGACAACACTAAGATGTTTATAATCCGACCCAATTGAAAATCTCTTTCATTGTTAGACATTTTTTGGGGAGTCTAACCTTCTTAAATTGGGTGGATAATGCTACTAACCTTGTAAATTACTCAGGCTACAGAAATTATTTACATAAGTCGATTACTATGTGTTTATTGTATAAGTCACATCAAAAACGGCTTTGTGATGCGTTATAATGGTTTAATAAATAATTTAAAGGATATTGATGCACAGATATCAAGCAGAAATATAAGAAAACACTGTACTTACGTATGAAAGGTTATGTTTTCATTTTGAGTCTCGCTGCGGCTTCTGCAGCCTAGCACAGAACAATTCACCATAGTTTGTGCTAAATCTAGCACCACTAAAGCTAATTCCAACGAAAGGTCACCAATCAGAGCACAATTTTTCCAAATAACCAATATTTGTCGGAGGCACAACACAACTTAGACGCGGTATGTACTCGACTGTTTCAAACAGTCGAGTACATACCGCGTACATACAACAAAAGTTTGTGGCAAACAGTCTGTTTGCCACAAACTTTTGTGGCAAACAATGAAAAACGCGAAACTATGACAAAGACAAAAAAAGATCAGTGCCTCTCTTTCACGCTTACCGAGAAACGCATATCACTGTCTCATTCTTTCGTGGCATGACGTAGCGGATGTCGAGTCTATGGTATTCTTTGTTTAAGACTAAACCACATTCAGATTAACAAACACTTCGATATTTTTTTATGTAGGTATCACATAATAGTTCTTATCTTTAACGTAAAAAGGTCAAAATGAGAGTGACCAAATAGTTGTATTGGTTGTAATAAGTAGCAGGAAGAAGTTTATTTTCGCTTTTCTATGAATATGGTGAATCTTTTGATAAAAAATAGCTGCCTACTTAAATATTTTTAAAATTTATTTTACTTCATTTGAACTTGGTAATATAGGTACCTAGCAGCTATCTGTAGTTATATGCGTAATAAGGCTGCTTTGTTTGACGGTTTGTGATTGATGTGATGATTATACATCTGTGTGTAGGTATTTTGATAGTGTGAGGGTGGCGACACGGCGCGGTGACGAGACCTACTCACCTACATCACTTAAGCCGTTTTCCGTAGTTTCGGATGTAGCCTGCTGATGTCCCTGTCACTCTTACAAGCGTCTCCGTGCGAGCAAACGCGCTGGCTAGATTCGGAAATACGAACGTTTAGGGAGTATGTATGGCCACAGGTTCTAACTTCGAATCCCGCTAATCTATGTTAAAAAATGCTTTCTGTTACCCAACTGCCGAAGGAGGGTTTTTTTTACTTTTTACGTGTTTATTTATTATTTTCTAGAGATTCGGTTATCTTAAACTAAAACTGAGTTTGAAGGTAAAATAACATGATTGTAATGTGAGTCTGCGCCATCTAGCGGTTCTAGCAAGTGAAAAACGCTCGCTATTTGGCATGCTTTAGTTTTAAGCAATAGGTTTAAGGTGAAAATATTGAAATTTAAATACATTATTTAAATATAGCTTGTTTTGTGCGAAAAGTAATAAATACGTGCATGAATATTAATCTTATGAAAACATTGAATGATAAGTAACAAGTTCATGCGTAATTTCGTGTGTTTTAGAGATTTTTCGTTACTTGGCGTTTCTTCAGTGACCGGTAACGCCATCTTTTGAAGATTAAGGGGAGTTAAATCAGGTTTCCTATACATTGACAATCTTCCCTTTTTCCATTATCTTTGGTTAGTAGGTACCCAAATATAACCGTTTTCGAAAAGCCAAATTGTCGTATCTCGTATCGTATGTTAAATATGTTTGCTAAACAAAATTTACTAAAGAACTATGATAACCTACGTACGTAGAGTAGAAGGACGAAGCGTCGAATTATTTTTTGCCAACCCCGTAGGTGTAATCAAAATCAATTTTCATCGTTTAATTTTAATGCGCAGCGCTGCCCAGTAGGCAGCACTGGCAGGGTCGCCATGTAAGGATGGGACCCGGGAGCAGCCAATTAATGAGATGTTGCGCGTTTAACGGTGGTTTATTTACTGGCTTATTAGCGGTTACAATCGATTTATATGAGAGGTTAGGCATGGGGCACACGTCACACACACTACAGAAAAGTGGCATTATTTTTTAAATATACACAAATATAGATGGTAAGTATTATGAATGTAGGTACACGCACAATATCAACTTTCACCTACCCTAACCTTATTCAGCTCCATCCAGATTTTCCTTTGCGTCTTGGTACCTATGTGAAAATAGTTTCTGTTGTTATTTTACAAATTACGTTACTAAGAAAAAAAATTGAATTATACTGCACATTGGGATGTAAATAGGGTTGCCACCCGTACTTTATAATAAAGTATTGTCTTAAAATATTCGTGGAAGTCTAGGGAAGGTTTAAACGATAAGTAAATATAAAAAAAACAGTGGCAGGACTACGTCTGCCGGGTTCGCTAGTATAATAATAAAGGAAAATAAATTGTACTTTATTTTGATACCTACTATGTACTTTTTTTTTCGTACCTTTAATAACCAATATACTTTATTTGCAAAAAAAGGTGGCAACCCTAGATGTAAAAGTAAGATTTTGAATTTAAGAAACCCCCGACATGAGCCACGAAAACAGCTGGTTAGCTTCAACGACTGGGCGGATTTTGACCAGGCATAGCTATTAACCACCGTGATTTAATAATTTTTCGAATAAAAAACCACACTGAAATCGGTCCATCCATTCGGGAGCTACGATGCTACAGACATACACACACAAACAGTAGAGGGCCTATTTTCCCTCGGGAATTAAACAACACAGTCACACTGTCCGCACAGGTCATCCTTTCACAATCGCTGTTGTTTTTAAATAAAACGGTTGCTATGCTTAACCCTAGATTAGTGTGGATTAATATGAATCTTGTGATCCACACTCGTTCGTCGACGATCGATCAAATTATCTAGGCGCGGTCCAGCGATTTATTTTGTTTATCAAACAAACAAGTCTCAAGTTCGTGCGTTATGTAAAGTAAACAGCACACGACACGACTGAAAGAAATAGTCGTGACTTAAGTAACTAGCCAAAGTTAGTTGGTAAAGCAGGTAACCTTACACAATTTTGTGCGCAAACTTGTTATGAGTAGTTGGGACATCGTATCATCAGCGTTTCGAACTCGACTTCTGAGCATAGGCCTTTTTTTAACGTCAGGGAAATGCTGTTACGCATACCCACTAGCCGCGGGGGCAGCTGGGGGTTATGTGGGACGCCGGACCTTAGAGAGAGAACCCACCTACCCACTAAAAACCTGACGGTGCCGTGTGAGTCGGGGACGTGGCGGGTTTACCGTAGGCCGAGAGGCCACACGTATTCACAGCAATACTGAGCATAGGTTTCCCGAGACCTTCATCAGATGGTCGGTCCTTGTAAGGGAACTGCCCACGGCTACAATATGCTCAAATAGGCAGATAACCAATGAGATTTTTGGGGGAGATAGATAGTTAGAATATTCTTAATTGCACACAGACAGCATAAAGACGATAACAAAATTACAGAAGTTGTACAATATAGGCGGTCTGATTGCTTGGAGCAATTTCTTCCGGACAACTTCGAGCAACGGAAATGACAATAACTGGAGTTAAGGTAAAGAACAGTCTAGGTACAATCATATTTCCATTAATCAAAGCCGTCCGCGTCATAGTTACAAAACCAAGTTTGAATCCAAAGTCATAGGCCATAGCTCATAGACTAGACAGATGTGTTTAATTACAGTCACATGACTAAGCAAGTGTTTGAAATGAGTTACTACAACAGTAGTAACAATCGCAAGAAAAACTTTCAGAAAGGTTTGTTCTTTGATAAAAAAAAATATGCATGACTACTGAAATGTAAATAACAGCTCCATTCTGGTAAAAATACCGTTTGTTTTATTTTATGTATAGTAAAAACCCAACTTGCTGACACAAACGTTTTACAACTAAACAGTAAGATAAGTCAAAAGTACTTACTCACCTAATTTATTTAAATGAATGAATCCTTTAATCGTAAACAAGGCCTCGAACTCCTTACATAAGCGTAACTTGAAATAATGAACTTATGATTCACAAATGCCCATGAAGTGTGGAGTGAAGTGTGGGATTCGAATAATTAAATTTCATTTATTAGGTCCTTACATATGAAATTGGCGTTTTGTCGTACTGGCCACTTTGATCACAAATTTTTCCTATTTGGTTAGGAATTCGAAATTCAAATTTATACAGCTATTTCCACATGTAGTTGTGTTTCGTAAACCGTCATTCATTTGTTTTTTTACTTATCTTTTTTCTGTTTGCATCGCTCAATTTACAAAATGGAAAATTTGAAATATCGCGTTATTTACGAGTACGAGTTCCACCGTGGCACCAGTGCTGCGGAAACGGCTCGAAGGGTTAATGATGTGTATGGCGGTTGTGTCGCAAAAGAAAACACAGTGCGTTTTTGGTTCCAACGTTTTCGTTCTGGAAATTTCGACCTGCAAAACAAGCCCCGTGGACGGCCGGAGACCCAAGTTGATAATGAAGAATTGAAGGCTATTGTGGAAGCGGATCCATCGCAAACCACGTCCGAGTTAGCTGCAGGCTTTGGCGTTAGTGATAAAACTGTTTTAATCCACTTGAAGCAAATTGGGAAGATTAAAAAACTTGAAAGGTGGGTTCCTCACGAATTGAGTGAAGCAAACCGGCAAACGCGCGTCAACTGCTGCGTTACATTACTTGACCGGCACAATAACGAAGGGATTTTAAATCGAATCATTACCTGTGATGAAAAGTGGATTCTCTACGATAATCGGAAGCGCTCATCGCAATGGCTGGACCCTGGCAAGCCAGCCAAAGCCTGCTCCAAGCGAAAATTGACCAATAAAAAGTTACTTGTAAGCGTTTGGTGGACTAGCGCCGGTGTCGTTCATTACAGTTTTCTCAAATCTGGCCAGACGATTACGGCAGATATCTATTGTCAGCAATTGCAAACCATGATGGAAAAGCTAGTTGCTAAACAACCAAGGCTGGTCAATCGCTCTACGCCACTGCTGCTTCACGACAACGCTAGACCACACACTGCACAACAGACGGCTAGCAAATTAGAAGAACTTCAATTGGAATCTCTAAGGCATCCACCGTACTCCCCGGACCTTGCTCCAACAGATTACCATTTTTTTCGAAATTTGGATAACTTCTTGCAAGGGAAAAAGTTCAACTCAGATGGGGCAGTCCAAGTCGCCTTCAAAGATTTTATTGATTCCCGTTCGAATGGTTTTTTTAGTAAAGGGATCAATGAACTACCTATGAGATGGCAAAAGTGCATAGATTACAATGGCTCATACTTTGATTAAATAAATATGCTATATAAAAAAATTTCGACTTTTTGTTCCTCCCATACAAAACGCCAATTTCATAGGTAAGGACCTAATATTATTTTCACCGGTTACCTGATGACGATAAGACGTATCTTGCTGATAACACAGTTGTCACTATCACAATTAACTGTACGTGCGACTACGCAAGTCGACATGAAGCGAGACACTGCGCGCCCGCCGAAATTCACAGATCAGTTGACATTTGTTTGAAAGGTCGCGCGAGAAATTTTTCGCCTATTAATTTGGAATGCAACGGACTGTAACAGGTAAAAATGTATAAAAAAACTAACATTTTTTAAGGGTTCTTTTGTTGTGCTATTTTCAGGGACACCTGAACAAAAGTACCTATTGTACAGATTTAATTATAAACAAGATATTTTTTTAGAAAACAGTGCTCACCTCACCAACGTCACCTTGCAATAACGCGATAAATGAAACAATAACAACTGTGCAACGATAAACATTTAAGTTTTATCATCCATCAGGTGTTGCATGGGTCTGTTTTTAGATAAGTTAATTACGTGTGCCCTCTGATGGCAAAATAACGTAACCCTGGTTACGTTGTTTTGAGCCGCATACGCTTGCTTGCTTTCTCGACCAATCATCTATCATATAAAATATTGTTTTTTTTCTTAAAACAAAGAATATCAACATAACGTAACCCCAATATTAGACACTGAATATCTGATTGTGCCACAAGAAAGTAACGCAACCCATGGGTTGCGGCGTTCTGTCTCGCTTACTCTAGGAAACGGTACTTCACCCTATATACTACCGAATCACGCTGCGAATTGCTATGGATTTAACAACGCAAGCTTATAGTATTTATATTTTTTGTCATTAAAATGTCTTTTTTTGTATTGATAAGAATATGCAAAATAACCTAGGGCGTAGCCACCCCCTTTAAAGGTTGTGACAAAAAAAGCATAAATGTCTATATACAAACGATTTTTTATTATTTTTGACTTTTCAAGTTTCTAAATTACTAAATTTCTGAACATTTTGAGAAAATACTACGCAGTGTAATCCGATGAATTAATTTATAATTTTTCAGAAAAATGCTATGAAAAATCATCGAATAAATAGGAAGTTACGATTTACGCTTTAAAAACTTTAATCACGTTTTTCTCAACTTAGCAATTTTGTGGTTACGTTATTTTGTCATGAGAGGGCAGATGTCTCGCATAGGTAACGCCCTGTGTAATGTAGAATTAAGTATCTGAACATAAGTGTTTTGTTTGAAAAGATCTCGACGAGTGGACTGGGACAACACTCTAACATTTATTTTGTTCGAATTTAAACGCGGACGAAGTCGCGGGTGGCCGCTAGTGTACAATAATTGCTTAATGATTTAATTTGTTTTTCTTTAAGTACCTGCCTGAAGGTAGGTACTTAAAAATCCTAACCTACCTTAAACCTAGTTGTAAAAAAGGATAATTAAAATTATAATTTCATATTAAGAACAGTTTAAATCTACCCAGAACTTTTAAGTATTTTTATTGTAAAAAAAACTATCTCGCTATATATAAACTCATCTCGTTTTATAAAGTCTCCTGTCTACAATAGGTACCATGCAGCCAGATACTAGTACAAAACTAAATTCTTTTACCACTAAAGCTGTTATCTAAGATTAACTTCTAAAATGTAACTTTTTGGTTTTTGACTTTTAGAGGTATTTGAATGATTAAAAATGCAAATGAATACAGTTACCTACCTCTTTATTTGTTCTTCGCCCACTACTCGTAAAGGTAGGTTAAACACTTAAACCCGTAACCAGCCAGACTGCCAACATTGGCCTAAAAACCTATCACACAATAAGTGGTCTTAAAAAAGGAGTTAGTTGACGACGTTGATTGGTCCTTTGTTGGAGTTTTATTTATTTGCACATTTTAGTTGGCCAATAGCATAAGAATTCGGGCCAAATGTTCACACTTTTGAAGCCGGCTTTAACTGGGGACGAGAACACGAGATGAATTTGACATATAAGCACACTAAAGATTCACTCACAACCCGTGGACGGGGATTCCCCTGCTTTAAAGATAATGTAAAATCACAGAACACAATCCCGATCATAGATATGTTATTATCATAGAACAGGATTATGGATTTGTGTACTTAATATGAATAAAGATAAAACTCCATTTACTTTGTAGTCGATAGGTGGTACTTACTAAACTAACTTCTCATATACCCTCTCTAAACCTGCATCTTTGGATATTTTTTCATGTAGTTTGTACAAATTCAAAAAAGAAATAATTAAGATTCTTTCTTGCCGTGTCGAGTAAATCACCATTAGTAACTATAAGTATTTACTTGTGTTTTATTAAGTAAGTTATGCTTGTTATCAGTTCCTTTTAACTATTTTATGAATAAATAAAATAAAATAAATAAATTATTATATACATTAGATTATAGGTATATACATTCCTGATGCGAACTGCAAAAGAGGGGAACTCACTACCTGCGTCAGTGTTTCCCTGCAATAACAACCTAGGAATTTTCAAAGCTAGAGTGAACAGGTATCTTCTAGGTGAGCTCGCTCCATCGTAGACTCAGTCTTTGCCTCGTTGGGCTTAGTCTTGGGTCGAGAGCAAACATATCCTAAATAAAAAAGAAATTTATTTTTAAGACCGTTCCAGGTATAAATAATTTGTTTGGCGCCTTTCTAACAGCCATTGTAAAGATCACCTAACTCTAATGTTTTCCTTTGTTTGACAATCGTTGATAGATTATGCTGTGTTGAAGGGTCTAGGGATATTTAAGACGCAAAAAGAATATCTGTTCGTGTAAGTATTCCTTAATCAATGGGATTCAATGACATTAAGGCAAAGGGCACAATCGCGGTTATTTCATAGTAACACTAGATTTAGTCTTTGGCCAGTGTCAGCTATAACCAGACGAATCAGACAGTTTTTTTTAACTGAGTTTAATTAAATTAAATGTAGAACCATTGGTCATTTTCTAGAAAGGTTAAGATAGGTAGTCCAATTAGATTATACTCATACATAACACAAATTAAATTACACAATAAAGGTTCCGGTTTCTATGTTTTTAGTGAAAATTTAAGTTAAACATACTTGTTATTTACATGCAATATTGTTATTAACAATGATAGGACAACGAGAAACTAAATTTCCTGGTGGTCCCACTGGTAGGACAAATTAGTAGGACAACGAGGAAACGGGTCACAAAACCTATAAATCACAAAAAATTTCAAGTTCAAATAGTAAAAATTATTAACAAGTCTAATAAAAAATACTCACTGACTCCGTGAACAGCAAACCACAACTGAGCAGAACGCACGCAACATAAACCAATTTGCACATTTTGGTCCGAGTAACAGCACCATAGGTATATATCTGATATATGGTGCTGTGTATAGCCATGTATTAGTTTATATACCATCCCGTCCCGGAAAATTATTGTAGGCGTAATTCCTTATCGGGATTTCTAATATGGAGAGGGTAAATCTGGGTTCTTTACGTACCATAAAGCTTAAACTTTACGTCAGCGAGGGAGGACCATGGTACATATATACCATTACATAGTATATACCATTGTTCAGGAGGTTTTCTTGAATCAGAAATATTTTAGATAACCAGTTAGCGCTAATGCCATTCCTGTCCAGCATGTCTGCAGTCCAACTTCGAAATTGTTTTAAATTCATAAATAAACCTTTTGTTTATACATCTACTGTATGTGTTCCCGTGAAAATAATTGTTAACTTATTTATTTCTTCGGTTTACGCGAACACTAGACATTGAAATGACACATTTTTACGGATTATTTCGCAATTTATTTCCATTTTGTTTAAACGTTTCGGACCCTTTTCAGCGTCCGTGGTCACAGGTAGACTACCTGTGAAAGAATTGGTAAAAAGTGTCTCATTTCAATATTTTTAACTTAAGCATATATTTTTGTATAAATAGTTTATGTGCAAGAATACAAAGGTCTTAGAAATAAAAGTCATGTTTATTCAGCCTGCGTACAGGCATGCAAATATTAGTAGTAGACTTTACATTTTGATTATTTTATGTTAATTAAGTATATTTATTCGTTATAAAATTAAATAGTAGAGAAAATCAACCGTATGAGGTAAGAATTGAACCTGCGTCTATCAGGTATCCGGCCTGTGTGAAGCCTCTCCGCCATCCTGACATTAGCAAAGCCGTTTGTTTGGAACAGCTGGTGAGCGTCAACAGCTGGACGGATTTTGAACAATCATAGCTAAGAACAACCGTGATTAAATTGTCTTTTGAATAAAAAAAAACTGCATTGAAACCGGTCTATTCGTTCGGGAGTTACAATGCCACACACAAACAGAAAAGTGGCCAAACTTATTATGACAGTCCTCTATTTCTTCTAGGGTTAAAATTAGGTTTTTTCATAGGAACCTGTACTTTCTAACTATACCTTTCTTACTCATGCCAAATTTAACTATAAGATCGTTCGTCATAGATGATTGATTATGTTGAGTTTGAAGCGTTTTAATATTTCTTAAAATATTTGGGAAGACTACCTACTTGTTCTTTTACTTGGTTAATTTAATAAAAACAGCCATTATAAAATAAGTACTCGTACCAACAATTTGCTTCAAATATTCATAAGTAGGTGTTTAAAGGTTTATTTATTTATAACTTTATTGCACACGAATATGTACTTAATTCAAAAAATTCTTCATTCGTTTTCTAGTGTGTGTGTGTGTGTGGTCACGTGTTGTGACTCCCACACACATGTTGTAATAGCGTAGGTACTAACTAGTGTAGAAGGTTTTATAAACTACAGCAGTTGAATAATTACCTAATATTGAATTCAAATTCAAGGGTAACCACTGGGCATAAACAAGGTAGTACGTGGTGTCCGTGAGTATTTTTTATGTAAGCGTTGTTTGGCCGGGCGAATAAAGCTTAAACCTACCCTTTTTCCATTATCTTTGACCTACACGTAACATTTTTTTAATAGCTTATGGTCTTCTCGGCCGAGTACCTACCAACCAACCTAAAATTTTTGTTAAAAAATCGGTGAACTCAAGCCAAACTCCCCGGGTCCACGCTATGCTATGGCGTCATCGTTTTTGTGTGGGGATTTTCTGTAACATGTCACGTATGTACAGTCGCCATCAAAAATATCTTACTTGACACAATATAACCTACTAGTTACTTATTATGTCATCAAAATGAGCTACTAACATGATATTGACAGAATTAAGTATTTAACGTCAACATCATCTCTACGTAATTTGTCAAATTAAAAAAGTTAAGAAGAACAAAATTAACAGTTTGCTTATGGAGAGTTGTCAAAATAGGATTTTGTCAACTGTTCAGATTATTGATGGCGACTGTACAAAGTAGAGGGGGCAGGAAACTAGCCCAGTTTGTTATCCTACTAAAATTAAAAACGTGAAAGTTTGTATGTATAAGAATAACACACAGGGTACTTACTTTTTATCCCGTTAAACTTCCCGGTTCCTGTAAGATACGTAGAAAACGAGTTCTATGTAGTTGTTTTATGTTTATAAAATTGTATTGACTGTAATTTTATTGATTGTATTTGTATTGACAATATTCTGACATCTTGTTTATCTGATAATGTATTAATAATTGTTTCTGTTTAAATGGCAAATGAATATTTGCATGCTATTATTAATGGCTGAGTAGGCCGAACTTTTGAAAATTTGTAATAACTTCAGTGTACCCTATTCAAAAGCAAATAAATTATTCTATTCTATGCGTGTGAAACCGCAGGGCACAACTAGCTCATACACATTAAGTGCAGCGCTGCTCATGAGGAAGCAAAACGAAAGTGAGTGGTATTTTACATAATATACCTACATTAAAAACAAATAATCTTGGAATGAAACCATTTATTTTACGATTTTTTTTCATGTATGTAGTAGTTACATAAATACAAAAACTATGTACATTGTCATCATCAGACATCATCAGACTTAAGTTCTACATAGCACCACCATATTCTTCCATTGCCGATAGAGTAATCACCTAAAGTATGCTCAAGTGCTTATTATAAAACAAGCACAGCATCTTCATCGCTTCGCTATTAAAGTCCTCAAACCAAGCTCAGAAGTGTCACCTAAAGTTTATAAAAATCAATGTCATTCGCATTCGCACTTCTCGCCCTGTTGAGCGCCAATGGCAAAGTGACGCACAGAGCGGACCTAGTCTTTTAACGAGGTTCAAAACTATCACCTAAAGTCTTGATACACCAAAACCACATCTTGATCTGTTCCATTCGTCATTCTAGCCCTGTTTAGTGTCATGGTGACCAACCATCTAAATTACCCACTTATCATCTGAACTCTGTTACACACCAGCACAGAAGGTATCATCTGAACTCTGTTACACACCAGCACAGAAGGTATCATCTGAACTATGTTACACACCAGCACAGAAGGTAACATCTAAACTCTGTTACACACCAGCACAGAAGGTAGCATCTGAACTCTGTTACACACCAGCACAGAAGGTATCATCTGAACTATGTTACACACTAACACAGAAGGTATCATCTAAACTCTGTTACACACCAGCACAGAAGGTAGCATCTGAACTCTGTTACACACCAGCATAGAAGGTATCATCTAAACTCTGTTACACACCAGCACAGAAGGTAGCATCTGAACTCTGTTACACACCAGCATAGAAGGTATCATCTAAACTCTGTTACACACCAGCACAGAAGGTAGCATCTGAACTCTGTTACACACCAGCACAGAAGGTACATACCACGGTGAGTTTTGGTCACTAAAAAAGTCCATCAATCAGGGTGTAAGTATCACCTAAGTTCTTTAAGCGTACCAGCACTTTATGTATAATTATCACATTTCACTTTTTAAGACTTGCAACCAAGCTTACAAGTAGTTTTTTTTTTATAAGTACTCGAACTCGGCCCAATAACTCGGTTCCAGTGACGAGTACTCGGTTAAATGTAAATTTAATAAACAGCATGTCTGGTCAATAAATGACCACAAACTTGAGTCAATGAACAAGCCCCTAATCTGACGTTTGTCAATTCCTATTGGTTAATTATAGGGCAGCCAGGCCGCTGCGGATCGACAAACTGTATGTAGTTCAAGGGATATACTTATCAGAAAATCAAATTCAGATTATGTTGATTAGTAAAGTCATGATTTATTCATTCAAAATTACAGTGAGTCATGTTTGATCTTGTTTAGGACCTCAAATTAAACTGAGTAACTCGGCCGAGTACTCGGTACTCGGCAAGCTTTAAATTGAGTAATACTCGGCACTCGGTAAAACCACTACTCAGCCAATCTCTACTTACAAGTATCAATTTGTAGATAAGTCTTTAAAGACCAGCACAGTTGGTTAGGTAGGTACGTTGATCGGTTCTGGCCACTAAAAGTTCTTAGTTATCCATCGACCGAATCCGGCCCGCGTAACAATGGAATCGTGACTGCGATCCACGTTTTTGGGTATTGAACTACCATCTTGCATCGGTTTTCGCACCTAAATACTATCACGTAAAGTCTTGAAACACCAGCACCACATGTTGATCAGTGCCATTCGCCTGTGTCTGCGATCCTCGGATTTGGGTATTCAACCACCATCTTCTTGCATCGGTGTTCGCACCTAAACAGTATCACCTAAAGTCTTTAAACACCAGCACCACGTCTTGATCAGTGCCATTGGCCATTCTAGCCCTGTTCAGTGTCGCGGGCGACGTCGCGCAGAGTCGCGGCGACAGCGCCGGGTCGCGGTACAGCAGCTTGCTGCACGCGCGCCCCACCAGGAGGACGTAGTGGCCGCGGTAGCCGCCGCCGAAGCAACGCCTGGAAGTAACATGCATGGTAGGTAACTAGTTCTTATGCCTTGTTATTATGAGTATGAGGTAGGTTGACTGCCTCGTTGGTGTAGTGGCAAAGTTTCTGACTTACATCCGAAAGGTCCTGGGTTCGAATCCCAGGTCGAGCCCAAATTTGTTTCTCAGATTTTCTGTCATGAATTTTTCAAAAACAGCTCGGAGTCCGAAGACCTTGACCGAGTATCCCAACAAGTGGGTCTTAAAATGAACATGGAAAACACAAAAATTCTGTCGAACTCCCGTGTTGTACCCACTCCGGTATCTGTTGGGGACTGACGAGTACGTATACCTGGGACAAGTAATCCAATCAGGTAACTAAGGTCGAACTTTGAGAAAGAGGTCAATCGACGAATCCAACTCGGCTGGGCAGTGTTCGGGAAATTGCGCAAGAGTGACTTCTCGTCTCAATTACCTCAGTGTCTGAAGACGAAAGTCTTCAACCAGTGTGTGTTACCAGTGATGACATACGGATCCGAAACATGGCCTCTAACTATGGGCCTTATAAAGAAGCTCAAGATAACACAACGAGCGATGGCGAGTGCTATGCTCGGTATTTCTCTACGAGATCGAATCAGAAATGAGGAGATATGTAGAAGAACTAAGGTAACGGACATAGCCTTGAGAATCAGTAAGCTCAAGTGGCAATGGGCAGGGCACATAGCGCGAAGAGCTGATGGCCGTTAGGGAAGAAAAGTTCTTGATTGAGGACCCTTCGACCAAAAGCGCAGCGTAATCGTCCGCCGACAAGATGGACAGACGACCTTGTAAAGATCGCGGGATCACACTGGATGCAGATCGCTTGTGATCGGTCGATGTGATGACGTTGATGAGCTCGGAGTCGGGAAGTTGGCGGTGTTACGCCCCCGTGCCTCGGTGCGCACGTTAAGCCGTTGGTCCCGCGCCTGATCTCTCCGGTCATGTAGAATTGCCGTCTAACGTTGAGAGTGATGGAACAGTAAGTGTGAGATTGGCCACCGTGGTCGCAATCGGCCAGGACGACTATTAACTTATCTTATCATCTATTAATAGTTCAACAATTAAAATGATTTTATTGATTTTTATTTTATTACACCAAAGTGATCGTCATTACCTGAACTCAGCCTTCAACTTGTTATGCTTGCACAGATCGCACACGAGCAGACCAGCGTCCACTAGGAGTATGACGGGGCCGGATTGCTCCAGGTGCACCACCAGCTCGTCGGTGGAGAGCGAACGTCGGCACACCTCGATACCGGCGCACGACGCCGCGTCGAAGCGACGGAGCACCCGCGAACGGTCCTGGGAAGGTAAATTATAATTAGCCTTTACTCGGACTGTTACAATAAAGTGCGTATATGTCGCAGTCATCTAGTTGAGTCCGCGATTTAATTGAATGACTAGGCCGTTCATTGAATGACGACATTCAATTGTTGCTGTGCTTTCTGTGCGAGCTGCTGGACGCCATATTTGTTTTGGTGACTACTAGCGCCGCAGTGGGGAAAAAATGTACTAAATTTGAATCACTAGACTGATTTTACGTCCGCCTTGTTCAAAGTTTCAATCCGCTAAGTAGTTGGACGTTGAGTGACGCTTGTTCAATCAACTTTCGGCCTAGTCATTCAATTGAACGCAATTCTATGAACGCGCTTGTCATTCAATCAAATAGCATATTCAACCAGATGACTGCGACATATAACATTGTGATTGTGAATGGCACACACTGGCCATATGTGGTGTTCTACATTTGAGTTGCAATCGTCTGCGCATGACAGACAGTATTTAAAAGTATACGTCATATCTTGTCATGAGACAAGATTTACTCCGGTTGATGGTTTGATAGATTCAAGACGTTTGTACCATTTTATATTTAATAGTTTTATTTTCAAATGTGTGTTCACCGTAATCTAAGTGATACTGCCATAGCCCCTCTGCTTTTTATTAGAGATGAGCCGAGAAGTGGTTTTACCGAGTACCGAGTATTTCTCGCTTTAAAGCTTGCCAAGTACTAGAGATGGGCCGAGTACTCGGTTAGTACTCGGTACTCGGCGTACTCGGTGTTTTTTTTAATACTTGTACTCGGCCGAATAACTCGGTTCAAGTGACGAGTACTCAGTTATGTAAATTTAATAAACAGCATGTCTGGAATAAGTTTGCGAGTGGCCAACTGGAGGAATTTAAGTATGTACCTAAATGAACACATACTTAAGCCAATGAAAAAACAATTTGGTTTTACAAAGGGTCGCAGTACTGCTGATGCTGGAGTCGCTCTGTTGAAACATATATTTGATGCCTATGATAGTAAGCATGATGCTGTGGGAATTTTTTGTGACCTCTCTAAAGCGTTTGATTGTGTTGACCATGAGACCCTGTTGAGAAAACTACGCCATTATGGTGTATCAACTGATGCATGTAACTTATTTAATTCATATCTCACTGAGAGAACACAAAAGGTTTCTATCAATGGAGCAGAGTCTCCTGGAGCACCTCTCACTATGGGTGTGCCCCAGGGTTCGATATTGGGACCCTTACTGTTTCTGATATATATTAATGACCTTCCATACTTTGTCGACGGTGCTTGTGAGATAGTGTTATTTGCTGATGATACTTCACTACTTTTTAAAACTCCAAGGGGTAAAGAATCGTTTGACGATGTAAATGGTACTCTCTCGCGAGTACTTCATTGGTTCACCGTTAACAATTTATTGCTTAACGCGACCAAAACTAAATGCATTAAGTTTACAATGCCCAATGTCCGACAAGTTCCAACAAAGGTTGTTGTTAAGGATGAACAACTAGTTACTTCAAATACTGCAACTTTTTTGGGAATTACTTTAGATGATAAGCTCCAGTGGGGTCCTCATATCATGACCTTATCAAAGAGACTAAGCTCCGCTGCATACGCTGTAAGAAAGATAAGGTTTCTGACTGATGTTGAAACGGCAAGACTAGTTTATTTTAGTTATTTTCACAGTATCATGTCATACGGCATCTTACTATGGGGCTCAGCTGCAGATATAGAGACAATTTTCGTATTGCAGAAACGAGCCGTGCGGGCTATTTATAAACTTAAATCAAATGAAACACTTAGAGAATTGTTTAAAGAAGTTAAAATACTTACAGTTTACTCGCAATATATTTACGAAAACCTAATTTACGTTCGAAAAAACTTACACTTATTTCCTAAAAATAGCGATTTGCATAACTTCAACACAAGACAAAAAAATAGGCTTGCCGTTCCACATTTTAGGCTTCATAAGGTTGGTCACTCATTTATGGGTAGATGTGTATCATTTTTTAACAAATTACCTGAAAATTTAATTTCATTGCCTTTAGATAAATTTAAAACAGTTGTTAAAGATGTATTAATGTCGAAAGGATATTATAAAATTGATGATTATATAAATGACAAAGATATATGGAAATGTTTAAATGCAAATAATTACAATTATTGTAAATCAATTTTGAAAAGAGGCAATGACAATAGTGACTGAGTTTCTTGCGCCGCTTCTTCTCAGCACTGGCCCAAATTGTCCCGAAGCGGTGGTAGGGTTAATTTATATGTTGGGACGTGTAAAAGAGCTAGTTCTTAGCCTAGTTACAGAAATAAATGAATTTTATTCTGAATTTTTTATTGAACAAGCCCCTAATTTGGCGTTTGTCAATTCCTATTGGTTAATTATAGGATAGCCAGGCCGCTGCGGATCGACAAACTGTAATTATAACTATAATCATAAAATCAAATACATATTATGTTGATTAGTGAATTCATGATTTTTTACTTCCAAATTACAGTAAGTAGGTATAGCTGGCAGCGCGTTGCTTTCATGTTTGATCTTGATTTAGGACCTCAAATTAAACAGAGAAACTCGGCCGAGTACTCGGTACTCGGCAAGCTTTAAACCGAGTAATACTCAGTACTCGGTAAAACCACTACTCGGCCCATCTCTAATAATTAGCCTTTATTTGGACAGCAAATTAATATCATGTTCTTTCTTTATCATAGACCAGTGAACCCGGCAGACGTGGTTCTGCCGGATGCTTTTTTAAATTTGTTTTCTTCTAAACCTTCCCTCGACTTCCACAGATAATTCAAGACTTAAATTATTAAAATCAGTTCAGCTGTTCTCGAGTTTTAGCGAGACTAACGAACCGCAATTCATTTTTTATATAAGAGACTAGCGGACCCGGCAGACGTTGTCCTGCCCGTTGCTTTTTTTTAAATTTCTGATCTTTTAAACCTTCCCTGGACTTCCACGAATATTTAGAGACTAAAATTTGTCATATCGGTTCAGCCGTTCTTTAGTTTTAGCGAGACTAACGAACAGCAATTCATTTTTATATATAAAGATTATATCCTTGGTCCAACAGTCTAACATTATACTATTATATAAAAAGGGCAATCCACTGGACATTGCCAACTATAGACCTATCAGCTTATTATCAACAATTTATAAACTCTTCTCATCAATTATTCTAAGCAGAATAGCACTAGAAATTGACAAAAACAACCAATAGAACAGGCAGGTTTCAGGCCACAGTATTCCACAATTGATCATATACATACAATGGAACAGATAATTGAAAAGTACAACGAATTTAATAGACCTCTTTATATAGCCTTTGTGGACTACTCCAAGGCTTTTGATAGCATAACCCACCCTTCCATACTGCAGGCTCTGGCCAACAATAACATAAACAGCACATATACTATAAATATTATTAAAAACATATATTCTAACAGCACAAGCAGGGTTAAACTGGAGAGACAAGGCGAGGAATTCATTATTGGCAGAGGAGTAAGACAAGGAGACCCACTATCTCCAAAACTTTTCATAGCAGTTCTGGAAGACATCTTTAATACTTTAAATAACATAGAGGAATATGGATATCAAACAAAAAATTAACACATCTAAGGTTTGCAGACGACATAGCTCTTTTTAGTGAATCGGCCAGGGATTAAGAAAATATTCTACAAGAACTAGACTTTAAAAGCAGGAAAATCGGACTTCATATGAATGCGTCTAAAACAAAGATCATGTCAAACCATACCGTAAAAGTGATAAAGATTGATGAAATGCCAATAGAATATGTGAATGAATATGTATACCTAGGAAAATTGATATCCTTTAAAGCAAATAGTAATGAAAATGAAGTTGACAGGAGAATTAGCATAACATGGAAAAAATACTGGGCACAGAAAGAAATCCTTAAAGGAAAATACAACTTGAACTTAAAAAAGGTAATAATGAATTCCTGCATCCTCCTATGCTTAACATATGCAAGCCAAACATGGACCTATACTGAAAAAATAAAGAACAAAATCTTATCGTGCCAGCATGCAATGGAAAGAAGTATACTAAGTCTTAGAAAAATACATAAAACAAGAAACACGGATATTCGCAAAAGAACAAAAATAACCGAAGCTCTCCAGTATTCTTTAAAGCAGAAATGGAGATGGGCAGGCCATTTAGCGAGATACAAAGACAAAAGGTGGACTCTACAAACCACAAAATGGCCTGGCCCGTTGGGGAAAAGAAGTGTTGGAAGGCAAAGGAAGAGATGGGGTGATGACATTGTAAGGGCAATGGGACAGAACTGGATGAACATAGCCACCAATAAAGAAGAATGGAAAAGATTGGAGGAGGCTTTTACCCTTGGGGACCATTCATAATGGGAAAAAAGCTATAATAATCCTTGGTCCACTTCAGAGTGTCCTATTGCCATGCGGTTAAGGACTCCTCCAATCTTCCCCACTCTGGCCTTGCTAT
This sequence comes from Pyrausta despicata, assembly GCA_963921415.1. Lineage (NCBI taxonomy): Eukaryota > Metazoa > Arthropoda > Insecta > Lepidoptera > Crambidae > Pyrausta > Pyrausta despicata. Next base: position 14,347,046 of record OY992865.1, on the reverse strand, counting down.
GGCCACTCTACACATGTTTGGTCAGCTCAGGGAAACAGACAACAACCCTCCAATAGTTGAGTTACTGTTGGTTAAATATTATCTAGCGTGGCATATTTTAGAGTATGTAGGGGTCAAAACTTCTAGCACTACTACTCATTGTTATATACTTAGCACCCAACAGTCAACGGTTTGCCTCCATAGATTTTATATGGGAATACAAAAACGTGATGTCACAGTTGTGTATCAGAAATTGGAGTCAATGATCAAATATTTATTGAATTGGTTTCAACAGCTTTTTGGAAATACACTGTTTGTATTAACTTCATAGGGGCTATGTTTTTTAAACGCCATGGTCTTGAAATTATTTAATATAGGTTTCATCATGCCTATTTATTGTTACAACAGTTGTAGCTGCCAAATTCCAGTCAAAGAACTAACTTGGTGTATGTTTTATTTCTTTATGTTCTTTATTTTTTTATTATTTTAATTTATTAGTTTATAGTTGCAAGTTACAACTTACCAAATCTAATATTTTATCATAGTATCCATGCCTCTTGTAGTCTTCATTTACACCCAGCAATGTGGTGCACATTTGATGTCTGATGTTAAACCTGCACACAGATGAGAAAATAGATTTGTTAACTCTTTAGTTTATCAGCAAATACTGAGTACCTAGGTTAGGGATTTTTTTTTGCGCAGCCCCCTCTTCCCTAGGGCGCAGCCCCCCTTCACTTATTTAACAAACCTGTATGGAAACTGTAACTGCAGTTCAATATTGGAAGTAATCAGTATTAGTAGATAATATAAATAATAATAATAATAAATAAATAAATATACAACAACATCACATACATTGATCTGACTCCATGGTAAGTAGCTTAAGCACTTGTGTTACAGATTTCAGAATCAACAGTGGTATTACAAATAAACTTACATGTTCATGCACACAAATGTTTGTACATAGCGGGGATCGAACCCGCGACCTCTTGGTTAATAATAAACTTCTTGACCATTACACCAAAGTGATCAAATATAAGCAAACACGTAGGTTGTTAACAATAATTACAAACCTTTTAAGCAAATAACACAGATCAATAGTCCAAGTGGACTGGTTGAAGCCCTCCTCTTCGCATATCTCGGTGAATCGACCCAAGAACTCCTCCCTCTGTTCCTCAGGCAATAGCATCAGGACGCACGTCACACCACAGTCCCAGTTGTAACGCTGGCGGTAGTGGACTAGCTGGTGTTCGATGTACAAGGGTGTGGCTGTGAGCACAGAGTGATTCACCGGTAAACATTAAATTACCACATTTATCACTTGATTTAATAACAAAATAACTAAATATAATTTGGCAACAAGACAACTTATAAAAAATAAAATAAAAAATTCAATAAAATTCATTTATTTCTGTAAGTAGGCTAAGAACTAGCACTTTTACACGTCCCAACCCAACATATAAATTAACCCTACCCTACCACCGCTTCGGGACAATTTGGGCCAGTGCTGAGAAGAAGCGGCGCAAGAAACTCAGTTACCTTACACTTACCTTCCTTAATGGTAGCCATTATCTTTAAAACTACCACATTTGTTGATAATCTTTACTTGTCGCTGTTTCCAGGTATTTTAGATAAGCAGGTAGTAGAGTGAAGTAACTTTACCGGCATGCACACTAGTTGAAAACTTGAAAGTGTATAAGATAATCAGATGCGTCCAATATCAATATTTGTTAATCGGGCACAAGATTGTCGATATTTATCATAAATTGATTTGATTTTATTTTAACTTTATTTTCTACTAGCGGCCGCCCGCGACTTCGTCCGCGATCAAGTTCGAACAAATGTTATAGTTTTGCCCCAGTCTACTCGGCGATGGCTTCAGAAAGGTACCTCAATCGTATTTTAGGCTCTAGCACTGCGACTGGACTCCTAAACATATAACAATACTTAGAGATAAAGTACCTACCTTACCCGTGCAATAGACATATTCACGGCCCAGTAGTTTCCGAGATTCAATTTTCTGCCTACCCCCTTAGTCTATTGGCGTGATTATTTCTATCCTTCTTTACCTTCCAAGTAATGTTGAGTCAAATAAAAAAAGTCCCATTAAAATCGGTTTAGTAGATTCTAAGATTCAATTTCCTGCCTGCCCCCTAAGTTCATCGGCGTGATTATTTATATCCCAGTTTACTCTCCAGGTGATACTGAGTCAAATAAAAAAAGTCCCGTCAAAATCGGTCCAGTAGATTCTGAGATTAGCCCGGACAAACAGACAGACAGACAGACAGACAGACAGACAGACAGACAGACAAAAATTTTAAAAATTGTTGTTTTGGCTTCTATTACGGTAATTAAGACCCCCTGTAACAATTTTTCATAAAAATCTTCAATGTACAGAAATCGATCTTTTACAGTCTTATTATATAACTTTATTTTCTATTGGTATCTACCTACAGGGCAGGGACCAAACCGGTGAATGAAATCACAGACGACGACATAGAGAATAATGAAATGAACAGATTAGTAAGTTTGATCAGTGTGACCATTTGTGGCAGATTTCTGCCATTTTGGCAGATTTGGATCCAAAATTTTAGATGTGGAATATTATAATAATAATAACTTTTATTTCAGGCAACAAATTAAAAAAAATATATATATTATGCTGACGATTTACAAACGAGACAGATTTCAAAGTTTTTAATAAAAAACATGCTAACTTTAAATTACATTACATTATAAATAAGTAATAAAAATTGAAATAAGGTAAATGTAAAAATATTTAGTAGAAAATTTATTTTACAATCTGGCAACCTATGCCTTTGTTAGATACCCAGCCTAGAACATACGGGAGTTCCCCGCTCGATCTGTTCATACATAGATACGAGTATTGTCATTTGATTGCGGGCTGTAAACTATAAGTTATAAGGTTTATATTCTTATAACCTTTTACTATTACTTTTATCCGACTACCTCCGAAACCGGACTCAATGTGTGAAAATCGACGGCCATAATTTATAAGCGAAGACCTTAAAATCGAGTACGGGGTACCCCAGGGCAGCGTCCTAGGCCCTACGTTGTTCTTAATTTATTTAAACGACCTAATTCATCTTGAGCTGGAGGGTGGTCACATATTCTCGTACGCGGACGACACGGCCATAGTGTTCAACGGTGCCTCATGGGACTCCGTCTTGAAAACAGCAGAAAATGTTCTTTATAAGGTAGCTAGCTGGCTTAAATCCGCTCTACTAACCCTAAACATCAATAAAACTAACTACATCTGCTTTGCAATAAACAAAAGATCTCAACCTAGGGCAGACTATGGTCTCAGGATCCACAATTGTGGGAATACTGACATCATAAGTTGCAATTGCGCAAAGATCAAACGTGTTGAATCTACAAGATACCTCGGAATAGTTCTTGACCAGCGCCTGTCATGGCATCCGCATATAGACCATGTAACAAGCAGAGTAAGGAAACTGGTTTGGATTTTCAAATAACTAAGGCATATTACTTCTCGATTTCTCCTGCGAAACATTTACATAGCATTAGCACAAACAAAAATAACTTATTGTATATCCATATGGGGGGGAGCCACAAAAACAAAAATTATAGATGTGGAAAGGGCTCAAAGGTGCCTTCTTAAAACAATGTATTTTAAACCGTTTAGATTTCCCACTGGTGAGTTATACAAATTCGGTGATATCCTGTCGGTACGAAAACTTTATATTCTAGCGTCAGTCCTTAAACTACATAAATCTCTTCCATTTGAGCCTGTCTTACTAGCTGGTAGAAGATAGAACAGAATGGCCCCTGTACCCATCTGTAATACTGTTTTCGCACAGCGGCAATATCATTCACAATCTGCTCTGCTTTATAATAAGCTGCATACAAAATTTCATATCTATAAGTTACTTTACCGTGAATGCAAAAAACCTTGACAAAAGAGCTCTCTGTCCTCGAATACAAAGAGATAGAAGATTTGCTATGCCGACCTGTACTGTAGGCTGCGTTTCACACAGATACTCACTCTCTCCCACACACACACACACACACACACGCACACACACACACGCGCACACACACACACACACACAAACACGCGCGCGCACGCACGCACGCACACTCAGTGACATTTGATTCTTGGCTGACACTAGATCATAAGTATTGTAAGTTATTATAAGCTCGAACTATGATTTGTACTACTTAATGTAAGAAAGAAGTTACCTTTATTAATCTACCATGTTCCTAATAACTTATACTATATTAACTATATAACTAAACTATAACTACTTATTATGTAAAAGAAGAGCGGGGTCTCCTGCCACAGGTGCTTCATGTACTTACTAGGTAGGCCCCAGTCCCAGATTATTGTACCTAATCTCTGTTAAAGAAATAAAACTATTATTACTATTACCTTTCTTGATTGAGTTTTCAATCTTTATTTTTACTTCATTTATGTGAAGAAATACCTTATGAAAAGAAAATACCAGCGGTCCTATCGAAATTTCATTCTTTTTCGGCGCTTAGCGTGTATGTGAAGTGCAGTTCTAAATTTGAAAAGAAAATACGAGCGGTCCTATCGAAATGTTAAAAAATATATCGTTACAATCCATGTACAAAGAAAATGAAGACGAAAATTTTGAATCCAATATTGATTAGGGGGTATTGTTTTTGTACGATTAACTTAATTATAATGTTGATTAAAAAAAAATATGAAAATACGTTTTTATACTCGCATGTTGGCATTTTTTTGGCATTTGTCGAGTGTAGTACGTCGAGTGTGTGTGGCAGATTTTGGCAGATTTTTGGGTCTGTATGTGGCAGATTCGCCATTATTGAGATGGTCACACTGTACATAATATGTCAATGTCAAGTCTAAGGGAAGGGATATTATGTTAGTCTTATTTGGTCTTAAGACGTAATATGAAAAAGCCATAGAGATGGTTTAGGTTTGTTTGATTGACATATTTAAGTAGGCGCTAGCGTGCTAGCCACAGATTAAATCAGACTTGTAACTGTTGCCAATAATTTTTTAAAGTTTTTTTGTATTGTAAAACCTTTCACCGAAGTGTAGTTTTTTTAATAATAATGGTAATGGTAAAAAATGTGTACACTTTTGTTTACGTAATTTAAATTAAGGTTAAACTGTACATTAAGGGTAGGGGGGAGGGGGAAGGGGGAGGGGGAGGAGGGGAAGTGGGGTACCCCCTGATACCCTCCCCTCTTGAAGCAAGCTCTTGGTTTCTGAAATATTTATGATTGAAGTTTGAGGTTATGACTGTGCTAAAAGGGTAAAACTGTACATTAAAGGACGCGAGGAAGGGGAGGGAGAGGGGAAGGGGAGGGGTGGGGGGAAGTGGGATACCCCCCCTCTTGAAGCAAGCTCTTGGTTCTGAAATATTTATGATTGAAGTTTGAGGTTATGACTGTAATAAAAGTGTTAAAATTTAGTTTTAGATCATCTAATTAAGGGGTGGGGGGAGAGGGGATAGAGAGGGGGAAGTTGGGGGAGGGAGGGTAAAAGTGGGTAGTGGAGAGTGAAGACTTACCTATTCCCTACAAAATTGCTTATCCCCTTTCAGGAGTATAATAAAGAGATTACTGTTGTCTGTTAAAAAAAAAATAACCACGAAATTCAAGGCTCACGCTCCGCTGCGCTTCGCGCTTGCCTTAAATTTCTAACTTATCACAAGACCTACAGGACTTTGGCAAACTGAAGGCTTCCGACAAAATGACGTCGTTGAGTTTCGTTCTTGCACAGTAGAAACACGATATTTCATTTAAAATTAAATTTAATTATTAATCTTTTCAATAAATTACACGTAAATACATAAAATTTTACATGTAAAATGTATTTGCAACATAAATATCCCAAAAAGACCCTAAAATTGTGTCCAAATTGACTGTATAGAATCAACTTTCACGTAACGAAACGCAACTGTCAGATCGTATAGCTTTTTTAAGGTTGGTAGTCAGTCATAGTGACGTAAGATAGTCGAATTTTGATCTAATTTTGCGATTTTTAATAATTTATTTCTCGAAAACTACAAGGTTGCTTCAAAAAACGACTTCACCAAAAGACTTCTTGCATCGTGTAGTTTCTGACAAAAAATTACGAAACGCCAGACCAGCGGCCTTTAAAGTACAGTTTAGCCTAAATTAACTTCACGAAGTGCTTTTTTACGAAAACGGTATAAATCATAACTCTTCCTTTAAATTAAAACTACTGTTGAAATAGTTTAGTAGGTATTTAATAAATATATTGACAATAAAATAAATGAGAAACGAAAAATTAACAGACTGTATACGGTAGTTGACACCACCAATCGTTGACGTACTTTTTATCAACTGTCAAAACGCTTTTCTTCATAGAGCTTGTATGGGAATAACACACTTTGACGTCATCGCGTGCAATGCCGACTGAGTGACTAATTATCATTTGAATTCCAATTAAAAATCAAATAATACGAACTGCAGACAAATATTAGTGTAAAGGCATCTGAAATTATGAATTATTTTTGAGAAAATCAGTTTTTGAATATTTCTTTCATAGTGGAAACAAGCCTATTACATACCTAATTCGTGAAAAGGAGTTCATCGTAGTAAAAACAGCTGATTGTCATGCCTCTTCTGTCACTGTCAAATACATGTCGAAAATTGGGTAGATTTTGCATAAATTATCTTTCTCACTGGATTCCTTTTAGAAAAATCGACCTCATAATTAAAAAATGTCTCTGAGAAGAGCGCTATATGAACTAGCTACCACCAGAGGATGTCCCCGCAGCGTCTACAGGACCCGAGATCTCAGTACGCAGACTTCTCAGAAGGAAAATGAGAGTCAATCAGCAAAACAAACGCATTTCGGCTTCCAAACGGTAGACGAGGAAGAAAAATGGAAAAAGGGTACGTAAATATGAAATTAATTAACGATTTAAACTTATTACTGACGAAGTAAAGCTTAAAACCTATTCTATGAGATAGGTGTCAAAGTTTTGTAACATAACCTCAAAATTTGGTTAAAATTTCCTTCGAAAATTTTACAATCATATGATAAAACATTTTTAGTCTGCAAAAACTATCAATCATTAATGTAAGTAGTTGTAAAATTCTTAATTAACGTAATCTCTGTCACATTCACACTGTGTTTTCAGTTCACGAAGTATTCGAGACCGTAGCAGAGAAGTATGACCTGATGAACGATGCCATGTCCTTCGGCATCCACCGGGTGTGGAAGGACATCTTCATGAACCGCCTCGCCCCGGTGCACGGGACCAAACTGCTGGACATGGCTGGAGGCACTGGTGAGTTCTTACCTTTTTTTTTGGTATGTATTTACTACAATCTGTCGCCTTCTTTAGGACATTCAGCAGTATATTGGGCGTTGCTTAAGTTAGCGGCGCTCTAGGTATGTGACCTGTGTCCTGTGTCACTTCCTCCTTATAATTTTTTTTTGTCTTATTATTCACTACAATCTGTCACATACTGGGGGACATTAAGTAGTTGGTAGGTCGGGACTTGTCATGACATGCTCGGAATGCGACTAGGGTTACATCCTACTTTACTTTATTGTTTAAGTATGTCTTGGGGCATTTTCCATTTAAGTCGACGAGTTGCACGAGCTTCCTCCATCAAGACTTTCGCTAAGCAATTTGGGTGGTTTATGATCCTTTCTTTGTAGGTTTTCGTATGACGCAGAATTTCTTGTTTGACAGTACCTATATACTTGAAGGTCGTGATGCAGCTGTTCATTTGTCACGTATCATGGAGCGTCGGTTACCATTCGTAGCATTTTATTCTGGAATCTGCACGATTTCAATGTTGGAATGAGAGGCGATCCCCCACAATTGGATACCATAGGTCCAGATTGGTTTAAGCATAACATTATACAAAAGAAGTTTGTTGCTCATTGATAGTTGCGAATGGCAATTAACCAATAGTACTTCCGTATTTGCAGTCCCAGCTGTTTGCGTTTGGTAAAGATGTGCTTTTGCCAAGTAAGTCGCTTGTCCAAGTGTAAACCTAAATATCTAACATGATCTGCTCGTGGAATTTCGACGTTATTAAGCGTTACTGGTGGGCATATACCCTTTTTTAAGGTGAAGGTGACATTTATTGACTTCGTTTCATTAGCCTTGATTCGCCACTTCTTAAGCCATCTTAAAATATCGTTTATTCCTTTTTGTAGGATTTTTGACGCCTCTGTTGGATCCTCGTGAGAAGACAAAATTGCGGTGTCGTCGGCAAAGGTTCCAGTTGTTACACAGTCTGATGTTGGAAGGTCAGACGTGTAGATCAGATAGAGTAGCGGTCCCAGGACGCTACCCTGGGGAACTCCCGCATTAATATTGCAAAGACCTGAGAAAGCCTCTCCGTGATTCACCAATAAATATCTATTCTCTAAGAAGGATTTGAGAATCTTATAAATGTTGTTGGGGAAAAACGATTTAATTTTAAATAATAATTCTTCATGCCATACTCTGTCGAAGGCCTGCGATATATCAAGAAAGACACTCGCGCAATACCTTTTAGTTTCAAAAGACTTGTAAAAAATAACATTAATTTATTTCGAGTATCTGGGTCCCATAATAACTAACCACATAAAGATTTGAATGATAAAAAATATTTTTTTCTTTAATTAAAATTACTTCGATTTCATAAAATAAATAAATGATGCAATTAGATCTTGAACAATAAAATTAAAATTAATACAATGCATGAAATTTAAATAAAAACAAAAAAAAAGACTGATTATTTACTGTGGCTGGATTATGTCAACCTATGAATACCTATAGTGAAGCAGGAAATTGAACGACACACCAAATCATATAAAGAACGAACATCTCACCTCCCTAATGCTCTGGCACAGTCACTAATGGATGAGTTCTTACCTAAGTTATTTTTTTTATATATTGAACTTCCCAGACATTTGACCACAAAACAATCTCGCCTAATGGTTAGTGGTGATGTTGTCTAATATGGATCATGTCTGTCTAGAAAAGTTATATTCTGAAGGGAACACTTCAGCTGACAGTGAATTCCAATTCTGAAGGGAACACTTCAGCTGACAGTGAATTCCAATTCTGAAGGGAACACTTCAGCTGACAGTAAATTCCAATTCTGAAGGGAACACTTCAGCTGACAGTGAATTCCAATCCTCAGTCGTATGCTTCAGGAATGTTTGAAATTGTTACTATAGATTGCAATCATTGGTATTCCTCTTAATATATAGAAGGTGGATGGATAGCTCATGATTTGCTTAAATAATTATGTTAATTGCTTGAAATATTTATTCAGGCCGAACCTAAACTATTTCATGCAGCTCATAATAATTTTGTGTCAAATGCAGACAAGCACAAAATCTAGTTCTAGTTTATTTAAGCAATCATTACGCTAAAAAGAGATATTTCAGCCTTGACCTGACAATACCCCATTTTCAACAGTTCCCCGGAGCTGTACTTGTTAATATTGTAGACTAAGAGGTATTGTGAAGTTTGTTAGGAAACAATTTACAATTGATCACCCTTTAAGTTTATTCGTGAACTTTCTTTACAGGTGACATAACATTCAGGTACATAAACTACCTGAAGAACCTAGGCCCTCCACCGGTGGGGAAGGAGAGCAGTGTGACAGTGTGTGACATCAATCAGGCCATGTTGGACGTCGGGAAACTGAGAGCACAGAGGTGGGTACACGGTCAATGTCTATGTCATCATCAGCCTATATACGTCCCACTGCTGGGCACAGGCCTCACCTCAACTATGAGGTGGTACGAGCCATACTCCACCACGCGGGCTCAGTGCGGATTGGTGGAGGGGTGTGTGTAAGGCAAGTGACCAACCTTACTGTCAGATGTTATTAAGCCGCCCGAGGGCCTCCGACCAGGCTTAACGACTAATATCTATCGATATTAACCGGGACCAACACGGAAGCATAGAGATGCTTATGCTGGTAAATAGACGTCACTTTTATGGTCGGAATGGTCACCCATCCCAAACATGACATGACTTGTGGACTAAGCTATAGATTGATTTGGGCCTATTTCGATTTTTACTAAATACTAGTTGATTATTTTGGCTTGTTGTCTGACATACAAATTATTATAAATACGAGTACACCCCTACAACAGTTTATAAAATCATGCATCATTGGATTTGTACTATTTCGTATTTTGACCTGTGAGTTATGTTTGACCCAGGAGTCAAATTGCTTATATATTTCATTTAAATAAAACTGAAAAATGGTGGCAATTTTGCAGTAATATTAGGTCCTTACATATGAAATTGGCGTTTTGTCGTACTGGCCACTTTAATCACAAATTTTTCCTATTTGGTTAGGAATTCGAAATTCAAATTTATACAGCTATTTCCACATGTAGTTGTGTTTCGTAAACCGTCATTCATTTGTTTTTTTACTTATCTTTTTTCTGTTTGCATCGCTCAATTTACAAAATGGAAAATTTGAAATATCGCGTTATTTACGAGTACGAGTTCCACCGTGGCACCAGTGCTGCGGAAACGGCTCGAAGGGTTAATGATGTGTATGGCGGTTGTGTCGCAAAAGAAAACACAGTGCGTTTTTGGTTCCAACGTTTTCGTTCTGGAAATTTCGACCTGCAAAACAAGCCCCGTGGACGGCCGGAGACCCAAGTTGATAATGAAGAATTGAAGGCTATTGTGGAAGCGGATCCATCGCAAACCACGTCCGAGTTAGCTGCAGGCTTTGGCGTTAGTGATAAAACTGTTTTAATCCACTTGAAGCAAATTGGGAAGATTAAAAAACTTGAAAGGTGGGTTCCTCACGAATTGAGTGAAGCAAACCGGCAAACGCGCGTCAACTGCTGCGTTACATTACTTGACCGGCACAATAACGAAGGGATTTTAAATCGAATCATTACCTGTGATGAAAAGTGGATTCTCTACGATAATCGGAAGCGCTCATCGCAATGGCTGGACCCTGGCAAGCCAGCCAAAGCCTGCTCCAAGCGAAAATTGACCAATAAAAAGTTACTTGTAAGCGTTTGGTGGACTAGCGCCGGCGTCGTTCATTACAGTTTTCTCAAATCTGGCCAGACGATTACGGCAGATATCTATTGTCAGCAATTGCAAACCATGATGGAAAAGCTAGTTGCTAAACAACCAAGGCTGGTCAATCGCTCTACGCCACTGCTGCTTCACGACAACGCTAGACCACACACTGCACAACAGACGGCTAGCAAATTAGAAGAACTTCAATTGGAATCTCTAAGGCATCCACTGTACTCCCCGGACCTTGCTCCAACAGATTACCATTTTTTTCGAAATTTGGATAACTTCTTGCAAGGGAAAAAGTTCAACTCAGATGGGGCAGTCCAAGTCGCCTTCAAAGATTTTATTGATTCCCGTTCGAATGGTTTTTTTAGTAAAGGGATCAATGAACTACCTATGAGATGGCAAAAGTGCATAGATTACAATGGCTCATACTTTGATTAAATAAATATGCTATATAAAAAAATTTCGACTTTTTGTTCCTCCCATACAAAACGCCAATTTCATAGGTAAATATAATCCTAGTACTGAATGTATGAGGCTGATTCGAAGCTTAAGTAACTTTTTTAGGTACAATGAATGTGAGTTCTTTTACAAGTTATGATAAAACCTTTGTAAGTTGTAACCTATTGCTGGCCACACACCGTACTTCCTATCGTCAAAATGGCATGGCGCAACCGATTGGATCAGTTAGAACTGATCGTGTGTAGGTGTGAAATTCGCATGACAGTTGCGAATGTCATGTGAATCCACGCCCACATACAATATAACTCTGGATTGGTTGCGTCTAGCCAAATTGGTAGATAGAAAGCATGCTGTGTGGCCAGCATTACTGATTCAATCGGTTGCGTCATGCTAATTGAACGGTAGGAAGTATGGTGTGTGGCCAGCTTAAGGCAGTAATGGCACCTCAAAGCAACGTAAATCCTAGTCACGATAAAAGCAAAAATCTACAAGTTGCTCTTTTCTTTAGACAGGGCTACACAAAAGAGTCTTGCGGCGTGGACGTGAGCTGGGTGTGTGGAGACGCAGAGAAACTGGCGCTGCCCGACGAGGCATATACGGCGTACACCATCGCGTTCGGCATCAGGAATTGCACGCATGTCGACAAGGTAGCACGTTGTGTCAGTGTAACACATGTTCCCACCAGGCGGGGCTACACGAGGGAGTCTTGATGACGTGAGCTGGGTGTGTGGAGGCGTAGCGAAACTGACGCTGCCCGACGACGCTACACCGTCTAGCCCTACACCATCGCTTTCGGCATCCGGAACTGCACGCGTTTCCATAAGGTAGTGCGTTGTGTCGTGGGACATATGTTCCCGCCAGGCAGGGCGACACAAAGTAGTCTCGTGGACGTGCGCTGGGCGTGTGGAGACGCGTAGACACTGGCGCTGCCCGACGACGCCTATACCGCCTACACCATCGCAGAAACACAACACTGACACCGAAAAATCACTCGACGCGTTCCGCCACTAACACCTGCGCTGGCGTCTTTTAGCGGAAACTTAAAAAATTATCAGCTTTAGTCATGGATTTCCGTAATCTAGTGCCTGATTCCACTCATGAATAAGTTTCATTTAATTAAAACCTTTAAACCTTAAATCTCCTTTTAGTAAATTCCTAGATCAAACAAAAGAAAAAGGACAGCATTAAAAGCATGTCCGTAAAGGTGTCATTCTGCGACGGACTACAGTGGGGTGAGCACGAACTTTATCGTAATTTATTAGTATAGTCCTAACGTCAGAACCTGACAGTTTCCCCATACAAATTGACAACACTAACTGTCGGTTATCGGGTCTAAACGCGAACTATTTAATGAGTATTTAGGTACTCACTGCTCGACGTTTCGGCTGGATTGCACTGCGCCGTGGTCACGAGCTGACTGGTGGCGCGCGGCGTCGTCTGCTCGGGGCGGCCGCAGTTTCCAGATCCACCCTCACACTTTCATTATTAAAAATGTTAGTACAGTCACCGCGACAAACAGCACTGACGGTATCAATTTGTGTCTTTTTAGGTAAAAATCGCGGTTTGCACTTATTTATCACTGGATTCCACGCTGATGACAATTTAAATCCGTCGTCCCGATTGAAATTTTTGTATTTCTTGATTTCAATCGCTTCACGTACTATTCTAGGATAGTAATAACGATCGGTGGAGAGGATTTTTGGGTCGTGCAGTTCCATCCAGTGATTAGCACCTTCCTCCAGTAAATGTTCAGCAACCGCGGATTTATTCACCTGCCGATTTTTTACAGCTGCGATATGTTCTTTCACTCTTTCAGCTATTGTTCGCTTAGTTTGTCCGATGTAAGAACTACCACAACTGCAATCAATCTTGTAGACACCAGGAGTTTGAAAGGGCACGACGTCCTTTGGCGACCGCAGAAATCTTGACACTTTGGATAACGGAGTATATACAGTTTTAATGGAGTAGTTTCTGAGGACTGTTCCAATTTTATCCGTTACTCCTTTAATATAAGGCAAGAACGTTGCAAGGCGACTGACATCAGGTCGTTTTTCCTTTTCCTTCCCTTTCCGCCTTCTTCTTAGTCCTGACGTAGTATATCCGTTACGATTAAGTACCTCCTGAACATGGGTTAACTCTGCCCCCAGGTGCTCAGGGTCACACAGTCTGTGCGTAGGTTTTCTATATACACTCTGTATATAGAAAACCTACGCACACTGACCGTTATCTGCACGCCTCTTCTCATCACCATCCTCGGCAGTTACAATCCGTTTCGACCTCGCTTACAAACAGAGCGCACAGACTGTGTGACCCTGAGCACCTGGGGGCAGAGTTAACCCATGTTCAGGAGGTACTTAATCGTAACGGATATACTACGTCAGGACTAAGAAGAAGGCGGAAAGGGAAGGAAAAGGAAAAACGACCTGATGTCAGTCGCCTTGCAACGTTCTTGCCTTATATTAAAGGAGTAACGGATAAAATTGGAACAGTCCTCAGAAACTACTCCATTAAAACTGTATATACTCCGTTATCCAAAGTGTCAAGATTTCTGCGGTCGCCAAAGGACGTCGTGCCCTTTCAAACTCCTGGTGTCTACAAGATTGATTGCAGTTGTGGTAGTTCTTACATCGGACAAACTAAGCGAACAATAGCTGAAAGAGTGAAAGAACATATCGCAGCTGTAAAAAATCGGCAGGTGAATAAATCCGCGGTTGCTGAACATTTACTGGAGGAAGGTGCTAATCACTGGATGGAACTGCACGACCCAAAAATCCTCTCCACCGATCGTTATTACTATCCTAGAATAGTACGTGAAGCGATTGAAATCAAGAAATACAAAAATTTCAATCGGGACGACGGATTTAAATTGTCATCAGCGTGGAATCCAGTGATAAATAAGTGCAAACCGCGATTTTTACCTAAAAAGACACAAATTGATACCGTCAGTGCTGTTTGTCGCGGTGACTGTACTAACATTTTTAATAATGAAAGTGTGAGGGTGGATCTGGAAACTGCGGCCGCCCCGAGCAGACGACGCCGCGCGCCACCAGTCAGCTCGTGACCACGGCGCAGTGCAATCCAGCCGAAACGTCGAGCAGTGAGTACCTAAATACTCATTAAATAGTTCGCGTTTAGACCCGATAACCGACAGTTAGTGTTAAAATGCAACGCGAAAGTTTAAAATCAAAAAAACAAATTGACAAGTTAACGATAAGTAAACGCTACGAATACGTGACGATAGTAGTTCCTGCTCACCTTGCAGGCCATAAAGCGGCTGCAAAACACCACTTATTTCAATGGCGTTTCCCTATGTGACCGACAAGATTTATTTCTCATCAACCTATATAAGTCCCACTGCTGGGCACAGGCCTCACGTCAACTATGAGGTGGTCTGAACCATACTCACCACGCGGGCTCAGTGCGGTGCAGTGGAGGGGTGTGTGTAAGGTAAGTGACCAACCTTACTGTCAGATGTTATTAAGCCGCCCGAGGGCCTCTGACTAGGCTTAACGACTAATATCTATCGATATTAACCGGGACCAACCGCTTAACGTACCTTCCGGAGCACGGAGATACTTGTATATGGACGTCACTTAAGTGGTCAGAATGGTCACCCATCCCAAACATGACCGCGCCTTAGGTTGCTTAATGGCCCTATAGCCATAAGAATTTATAATAATTTACCAACATTAATAACAGATCTACCTTTAAATCAATTTAAGAAAAAAATATACCAATGGCTTGTAGATAAATGTTTTAATTAATTAATGAATGTGTTAGTTTGTAATTTGTTCGACATTATTTTTAAACTACTGAATTTATTATTATTTTAATTAATTTGAGATTGAAATTTAATTGAATTTTAAATATAAATTGTAATTTACCGAAAACTTATATAATTGTAAACCACATATATTTGCATGTCTGACAAGACAAAACATGCTGAGCTTATACCTATTTGTGATGTCATTATTGTTACCATGTTTTGTGCAAATAATTAATTCATTCATTCACTCATAACTTTTGGTATCACTACTCAAGATTTTATTACAGCTCGTAAATGAAGTTACTATCGATAGATATTAGTCGTTAACCCTGGTCAGAGGCCCTCGGGCGGCTTAATAACATCTAACAGTAAGGTTGGTCACTTACCTTACAAACACCCCTCCACCAATCCGCACTGAGCCCGCGTGGTGGAGTATGGCCCGGACCACCTCATAGTTGAGGTGAGGCCTGTGCTCAGCAGTGGGACGTATAAAGGCTGATGAGAAATAAATCTTAGTACATTGCTCATGACCTTCCTTATGCCATTATATTATGATATCGCAGCAGCTAGTGTTGATTAATAGTTAGTAATGTCTAAATGTCAGGTGCTGGAGGAAGCGTACCGCGTGCTGGCGCCGGGCGGCCGTTTCCTGTGCCTCGAGTTCAGCCACATACCCAACGACGCGCTGCAGTGGTCGGTATCTAATTAAAGTTAAATTATAGTTCCTCCTGACTGCCTCGATGGTGTAGTAGCAAAGTACCCACAACCTCTAGGATGTAAGGCAGAAGCCTTACATCCTAGAGGTTCTGGGTTCGAATTCCAGGTCGAGCCAGAATTGTTTCTGATATTTTCTCTCATGAATATCTCAAAAACAGTTCGGAAGTTGGCGGTGCAATACCCCCGTGCCTCGGAAAGCACTTTAATCCGTTGGTCCTGCGCCTGATCTCTCTCCGGTCATGTCGGATTGCCGTCTCACCGAACTTTGAGAGTGATGGAACAGTGAGTGCACGCACTCGTGTATTGCGCTCACACTTGTGCACTATAATATCTCCTGCGTAGTTGGCTGATCTCTGTTGAGATTGGCCGGTGTGGTCGAAATCGGCCAGGAAGACAATTATAGTTCCTCCTAGCCGTTCTAACTGTTCCTTCACTTTCCAAGTTCGGTGAGACGGCAATCCGACATGACCGATGAGAGATCAGGCGCAGGACCAACGGCTTAACGTGCGCACCGAGGCACGGGGGTGTAACACCGCCAACTTCCCGACTCCCGAGCTTTTTCAGAAAACTTCATGAAATCATGACGGAAATTCCAAGAAACAATTTCTGGCTCGACCTAGGATTCGAGTGAGTTTGAGATATACCCGCCATTCTGTCAAAATATCGTTAGTTTCGATATAATTTCGACTGCCTCGTTGGGGTAGTGGCAAAGTTTCTGCCTTACATCCGAGAGGTTCTGGGTTCGAATTCCAGGTCGAGCCTGAATTGTTTCTGAGATTTTCTGTCATGAATATCTCAAAAACAGTTCGGAAGTTGGCGGTGCAATACCCCCGTGCCTCGGAAAGCACTTTAATCCGTTGGTCCTGCGCCTGATCTCTCTCCGGTCATGTCGGATTGCCGTCTTACCGAACTTTGAAAGTGAATAATCTTATTATCTAGCAGTGCTAGTCTAAAAATATGATTGAGACACCGTTTTTAAGATTTCGGCGAGTAATCTAGGCCAAAACTGTAATATTTGTTCGAACTTGAACGCGGACGAAGTCGCGGGCGGCCGCTAGTATTTTATAATAATATCTGATGCTTAATATCGTTTTCTTGACAGGGTATACGACCAGTACTCGTTCCAAGTGATCCCGGTGCTGGGGCAGCTGATCGCGGGCCAGTGGCGCCCCTACCAGTACCTCGTCGAGAGCATCCGACAGTTCCCCAACCAGGTGTGAACCTAGCTTACATTTTAATATTTATTCATCATATCCGCCTGTTGCAGTCCACTGCTGGACATAGGCCTTCCCAAAGGAGCGCCACAGCGCACGATCTCCCGCTCTTTGCATCCAGTCACTACCAGCCGCCTTCTTCAGGTCGTCTGTCCATCTAGCCGGGGGCGTCCCACACTACGTTTACCTAACCGTGGTCTCCATTCAAGAACCTTCCTGCTCCACCTCTCGTCGGTTCTGCGACAGACATGGCCAGCCCACTGCCACTTTATCTTGCTACATTTTTGGACAACATCAGTTACCTTAGTCTTATGTATTAATATTATTCAGCTTCACCCAATTTTCCTGTTGTTTGGTTTCTTCAAAGAATGTTTCTCAAACCCATCCCATATTCATATGCCGAGGGTCGACCTAATGCCTTGATCACACGCGCCGAATAAACGGGCGAGACAATAAAATATTTTCGGCCAAGGCAGTATTTTTTATGTAGAAAGCACTCGCCAATCTGTTCACAGGAAGCGAGCACTCGGCCGAGTGCACTGTCTAGTATTCACTCGGCACGTGTGATCAAGGCGTAAGGCATCGTCCTAATAGAACGCGAATACGCGATTATCGTAAGTTTGCGCGAATTCTCTTCTCTTCTATTAGAGATCCCTAATCTATTAGGACGATGCCAAAGAGCGGTTTCGCGCTATGTCTGATCCAAATGCGTCAAAAAATGTTCCGTAGTAGCCGTCTAACTATTTCTATGCTAATAGGGAATATGCATAAAATTTGAAATGGGCTAAAATATTTTTTTCTCGAATACTTACTATCGTAATATTATAATGAAAAGATTTTTTATTTATTTACTTATTATTTAAACCCCTAAGATATTATTCAAAAAGTGCAAAATAAGGAAGTGAAATTCAAACTTCCAAAACGCGCCACCATTGGTCGAACGACATGTGACGTCATCTGACACGACATTTTACTGTAAAAATTACGAAGTAACTGAAAAGTCCACTGTAAACACTAAGGTAAACACCCACTGGACGTGTCATGTGACGTCACGCAAAGCGCGCGCATAATGGCGGCGTTTGAACTGCTTAAATTTTTTAAAGTTTTAAATTTCATTTTTAAAAGAGTATTTTGAAGCCCATTAATATTTTTTTCTATCTATTATAAAATAGTAAAATATTAATTTAAGACAAAAAAGAAAAACATGAATATTCCCTATTACGCTCAGAGCGGTCGTATTAAAGTGCGAAACCGCTCTTAGCGTTGGCAGAGCTTGACGATTTTGGTTCCTACACTGTATCATTATTTAATTTACAGAAAAATGATGACTACTTTTTAATATTTAGTGAAAAATAATTCACGTCTGAGGCGGGGATCGAACCCGCGTCCATGGAATCTAGCCCGTTGTGCCTATGCCACTCGGCCATACAGACATTGGCAAAACCTGTTAAAAGCTACGTATCTTTTGCTTTTTCCTAACGCGTAGGCCGCGTTCACTGAATCAGAGTTTAGGATTACTATTTAAATATAAATATTTGACTGTCAGTATAGATGAAGCTCACCATTAAAATATTTTAATGATTTCTCGTGATAAGCGTTGCAAACTAAAGGTAATATTTTTGCAGTAGAAAAAAATCTGAATTTGGTTGAGCTATACGCGTGTCTATCTATAGGCGCCATCTTCTAATACATGATGGCGGCCGCAGCCACGAGAAATACTTATTTCATCGCCGCGCGTAGATTTGGTGTCGCCAATTTAATTTATCTTTTATCACCATCTGCCGTATCCTTTACCTATCTATATCGATATTTTTGAGTTGGATATAATACCTTCTACTACAAAGGAAAAAGGGGGGTGTTTATTCCATGTTGAATAATAGCCAACCAACTTGAAGCGATGCCTCTTTTAAATTATCTCATTTGCGCAGTCATTCACTTCGAATTAGCCGGCCTATATTTAAATAAGGGATAATCATTGCCTGGTTTTTTTGTAGTAGAAAGGTAAAATTATGTTACCTACTATATTTTTAGCATTAACTATGCCAATTTCTTTACAATGTGAAATTAAAACACTTAAAGAAAAACGGATGGGAGGCTGGCTGTAGCCAAAGGAGCACTTAAATTAATTCGGACCGAAGAGTGTCACGGTAGTTCAATTGGTAGAGCATCGCCCGGCGTGCGAGAGGCAAAGGTTCGAGTCCCGCCTGTGGCAGTCCGTTTTTGTTTAGTGTTTTAATTTCACATTTTTAATCCCTATGACGACATACCCACCATTTTCTTCTAGGAGAAGTTCAAAGCCATGATTGAGGACGCGGGCTTCCGGCAGGTGACGTACGAAAACCTCACCTTCGGCACCTGCGCCATACACTCCGGCTTCAAGATCTAGCCCCAAAGAGATCTAGTCAATTTAGATATAATTTTATCTTGTGTAGAAAGCAGAGTTTAAGGGTGCCTGTCCGTCAGCGCGGAGCAGAGAAACAGAAATATTAACCAATGGGATTGTCCACTAAAGAAGAACGGGGATTTCGTGTAAATCTATTGGTTAATATTGCTGTTTGTCCGCAACGCGCCGGTGAACAAGCACCCTAATTACTACACTCGCCGTCACAAATTTTGACCAGAAGTTTTTGTAATATTGCTCTCTTGGTTTGCATTAAATATAAGTTATATTCTATTATGTAGATGGGCATTGTTATTTTTTTGATGACCAGCTTACCAAAAATATGTTGTACTACAGCGGAATAATATGTGAAGTGTATTTATTTTGCCCTGCTGTATATTTTCAAGATAACACATGGATGTCTATTGATTGGATTTTGTCCGTTCTATCTTTCTTAAGGCATTTTTATTATATTAGGTCCTTACCTATGAAATTGGCGTTTTGTATGGGAGGAACAAAAAGTCGAAATTTTTTTATATAGCATATTTATTTAATCAAAGTATGAGCCATTGTAATCTATGCACTTTTGCCATCTCATAGGTAGTTCATTGATCCCTTTACTAAAAAAACCATTCGAACGGGAATCAATAAAATCTTTGAAGGCGACTTGGACTGCCCCATCTGAGTTGAACTTTTTCCCTTGCAAGAAGTTATCCAAATTTCGAAAAAAATGGTAATCTGTTGGAGCAAGGTCCGGGGAGTACGGTGGATGCCTTAGAGATTCCAATTGAAGTTCTTCTAATTTGCTAGCCGTCTGTTGTGCAGTGTGTGGTCTAGCGTTGTCGTGAAGCAGCAGTGGCGTAGAGCGATTGACCAGCCTTGGTTGTTTAGCAACTAGCTTTTCCATCATGGTTTGCAATTGCTGACAATAGATATCTGCCGTAATCGTCTGGCCAGATTTGAGAAAACTGTAATGAACGACACCGGCGCTAGTCCACCAAACGCTTACAAGTAACTTTTTATTGGTCAATTTTCGCTTGGAGCAGGCTTTGGCTGGCTTGCCAGGGTCCAGCCATTGCGATGAGCGCTTCCGATTATCGTAGAGAATCCACTTTTCATCACAGGTAATGATTCGATTTAAAATCCCTTCGTTATTGTGCCGGTCAAGTAATGTAACGCAGCAGTTGACGCGCGTTTGCCGGTTTGCTTCACTCAATTCGTGAGGAACCCACCTTTCAAGTTTTTTAATCTTCCCAATTTGCTTCAAGTGGATTAAAACAGTTTTATCACTAACGCCAAAGCCTGCAGCTAACTCGGACGTGGTTTGCGATGGATCCGCTTCCACAATAGCCTTCAATTCTTCATTATCAACTTGGGTCTCCGGCCGTCCACGGGGCTTGTTTTGCAGGTCGAAATTTCCGGAACGAAAACGTTGGAACCAAAAACGCACTGTGTTTTCTTTTGCGACATAACCGCCATACACATCATTAACCCTTCGAGCCGTTTCCGCAGCACTGGTGCCACGGTGGAACTCGTACTCGTAAATAACGCGATATTTCAAATTTTCCATTTTGTAAATTGAGCGATGCAAATAGAAAAAAGATAAGTAAAAAAACAAATGAATGACGGTTTACGAAACACAACTACATGTGGAAATAGCTGTATAAATTTGAATTTCGAATTCCTAACCAAATAGGAAAAATTTGTGATCAAAGTGGCCAGTACGACAAAACGCCAATTTCATATGTAAGGACCTAATACTAGAATGGGCAGTCTAGTTAGTGAGTTTTAAAGTTTAGTTAGTGAGTTAAAATATTTATTTATTATTAAAAAAGAAAAAGGTATTTTAAATTATTGTCATTCCCAACTCTGCTTTCTACACAAGACCTATGGTGATTTGTTACAATTTAAAAAAAAAAAACTACGTCTGCTGGGCGTAGGCCTCATAGTAAAGGTAATTTTTAAAAATAAAACAAATTACTATACTTTAGTTTTTTATTAAGTCCATTGAACTGTGTTGGTCTTTGGAATGCAGATCCAGTACATACCTAAATTACATTTTTCACACATTAAAACTATGATATCGATACCGTCCGCTGCGGGACGTCTTACAAATTTATTATTTTACAATTTGTGATTTACTTTGAGTCTAATTTATTGCATCACGCATAAGTTTTCTATCGTTTTCTCTCTTTAAAATTATCCTGATAAGTTTACAATCACACCAATGGAAAATAGTATTATATTTATGTCAAGAGTAGAAAGTGTCATTAAAATTGTTCGTGTTAGGTGCCCTACACTGTAACCGTCCGTATTTTGGAATCTAGCTGTCTCTTGCTAGCGTTGGTGGTGCGAGCAAGACGGCTAGCGTCGAGAAGGCAGACGTGTATTACAGGGTAGGGCGCCAGTCTCGCGCCTGTCATACGAATGAAGAAGCTCAAAAGCATGCTGGGCCCGCACTCATACGCCGCGCGAACACTCGCGACTAGTTTGAATTATTTCCTACTTTCCAATTATAAGAATCGCTTATAGCACAAAAAATTTTAGAACTCGGGTTCAACATACAGGGTGGTGACCACAATACGACAGTTGAATTTCTGCCTGTTACACTTTCACGTCTTAACTACTGAACATAAATCTGGATGAAATTTGGTACACATACATGGTCGTCAACATAATAAAAGGTGTTACAAAAAACCCCGTAATAACTGGTGTTGTTGTGATCGGAAAAATGCACGACATTTCCAAAGATACCTAGGTCAAAACCACAAAAAAAATCCGACCTCCCATACAAAATTGCCAATCAGCTGATCGATTTACTATGGGAGAGCCAAAATTTTTTGTGTTTTCGACCTAGGTTTCTTTGCGAAAATTGTTCAGTTTTACAGGCACAACAATACCCTTCAGTTATTACAGATTTTTTGTAACACCTTGTATATGTGTATTAAATTTCATCTAAATCTGTTCAGTAGTATAGGCGTGAGAGCGTAACAGATAGAAATTAATTGTCGTATTGTGGTCGCCACCCTGTATAGTGAAGATTCTAAACAAACTTGATATTGCAATAACTTTTGTAACTTATTATCTGTAATGCCATAAAGAGTTTTGAGATCGAACAACCACCAACTCACGGTGACGTCTCAGGGACGTGTCGCGCGGCGTACGGCTGCGGGCGACGTGGCCGCGTGTTAGGCCTACACGTCTAACGGGCGAAGCGGCCGCGGCCCCGACGTACGCGCAACGCACAACGCACACATCGAGAAGCAAATAAAGTGTGAGTAAGGGATCCAAACATTAATACGTCGACCGAGCGTGCATTCAAAAATTATAAAGTTATTTTGCAATAATTTCAAAATCATACCAAAGATCCGTGATCCTGCGGTGCATCCGGTTTCATATCCGTGTTCCCTTAGGTACATCCAAAGTCACAATCCGAAAAGTTAATATGCGACCACTATCCGACCACTGCTGCGATCCTTCGGTACGATCCAGAAATTCCAGAATCCAGTTTCCTAATTATGCGGTCTCCTAGATCCTGATCCCGACACATCCTGACTCACACCTCCCGCCAAGCACATCCATGATCCCAATCCACAGAGGATGAAACAAAAGAAAATGCTTTTATTATGCGTTCAGTACACCAGTGTCCCGGCCACGGAAACTCGCAAACACATTTCAACAAATAAGGTGCTAAAGTTACAAGATAACTTAAAAAATCACCGTCAACCAAACCAAGTTGCATAAAATGTGAAAAAAAAAATGTCAAGTAAGTATTTTACGTAAATATTATCATAGACTTGAAATGCATTCGAAAATTTCGCAAATAAAGTGGCAATAATACATGATACACAATTAATTTCGTTCCGACGCCGACTGTTTAAACTATATAGCCAATTGAAATTTTCCAATTACTCAACCAACGATGGCTAGCATACACCGAGAAAAGATTACAATAAATATCTTAAAATTAACAAATTTGTATTACAATGAGGACACAAATGTTATTTACAATGTGCGTTCTATTTTAGTATTTCTTATAAATATAGTAAATGTGCAAAATACAAGCTAAATGTATAAAATGATATTTCAATGAAAAGCCAAGTAATCTTTCTCAACTTAGTGTAAGGTAGCCAGGCCGTATCACAAGCCGAATGCAGACATCTCTGTCCTCCCAGTGGTAGAGAGCGAGATCGCTAGTGTCGAAAATGCGGACAAAATCATAAAGAGCTTCATATACAGGGTGATTTCGTACAAGACTTAAGTAAACGACGTCAATGACAAATTGAAATTGTGAAATCGTTTCATAAATTCGTCGAGTCAAGGTAATACATACATATATATATTAGTGTTATATCGTAAGAAAAAACGTCATGTACTTCAAGCTAGTAACCCAATCGCTCCGTATACGAAGGCCCCTAGACAGTGCGGCGTGGGGTCGGTGTCGGAGCGAGTTAGCGCTAATTCTTATCGCTAGGCGGCGCGGCGGCGGCGGCGGGTCCCGGGCGGCTCGCTAACTGTCGATAAACATCACCTTCAGTTGTCACACGTCAAAATGATAACTATAAATCTAATTAGATTCGGGCATCCAAGCAGTTATTTTTAACAAATTATAACACAGGCAAATTATCTAGAGGGAAGAGTAACTTTTGATTGATAGTATAGAATATTCTAATGTTCATGTTTTATATTACATCAAATGCACCCAATAACATCAGCTACTATAATTGGTTAGATGACACCACCAATCGTTGACTTACTTTTTATTATCTGTCAAAACGGTCTGCCTCCATCGATTTTGTATGGAAATACATGAAAGTGACGTCACGGTCATGTATCAGAAATCGGAGTCAATTGACCGAATATTTATTGAGTTTTGTGTGTTTAAAAAATGGTTTCTACATCTTTTAGGAAATATATTGGTTGTATTAACTTCATAGGGGCTATGTTTTTTAAACACCTTGGTCTTGAAAATATTTATGATAGGTGTCATCATGCCAATTACAAAATAATAACTATATTTGACAAAATATCAAATTTCGAAGTGATTTACACATTTCGTGTTCTATTTACACGTGATGATTATGCGATACAAAATGATATTAGAGAAAAACTTATTTTAATGTGAAATTTAGCTCACTTAAAGAAAAAATATTACTTATTATAACTTAATACTTATTTTAAAAAAAAAAAACTTGTCCAGATTGTACACTTACAGATCCAAGTTTTCTGTGTGTGGTGAAATCAAAACGCTTTAAGGAATTATTCTATAAACTATGTGGTCACAAATTTTAGTCCAAATGATTTGAAAAATTTAAGGAGTGCAAGAAGTATGTACTGCAATCCGATTTTACAAAGATAACACGAATAATATAGCTAATAATAATAATATAGACATTCGAGTAATATAGCTAGCCAGATAATGTTTATTAAGGTCAGTGTACTGTGTAAGAGTTTTATACAAAGAGTGTCGAGTAGTATTCGGTTAGGTTTAGTGTCGTGCATATTATGTCCTAGATTACCTATTATAGCTAGAAATCGGCTACCAAGTAATGACATTTATTTTTAACCCCTGACGAAAATGAGGGGTGTTATCAGTTTGTGTTTTATAATAATATTAGTGCCATTAGTACTATCCAGCACTGGTGTTATACTGAGGCACTTACTTAATAATAGAATACCTACATTACTATGCAGAAAGCAGCCATTTTTTTAATACATGCCAGTTAAAGACGTTTCGTTCAGGATGAACCTACTCTTTCTTCGTAATTAAAATACAGTCATTTTCATTTACATTTCATATTATAACTTTACAAAAAAACATACACATTTAAGGATCAGTAACTTGGTTTAGCCCGTACCAGATTCTAAAATTACCAGCTAAAAAGCTGAGAAAGCAAACAGAAAAATATAAATAATAATAATAATAATAAAAATAAAAGATTCAAACCATGTCCATAAATTGTTAGTATTAGTGTGTGTCTGCCTGTAGCATTGTAGTTCCCGAACGGATGGACCGATTCCGATTCAGTTTTTATTCGAAAGTATAATATAATCACGGTGGTTCTTAGCTATGGCTGATGAAAATCCGTCCAGCTATTTTCCTA
The DNA here is from genome assembly GCA_963921415.1 of Pyrausta despicata. NCBI lineage: Eukaryota > Metazoa > Arthropoda > Insecta > Lepidoptera > Crambidae > Pyrausta > Pyrausta despicata. The sequence goes on along the minus strand of OY992865.1, from coordinate 14,321,397 downwards.
ACTCATGTCGAGGGACTTTTAAATTTTAGTTTTTTCACAAATAGGATGGTATTAGGTATGTTGTCTACTTCGTGTTTTGTGTGACCTGCAGTTACAAAGCCGGCTCCACACGTTGGGCGAACAGTTGGCCCTAAGCTAACGTTATAGGCCATTAGAAAAAAAACACCAGCAAAGTACCAATCAATCAATGATGAAGCCAACGATTTTTTAAGGTTCACTGATTGGTTGATAGATTATTCGGCCAACCGCTCTCCCATTGTCTGGATCTGTGGTAAGAGGCCATCCATAAATTACGTCACACGTTAAGGGGAGGGAGGGGGTCAACGTAGTGTGACATTGTGTGACAAGGGGGTGGGAGGGGTCTTTAATTTCGTGACGTCACATTTCAAAACTCAGTATAATCACAGAATAAGTTTTGTGCTCAGTTGTTAACTTCCTGATTATCAATGTTTTTATATTTTAATCGTTAGGGTCGGCTGGAATAGATCTCTCCTTAGAGATAAGGCCTTGTACATTACCATTTTGTTTTTGTTGTATTTTCTGTGTGTTTGTGTACAATAAAGAATAAATAAATAAACAATACGGAACTGCTGTTTTAATAATACAATTATTTGTAGGTGTAAAAATGTAAAATATGTGACGTCTTACTAGGGATCTCACAAATGTGACCAGCTGTGACAAGGCGGAAGAGGGGGCTCTCACAAATGTGACCAGCTGTGACAAGGCGGAAGAGGGGGGGCTCTCACAAATGTGACCAGCTGTGACAAGACGGAAGAGGGGGCTCTCACAAATGTGACCAGCTGTGACAAGACGGGAAAAAATAATGAAATTTGTGTGACGTAATTTACAAATGGCCCCTAAGTCATATAACAGTAGTATACGGACCTGGTGCGGGCGCGGCGGCTAGTAGGCGTGGCTGCGGCTGCGGCTGCGGCTGCGCGAGTAGCTGCGCCGCACGGGCGAGTACGTGGGCGAGCCGCGGCGCCGCGGGGAGTACGAGCGCGACCTGGCGGAAAGCGAGCGTGAGTTAACAAGGAGAGAGTGTTGAAAAAATACCGTCTCTCATCTGTACTAATAATAGTATAAAGCTGAAGAGTTTTTTTGTGTGTTTTAACGCGCTAATCTCAGGAACTACTGGTTCAAATTGAAAAATCTTTTTGTTGAATATACTATTTATCGACAAAGGCTATGGGCTGCACATCACGCTGCAAAGCGATGCCACCACTGCGTACTTTTTCTTAACAAATCAATTGAGTTTATATTGATTAAACAATGTGATTCCACCATTTCCCGCCTCATAATCACGGAATAATAGTAGTAGCCCGGTAGTAGAACAATTTCTAAACCCGTTGATAGCTCAGCCAGAGACCCCACTACACCGAAGACATCCCGGACAACAGCCTCTATGAGATTTGGATGGCCCTGACTCAGCTTAAAGACAACAAGGCACCTGGCGAGGATGAATTACAGCAGAGCTTCTGAAAGCGGGTGGAACACCGGTACTTAAAGTCCTTCAGGAACTCTTTAATTCCGTGCTGCTAGAGGGCGTCACGCCTGAGGCGTGGAACGGGAGCGTGGTGTTGTTCTTCAAAAAAGGAGACAAAACTTTGTTGAAGAACTATAGACCCATCTCGCTCCTGAGTCATGTCTACAAGCTGTTTTCAAGGGTCATCACGAATCGTCTCGCACGTAGGTTTGATGACTTCCAGCCTCCCGAACAAGCCGGATTCCGAAAAGGCTATAGTACCATAGACCACATTCATACGCTAAGGCAAATTATACAGAAGTCCGAGGAGTATAATATGCCTCTATGCTTAGCGTTTGTGGACTATGAGAAGGCCTTCGATTCGATCGAAACTTGGGCGGTGCTTCAGTCTCTTCAGCGGTGCCACATAGACTATAGGTATATAGAGGTGTTGAAGTGTCTATACAATAACGCCACCATGTCGGTCCGAGTACAGGAGCAGAACACGAGGGCGATTCCATTGCGGAGAGGTGTGAGACGCGGAGAGGTGTGAGACAAGGAGATGTTATATCTCCGAAACTGTTCACAGCGGCATTAGAAGACGCCTTCAAACTCCTGGGGACCTAAAAAGGCCGCTTCGTGCAATTCTCCTTGGATTCATATTATGATTCAGATTTCAAATCATAAAATGGTCACTTTACGGCAATTCACAATATGATTCAGATATGATTCATATTCAGCAATTAATTCATTTGACAGTTTTGTATGAGAAACCGTAAAATAGGCCGCAAAATAGGAATTGCTTGGGACAAGAAATGTGTCAAATAGCAGATTCATAAGAAGTTACTCAAGAGCAACATTTCACAATTCTGCTTTCTTATATTTCGGAATAAAATACGTTTTCAATGCAAATTTAGGCCTAAATAATTTATTTCTCCTCAATTCTCTTGTTTAAAAACCCTTTTTAATACCGACGGTACAGTATGAAGTATTTTAACCGGTCGAACTTGAAGATCACAGACACAGTCAATGTTTCATTGATACGCCAGCGGGATTCGGCCGAACGGGGCAAAATAGGGTAGTAACCTACACATCAACATCTTTACCAAAAGTGGAACTAGGTGCCTTATTCAAAGCAAAGTATGCAAGATATACGAGTATATATACACATTTAATTTAATTACCCTGGACTTCATCAAAACTTGTAGGAATGGGAATTAAGACTCGTTAATACCACAAAACAATTTTATTTTTAAACAAATTAACAAGTTATCACATATCAAGAAGTACTCGTTGTGTAGGTAGTAGTCCTACTACTATTATAAAGGCGAAAGTTTGTAAGTATGGATGTATGGATGTAGGGATGTATGGATGTATGGATGTTTGTTACTCTTTCACGTAAAAACTACTGAATGGATTTGAATGAAACTTTACCACAATATAGCTTATACATCAGAATAACATATAGGCTACAATTCATAAAGAATTTTTAAGATAAAGGCTTTCCACGCGGACGAAGTCGCGGGCAGCCACTAGTATTTCTATGCTTGCTTCACCGAAGTAACAATGGTTTATTTGTTCTCAGCTCGGCTTGTTGTTGTAGTTCCTTGTATTCCACGCCATCATCTTAGTTTTGTTGTTCACTTATTAGGTTCACTGCCAAAAAGCTCCAACGACATATCAAGGGTTTCAAACAAATCTTCGGTCTAAATCTTAGTCCATAACAAACCCGCCTTGTTGTGATCTCAATGTATCGAGAGACTTATGATGCGTAGACGCAATTTTGTATGGCGCCGTCGATATTTGTTCCAATTTTATGTCAAAGCCACTTGGAATGCAGCTAAGCACACAAAACGACGATTTATTTATTGAATCACGTATAAACTCTGGTTTTATAGCGAAGATGTTTACTAATCTACTTTTTTCCTTCGATTGACACGACACTGAACTTGTTGCCATTCGTGAAAACTATTTGTGGTTCTATTTTCAACTTACACATTTCACCTATTAATGTTGAAATTTAATTGATTTTGAGTTACTAACATAAATTTGAGATAAATAACAATGTATTTTATTTCATATTTCCTTCTTAAACTATTATTTTTACATAGAAATGATGACCGGTATAAGAACCGGTTGTCATTATTTACATGTGGCAACCAAGATATCAAATATGAATCAGCAGATGAATTGAATTGCCGCGATTCTGCTAAAATCTGCAACCATTTTACAAATTTAAGAGGAATTGCTAAGGATCTGCAAGGAATTCAGGAAATGAATTCATTTTAGCAATGTTGCATGAAGCGGCCTTTTTAGACCCGCTGGAATGGGATGGAATCGGCATCAACGTTAATGGCGAATACATCACACACCTCCGGTTTGCCGATGATATAGTCGTCGTGGCAAAGACGCTGGATGATCTGGTCAATATG